>CAMRHE010000424.1:1067500-1566437 GCA_947044405.1 Leptodactylus fallax
ACAGCTAAAAACACCCAAGAATGGCTAAGAGGAAAACATTGGAATATTCTGAAGTGGCTTTCTATGAGCCCTGACCTAAATCCTATTGAGCATCTTTGGAATGAGCTGAAACATGCCGTCTGGAAAAGGCACCCTTCAAACCAGAGACAAATGGAGCAGTTTGCTCATGAGGAGTGGGCCAAAATACCTGTTGAGAGGTGCAGAAGTCTCATTGACAGTTACAGGAATCGTGTGATTGCCTCAAAAGGTTGAGCAACAAAATATTAAGTTAAGGGTATCATCATTTCAGGCCTGTTTCATGAGTTTTCTTTTTTTAAAAATTCTGTTGAAGCATGGTTGAAAAGCAATGTCTGACTTTCATTTTCATAGAATTTTTATGTTATTACTTTTGTCAGATTCAAGTTATTTCTGTGACCATTGTGGGTTTTTCTTTCATTAAACGAGGGGTACCAACAATTTTGTCCACGAGTGTGTATGTGTGTGTGTATATATATATGTGGGTGTGTGTGTGTATATTTATATATATATATATATATATATATAGATATAGATATAGAGAGCGAGATAGATATAGAGAGAGATAGATATAGATATCTATATCTATTTAGAGAGAGAGAGAGATATATATATTTCTACTGCTGCGGTATGAACTGGCTAGCATAGTGTCTGTGGAGAGGGTACATCCCAGGGTCGGAGCCGACATCTTTTGATTTTTCCTAGTGTTAACCTGCTAGTGGCCAGGTGTATACCCATGGTGCGTTGTCCCCCAATGAATGCAAACGAGATTTTACGGTGTGTACAAATATCCAATTCCCTCCCCCGTCTATTCCCATTGTTTGGGCAGGATAATGGCAGCTGTCTAAAATCAAAAATGCTGAAAATTGCTGAGCCTTTAACACAATCACTATTGATGAGCACAAAATCTGCAGAATACCTCATATTGCACTCTCTGTATACAATCCTGCATATGAAGTGCCTATCCTTTTTACTGTATTTTACTTGTTTACTGTTAAGCATCTTGTTTTACAATACTCATGCTTTTTATTTATTTGAAATTTAGCTACACTTTTTTTTTAGATATTTTTAAGGTTGTATAATGTATTTTTTTTTAAATTTCTTACAGATTGAAGGACAAGGGCATGGGGCAGTATTTGACTGTAAGTGCTCTCCCGATGGCCAACACTTTGCTTGCACTGACTCTCATGGTCATCTGTTAATTTTTGGCTTTGGTTCAAGCAGCAAGTATGACAAGGTACAGTGTGTTTTAAAAAGAATCCTCTAAAGGGCCAGTGACTTACTACCAGTTGGTTATATGTAAATGATATGCTCTAATATGGCAGTTCAAACATGGACAGTATTATGCACATATAAACTCTGTTTCTTTAAAATTACTGATCTGTTGCTGCAGAGATAGTGGGATTTTTGTGTACTCACCGTAAAATCCTTTTCTCGTTGTATTCACTGGGGGACACAGCACCATGGGTATAGACCTGGTCACTAGGAGACAAGACACTAGGAAAAAGCAAAAGCTGTTGGCTCCGCCTCCAGGCTATACTCTGCCACAGCCACTGTGCATGAATCAGTTTGTACCATAGCAGTAGGAGAGAGACACAAAGGAACATGGAACCAACAACCACCAACAATGCCCGAACCCAAAAAGGAACCAACACAGTTCAGGCAGGAACACTGAAAAAAACAAGGGAGGGATCTGTGTCCCCCAGTGAATACAACGAGAAAAGGATTTTACGGTGAGTACACAAAAATCCCACTTTCTCGTCTACTTCACTGGGGGACACAGCACCATGGGATGTCCTAAAGCAGTCCCAGAGGGTGGGAATAACACGGCCATGCAAACCCATAATACTCAACCGCTTCCAGAAACTTACAACCCAAATTGGCATCAGCAGAGGCCACAGAATGAATCTGGAGAAACTTAGAGAAAAAGGATGGAGGCCCACTGGGATACTTACAGACCTGGGAAGCATAAGCCTGATGCCGGAGGCCCCGGGAACTCCAACAGCTCTAGAGGAAAGAGCCGTCACATGGGAAGGCAGAGCCGTACTCTTAAATCGATAGGTCTCCCTAATCTCATACCAAAGCCATCGGAAGATGGGAGCTCTGGAAGCAGGCAGGCCCTGGCAAGGGCACTCAGGGAGAATGAGCAAAGCGTCCGAACAAGAGAAAGGATCCGTGAGGAACAGTATACACGCAAATTGCCCGGGCAACAACCGGGCAGGGAAGAGCAAGCACTCACATGGACGCCTGGGGACCGAGCAGAAAGAGGGCAAGACCAAGTCCTCGAAGTGGAAGCAGGAAAAACACCCTAAGAAAAAAAGACTGTGGCAGACAGCGGAAAACCTTATCCTTGTGGAGGACCAGAAAGGGAGGCTGCCGAAAAAAAGGGGCAGCCAATTAGGGACCCCTGCGGATGGAGGTAATGGCCACCAGAAACTCATTCTACCAGGACAGAAGGCAAAAAAAGGGATATCATAGGCTCGAAGGGGAGAACCTGAAGCACCTTAAAGATGAGGTTAAGATCCCACGGATCCAAGGGTTCCAAAGGAGCACAGAGTGGCTCTCCTGTAGGAAAGTCTTTTAAAAAGAAAGAAGACTAAGACCTTGATCCAGACCAGACTGGAGAAGATCCGATGAGAATCGTTACTCTTCCAACGGTGGACGTAAGCCTTCCACGTTTGATGGCAGATCTAAGCTATCTGGAATTTCCGGGCCTTGAGTATGTTAGAATAACAAACTCCGAAAAAACCACGATGCCTCAAACCTCGGATTGAACAGCCACACTGTGAATGCAGCAGAGTCAAGGTGGGGAGGAACAGCAGTCCTTGAGACAGAGGGTCGACCAGCAGAGGAAGAGGCCAGGAGCATCCGCCAACAGGAAAATGAGATCCACATACCAGACCCGGCAGGGCCAATCTGGTGCCACCAGGATAGCTTGAACCCCCTTGGTCTTGAGATTCTGGAGGACCCAAGGGAGAAGAGGAAGTAAAAAACCGAACTTACAAGAGCGCCAGTGGTGATGGCTCGAGGATCCAGAGACCTGGCAATTTAGCCGGGGACCTTGTGGTTCCGGCGGAGGCTAAAAAACTCGCCCGGAGCAATATTTTCTCGACTCAAGTAGTCTGTCACCCAGAAAAAGGTTGACCACCGAAAGAGCTGGAACAAGGCGCTCCACCCAAGGAAGAAATTGTGAGGCTTCTAGTAAGGCCGCTCGGCTCCTGGTGCCACGCTGAGGGTTCAAGTAGGCGACCATGGAGGAGAGGTCAGTCTGGACTGTGACAGATGTCCTTGGAGAAGAGAGGTCCAAGAAGTAAGGGCAAATAAGATAGCCCTGGGATCCAGCAGGTTGAACCAGAGGGAGGAATCGGCCCTGGACCACAGGCCCTGAACAATCAAAGCATCGAGGACCACTCCCCAGCCGGGGAAATTGGCGGCAGTGGGAATCACTTACCAACAGAGGGGAAGAAGGACTTCCCTTGAGAAATTCCTGGGGAGGAATATACACTAAAGAATCTCTCAGTGAACCAAGGTGGAAAGAGAACCAAGCAGATGAGGCTGTCCGGAGATTTGTCCCAGCAGGCCGTAATCTTCAAGAGGAGAGAACGACAGAGTGAATGAAAGGTACAGCCTAGAAGGTTGAGGCGATCGTGCGCAGGACCCACATGCCGATTCAAAGACAGCAAGGAGAGTACCTCCAAAGGTGGGACACTCAGGATCTTGGCCTCCGGAGGGAGAATCACACCCTGGAGCGAGCAGAGGATCATGTCCCGGATTCCATGTGCTTAGAGGACACGAGACATCCTCATAGATGAGCCAGCAGAACCGGCGAAGAACATCCAAGGTGAACCACAAGCTGGTCAGATTGTCTGACCTGGAGGGGCTTCACCAGGAGGTCGTCAAAGTCTGAAAACACGGCAGCACCTCTGGCGCAGAAGATGGCCATGAGAGACGCCATCACTGAGGGAAAAAAACCCCCGGTGGCAGAGGACAGCCTGAAGGGGAGAGAGACAACTGGAAAGGTCAAGGATCCACAGCAAAACGAAGAAACTGCTGACGGCACAGCGAGATGATGTAGATGGACGAAGAATTCGCCCATCTCCAGGGATGCCACCACAGACTGCATAGACTACAACGGAGCCTGCAGGCATGGAAGAACCTGTGGAGCCCTTTCAGGTCCATGATGGGACAGAGGAAGCCGTCCTTCTAGGCGAATGGAGAGCAGGTAGGAATAGTAACCCCAGATACACTCTGCAACGGGAACAGGGACGCTGACTCCCTGCCGCTGGAGATTGGAGACAGCCTGGATTGTCCGACATAGCGAAGGCAAAGAGACTCCAGCGAAAACTGGAGTAGCCGGACGACACCGCCTCTCAGGCCCAGGCTCCAGACGTCCCGCCATTTGAGATGCCCAGAGAGGGGAAAAAACTTCATGCCGAGGAGGCTAGGAAGAGGAAGACCTGGACGACCTAGTGCAGAACCGCCAGGGAGGCCTGGACTTGAAAGAAGCTTTCTGGAGCAGGAGAACGGCTGACACATAGGACGCCTCTAAGGGAGGAAGAATCTATTCCCCCGTGGCCTCAGGGATAAGCTTCTCGACGCCCTTAACAAAAAATTTGGCCCAGGACGACCTGGAAAGGGAGAAGGGCTGTGTTCGCCTTCTTGGAGGCGGACCCAGTATTCCACAACGGATCCCAACGGTATGGCAGATAATCACTGCATTGGCGGCCGCCTTAGCTGATTTGGGAGGCATCTCTAGTTATTGGGAAGAGTTCAGGATCTCAGAGACGAGCGGCTGGAGGGAAACTGCATCAGGGAGGTTTGACTGAAGCTGTTTGGCCCAGGAAAAGAAGGCCTTGATGACCCAAGAGGCAGCGAAGGAGAGCCGCAGGGAGAAACCAGCCACTACGAAGGCCACCCTGGTGAGGGAAGCCACCTTCTTGCAGCAATACAATAGCCAGCATTTAGGGCAATGCAATGTATCAGTTCTGCATTGCAAACAATACAACAGATGCGATCCGATCTCACTCCGAGGGATCACTGAGGTAGGCAAAATCCGCTGAAAGCAGACTAGAAGCCTTGGAGAGCCTAGCTATCATGGGATCCACCGTGGGAGGCTCTTAGTGATAGGAAGGGACACATGGGGCGGCTCGCTGACAAAATGTCAAGACAGGCCAGCTTGCGCTCACTAGTTACTGATATATAAGTACCGTGCGCTAACCGATTGCACCACTGGAGCAACCTGCTTCCCTTACCTCGGATGTTCATCATTGCCAGCCAGGGAGAGCCAGAGACGTGTGTCACAGCATAGCCTGGCAGAACTGCCCGAGCTCACCTTCCACTTAGAGACACACAGGTCAAGGGAAGGGATGTCCGATTTCCTAGTCGAAGACAGAGGATGGTCCAGGGAGAAGTCACTGTGCCCTCAAGATGAGATCAAACATCCAGTGGCAGAAAGAGATGTCCACTTGAGAGGATGAGTCCGGGTCCTCAGAGATCTGTAGGGTCTCTATCGCATAGATGACTCCCGCGTAGCAGCAGATATAGATGAGCCTAGCTGAAGCTCCGAGTCGGAGTCAGAGGTGTCCCCAGTTAAATAGACCGAGCAGAGGGAGGGAGGTATCCGCCTGTCGGAGTGGAGCCGTGAGCTGAGTTCCTATCTGGGGAGTACCCAGAGGAAGGGGTGGCGGACCGTGAACCGTAGGAAGACTTCCTGGTCCTTTTGAGGCTCCTGGAGCTGCGACGGGAACTATGAGGGTGTCCAGGGAGATCCCTAGAAGCAGCCGACTGAGCGGCGATCTGGGAAAGTAGCCATTCCAAGTTTCCAGCACTGACTAAGTCTGGT
The DNA here is from genome assembly GCA_947044405.1 of Leptodactylus fallax. NCBI lineage: Eukaryota > Metazoa > Chordata > Amphibia > Anura > Leptodactylidae > Leptodactylus > Leptodactylus fallax. The sequence goes on from CAMRHE010000424.1 coordinate 1,073,358, forward strand.
AAGGACACCATGGCCAAGGTTAGGGAGGCCGCCCAATCCGGGGGATGGAAGAACCGGAGAGGGGCCAGGAGGTTACTGACTGGCTGAGGCGGAAGGCAGAGAGAAGAGAGCACATGGGCTCGGGCTGTCCGCATGGCAACTGTTTTTGATACAGCGGGTGCACGTATAAAAACGTGACGCAACCAGAGGGGCCGGAGGGGGAGCCCAAGAAAATTAGGGTAACCCAGGGGGTTAGCCTACCAGACTGCAAAAGATGGCCGCTCACAAACTGCTGAAGCAAGGGTTCCGCAGGTGCAATGTCTCCCAGGGAACTGGGAAGAATCCCTGCTGTCCCAGCAAGCCAAAAAATAAATAAATAAGCCAATAAAGAAATAAATTGAGAATATGAGGAGAGCAAAGCTCTTCCCCTGGTAAAAACAGGCTCAGTAGCTACTGGGCAGGCTGGATGGCTTGCCAGGACAGCCCCCTGGCCAATGGAAGGCCCTAGGTGGAGTCTGGGTACCAGAAAAGCCCGGGAAAGGGACGGGCCCATTGCGTCCTAGTTCCCGGCCAGGCCTCGGACTCGCGTACAACGCGGCCGACTGCGAGGCACCGTCGGCGGCGCGGCGCGACCGCGAACTCCGGAGGTTTCGCGGAGGCCTGGGAAAAGGTACCGGGGGGCCAGGAAAGGGGGTCCCCACACGAGCGGGGGGGGGGAACCAGGTGCCCCCCCTGACGGGGGCCGCTCGGTAGGAGCGACCAGAAGCCCAAAAACTCCCCAGAAAAAAGGGGCTTATTTACTAAGATTTAAGGCCCAGTTCAGGGGAACCCTGTGATGCCCCCCCTAAACAGGACCCATGCTATTGTCCCCCTGGGAGATGGCACTAAGGGGCTGAGAGGGGCTGAGGGGAGGTGGAGAGGGCCTGAAGGGGAGATGGAGAGGGGCTGAGGTAACTTTCATACTCACCTGCCTTCTATTCTTCTCATACTCACCAGTCTGGCGACTTCAGGCGCCGCAGGGTCACCCCCTCGGTAGGACCTCGCACGTGGGAGTGGGGTCACCGGTACTCCGGCCGCTTTCGGGGTGCGGCGAATGGTGAGTGGGGACTGGGTGACCGGCGAGGCTGCTCTTTTGCAGAGCGCTGCGCCCACAGGAGGGTATGACTAGTGTGGCGTACACGCTGACTACCCCCTGCACCTGAAAGAAAGGTAAAAATAAAAACGATGCAAGACAGAAGACCTGAGTCAGGTCGTGTCTGCCTCCTATGACACTAGGTTTCAAACTGATTCATGCACAGTGGCTGTGGCAGGGTATAGCCTGGAGGCGGAGCCAACAGCTTTTGCTTTTTCCTAGTGTCTTGTCTCCTAGTGACCAGGTCTATACCCATGGTGCTGTGTCCCCCAGTGAAGTAGACGAGAAATATATATTTTACACATATATGCATGTTAATATTTTTTTTCTTTTTATCTGTTTATATAATAGTTTTTAATAGTCTACAATAATTTAATCAGTCGTCTTTAAATATTTTGTTTTCCAGATAGCCGATCAAATGTTTTTTCACAGTGATTATCGCCCTCTTATTCGTGATGCAAACAATTATGTCCTAGATGAGCAAACACAGCAGGCACCGCACCTTATGCCGCCGCCATTTTTAGTGGATGTCGATGGTAATCCCCATCCAGCCAGATACCAACGTCTTGTTCCTGGCCGTGAAAATTGCAGGGACGAGCAGCTCATCCCTCAAATGGGCATAACTTCATCAGGTACTTTTACTCTTGTTATTGGACATAATTCACTTTAATATTGAAATTATATAAGCAGTCAAAGGATTGCATGTTTGCATTTTTATTTTTATTATTTTTTTTAATTAAAATAAGCAGTTTCTAGGTGATATAAAACAGGAGATACAGCGACTTGAAGTGACACCTCCCCCATTTGCTATCTGAGTATATGTAGGCAATTGTGTATATGTAGGCAATACCAGGTGAATATGGGATGGATCTTTGTAGCAATTCTTGGTTATTACATTGCTAGGGAAAATTTTAGAATTCGCTTTCTGCGTGATTTTGTTTCTATATCTCCTATGTAGAAAATGGAAGGGGAAATAACATTTCTTCACATGTTCTGTTGTGCAAAAGTCTCATTTTTTTGTGCAGAAATGTGTGATATTTTGTCTAATTACAATATGCTTGGCACATTTATAAAAGGGGACGGGGCTGGGCAAGGGGTGTGTGGCCTTTTGCGTCTAAACATATTTCCCATTATTCATTATCAAACTGGTGCACATAACACTTGAAAGCTACACCAGATTTAAGTTTCTGAAACACTGACGTTAGTGATGTACCAAAATTTAGAGGCATATTCTGTTCTACACATGACTAAGGGCACTTACCTGTGCCTGAAACACCTAAGTAGTTTATGCCCCTGTTCAATCTGATGGATTTTATCTGTCCTAAATAAGGCCACTGATTTTATTCAGAAGATTGGATGATGGATTTTCTTCTTATTTTCTTGTTTTTATTAATGGGGGACATAGCACCATGGGTATAGGCCAGGCCACTAGGAGGCTGACACTAGGAACATAAGAAAGAGTTGGCTCCACCAAAGTGGACTATACCTTCTCCACAGTCAGGAAGTTTAATTCGTTTTAGGATAGTGTCCATATGAGGCAGACATGTCCTGCTTGCAGGTTTTCTGCTTTTTATTATATTAGATTTCTTTCTTTCTTTTCTCTTTCAGATTACAGGGGGGTCCTCAATGTCTGCTCCACATTAGTTATACCCCCTGTGGGTGCTAAGAGTCAGGCAGTTAGGGTCAATCCCTTCACAGGCTACCCGTTGCCCAGCAAATAGAGTTCAAATTACTAATGCCGACATACAAAGCCATCCACAACCTGTTCCCGCCATATATCTCCGACCTAATCTCCCACTACCTGCCTACACATATCGTCCGATCCTCCAAAGACTACCTACTCCACTCTGCTCTTATCTGCTTTTCACACAACCATCTCCAAGACTTCTCTCGTGGATCCCCCCATACTCTGGAACTCATTACCAAGACACATAAGACTGACCCCCACACTCAAAAGCTTCAAGAAGGCCCTGAAGACTCACCTATTCAGGAAGGCCTACAACCTCCAATAACGCTACTGTCACCACACCACCATCTGTACAGCCTCTCACCTCAACTTCTGTCTCTATCCCTCTTCCCTCATACATTGTAAGCCCTTGCGGGGCAGGGCCATCTATCCCACTGTGCCAGTTGGTCACTGTTAGTATTATAGTTGTCTTGTATATTTTATGTACCGTATGTAAACCTCAAATGTAAAGCACCATGGAATTAATGGTGCTATATAAATAAACAATAATAATAATAGTGCTTCTCCCTCGCTGCCAGTACCCCTGCTTGTCTGCAGCCGCAGCTGTAGTGTAATCCCACTTTCAGTGTGAGTTTACTAAAGGGGTGACCCTGCGAGCACCTGAAGACATCGGACAGGTGAGTACGCTTCACTCCCTGGATCCTCTCCTTGCTAGGTCCTATCTCCAGTGACCCCTGTCTTCCCACTGCTTGCCACGTAATGTCCCACCAAGTACACAGCCTTGTGCAGTACTTTGCCCCTTTGAGCTCCTAAATGCTGCAGCATAGCATCCATTTATGTTAGTTCCAGCCATGCTCACCTGGTAGGTGCATTTATTGTCTCACTTCTGGGGAGACCCTGGGTTCCTCTCCAATAAGAGTGAAGTTCCCAGGCCCTTCCCACCCCTTGTTTCTCTGGTACCCTCTGCACCAGGGTCCTTCCTGCTGCAGCGTGGCTGAACTAATTTAGTCCCTGGCTTCTCTCTAGTGAAGTGCCACTACTTCCCTGCAGTTTAGGCTTTTTTTGCCTGCATCTAGGGGTAGCTTCTCTCTCCCATGTGTCAGAAATGGAGCAAGCTTTTGCGAGGGAGAGAGGGGCTGTCCTTTCCCGATCATGACAAATTCTGAGTGGGCTTTTTAGGGGGTTGGAGGAGGTTTCACCTTATTGGTCCAACCTGGGCACATCAGGCCTTTTGGCCCCCCTCCTGCTACGGAAGGTGCTCTGCCCTTTTGAAGAGATTGATGTAATGGATGATGTCTGCCCATCTGTACTCGTAGTAAAGCCCTTGCCTTTCTACAGTGGCCCCTCCTCTCTGCCTATCTGTGCCACAGGCAGATCCACTACATCAGCTCGTTCTCTCATATTCAACCCCTTTGGCCCCTGTTGCATGTTGGAGCTCTTGGGACGCTCCTTCTGTTCCCTCCCCCTTTTGTGTCTGGGAAGAGGTGCAGTTCCCTGGTGGGGCTGGATATGGTTCTCTTAGAGTCCCATTTGCCTTCCTTTTGTCCACTTCCTCACAAGACTTCTTCTGGTGAAGAAAAGCTAGTCTACCTCCCTGGAAAATCCCTCCTACTTGGGCATCAGTCCGTGCGAAATACCTTCCCTCTGCAAGTCTTAACCAGCTTCTACTGGTGGTGGGGGTCATCTTTGTTTTTCACAGTCAGGATTCTCTCCTTACCTCTTCCAATTAGGGGGCCAGGATGCCTCGCCCAGCTTTTGAGGGGTCCATTCAGGTCCACTCAATCCTGGACAGCAGACCTTTACACTCAATGAGCTGGGGTTGGTTGGACCCAGGGGCTTGGCCTCTCCTCCTCCTTTTAAACTATGGAATCTATTTTCTTCTGTGGCAAGTCCTACAGACTAGTCCCATTCTCCTACCGCAGTCTCTCTTTTCTCAGCTGACAGTCCTCCCAAGCTACATGGTTGTTCTGAACTCTGAGCTGCTGATTGCCCCTCCTCGTGCTCTCGCAATGGGCACTCCTTATGGCTGCCTTGCAGTGTTCTTCTTTCCTTACCTACCTCCTCTTGCCGTTTGAGACGTATTTCCCCAGCTCCTTGTGTTCAGGCCTGACCTTGTGGACTTCTCTATGCCGTGTACCTTCCTTCTGTTTGAGGTCTGTTCTTTGGTTACCTTCCCCTCAGGATACATTTCAGTCCTCTGTCCCCATTTTCTCCCAGCTGAGTGGTGGGCTCCTGTTCCTGCAAAGTTTTTTTCCTCTGGGCCTCTCTGCATCAGGTGGGATAGTGTTGTTAATCGCTCACTGCCCCACTATATGCTGCGCATTCTTCCCCAAGTTTGCCCACCATCTTAGATTTTTTGCCTCCCCCTTTTTTTGGGCCATCTTGGCTACTTTGTGGGCCTTCTCCTGGCCCTCGCCACCCTACAGAATCTCTTGACCCTCTTCCCACAGAGCTGATCATTCGCTTAAACGATTCTATTGCGCACCTCTGTGGAGCTTGCAATCTGGTTTAGTTGCTAACTGATTAACACCCCCCTTTGGCAGAGCCAACACTTTATTTCTAGTGTCAGCTTCCTAGTGACCGGGCCTATACCCATGGTACTGTGCCCCCCATAAATACAACGACACAGGGTTTTTACGGTGAGTACAAAAATCCAATTTTTCTCTTGCATCAAGGACTTGCCCTTCCTGTTTATTCATATATTTGCGGTGCTGACGAGCTGGACTTGCTGTGTCCTTTCCAGTTTTATGTATCAATCTTAATAAATTGGCCCCAGTGTGTTTCCATGCCAACAGACAAGTAACAAATCCTGTACAGTCTGATCCTGTTATATTCCCTTCTTGCTAACCTACCAAATGTACGTTAACATAAAGTAAGAGGTGAATATAAATGACAGTTGGAAGTTTAGATTGTACAAGATTTGTTTGCAAACAACTGTGTCCTTCGCCTAACTCTGACATACCATGGGAGAATCCATGGCGAGCAGGTCGGTAAATGGACACAGTGGCACATTTTTGCCACTTTTTTTTTTTTTTTTTTTTGTGACACATTTTCTTAAGTAAACTGGCATTTTAATATTAGTGAATTCCCTCTTCTGTCTGCAAAAAAGAACTGCAATAATAAAATAAAAGGAAATTTGTTGTGGTGGTAGTCTCCCTGGGATTGGTGCTCCATCTTTCACTTACAAACTACAGCTCACTCAGTGTTCAATCAACATAGTATCAGTGTTCCAGAACATCAAAAAAAAAAAAAAAAAGGTGAGATTTTCAGTGCTTCAAACTCCTGGTAATGGTAGATAAGTAGCCTGTAAAGTGGTTGAAACCTACAGATGTTGCTGGTCATACCAGAGAAACCCAGAAATCACTCAAAACACTGCTAAAGGTATTTGGGTCCTCTTATTAACCCATTAATAGCACTAACACCTTTTTTTAAAAAAATATTTTTTTTTGCCTGGAAAACCCCTTTCATCTGCCACATAGTGCCCTTAGGGTATGTTCACACAGAGTTTTTTTGCAGGCTGATTTTGAGGCAGAACTTTAAAACCCTTAAAGCATCCCTGTCTCATTGCCAGCCCCTCTACTCTACTCTTAAGCGATGGCTCCAACATCCCTCTAGGATTCCCTTTTAAGTTTCCATTGTTTAATTATTGATCTATATTGTCTTACTTTATTTTTACCACTATTCATAGGTCTGAACCAAGTTCTTAGTCAACAGACCAGTAATGAAGTGAGTCCCTTGGATAGCCTGATCCAACGACTGCAGCAGGAGCAAGACCAGCGAATAAATGCTGAAACTGGAAACAGCAGCAACCGCTCAGCCAGAGGTAACCACCGTAAAGTTCCTGTTTAAATTGAACCCTGTTTACATTTGATTTGTTTTGTAAAAGAATGTTTTTGTGTTTGTTTTTTTGTTTGTTTTTTTTTGTCAAACAGCTATTTTGACAAAATACCATGTCGGGTATTTAAATATGTTGGCCGCTGAGCAGCAATATAAAAAAGTAATAAAAATTCAAATCACCCCCCTTTCCCTAGAACACGCATGAAAGTATGTAAATAAAGTAAAATGCATACGCATTAGGTATCCTGGAGACTGAAAACACCCGGTCTACAAACATATAGCATATTTTTTTCCACTACAGTTAATGCTGTAGGGGGGGTAATATAAAATAATTAAAATTATATCATTTTGGTATCCCCGGAATTGTACGGACCTATAGAATACAGGTGATATGTAATTTTGGCTGCACAGAAAGTCGTGCAAATGCAATTTTTCTCAAATTCTACCCCATTTTAAATTTTTTTTTTTTTTCCAGCTTCCCAGTATATTGTATGGAATATTAAATGGTACCAAAATGAATTACAATTTGTCCTGCAAAAATTAAGCCCTCATATAGCTCTGTAAGTGGAAAAATAAGAATGTTATGGCTTTTGGAAGTCAGGGAGTTAAAAATGAAAATCGAAAAAAATATATTGCCTGTGGCGGGAAGCAGTTAAACTGATGCACTAACCCTTTTGCTGCCAGGGGTTTTAGGATGCTTTGCACCTCTTGAAGCTATGACAATTTTCATACTTTTGAGATATACAAATAAAATCTAAACATTACAATATTAAAAAAATAAAATAAAAAAAATCATACTAACCCCCAATACCTATAGATTTTCTGAAAGTAGACACTGCAACGTTGTCAAATTCCCCTTGGCACTGTATACAACAGACACCTACATATCATTTTTATTTAGAGGTTTTGTTTTTTTTTGTTTTCTTAAAATGCTAGCTAATTTTCGTTTAGAGTTCAACATATGTGGAGTAAATGCATATCACTTAGGCCTACATCTGCATGCTCATATGTGCACCCCTAAACCCTATATATTTCTTGAAAATAGACAACCTTAGGATTACTTCTGTCTCAATGGGTTATCAATAGCCATGTCCACCTTCGTGTAACTTTGTGACAAATTATTTTTGAAAAAAAATGCTTTTAAAAATATATTTGCACTTAAACTCTTATTAAATTATACATTCACTCACATATACAATAATAGATCAAGGTGTACACAATTTTATATATTTCACAAATGTAAACATCTTGTATTCTCAAAAACACTGAAACAGAAGACAACCAATATTTTGCTGTCATCCACTAATATGTTAAAAGTCTATACTGCACAAAGTAAACCATTGCTGTTGTACCAAAATCTTCATTATTTGCGTGCACAGCATACCTTATATTAAAATACAATTAAATATTTAATTTGTACAACCACCTTCATGCAACCTTGCGGAAAACAGAGATTCCAAGCAAAAATTGCACAGAAATTTTAATTTGCAACTAAAGTGCATGCTCAAGCAACCACTTTCTGCAAACAAAATGTACTTTCCAATCTTTACCGTCCAATCTTCATAGCCCTAATGGATCCTGAGAAATCGGTGTTATTACATACATCCTTGGCTAGTGAAGTACCTCCCTATCAGAACGTATGACATATGTTCATGCAGGGAAAAGATTAAATAGTATATGGCTACTTGGGTATTTTCAGGAGTCCTGTACAAATGAATGGAGAGATTTGCACATGTGCCGCCCTGTCTCATTCACTTCTGGACAAATGCAAATGGGGCTGCTTTCTTGAGACCATCTTAGAGGTGGGATAGAAAAGTCCTGCAAGCAGCGCTTTTCTCTCCTAATTTTTCGCCCACGTTAATAGACTTTTGGGGTCCTCGGGTTTCCGCGGGTAACTGCTTTTTATAAGCAGATTAGGTTTGCGTTCAGAGGGTCCCCAAGCTGACCCCCCCCCCCCCCCCAAACTGGAAACCCGAATGCAGATGAGAACCTAGCGTATATAGCAGTCTGTCAAGAAGTAATGTCATATTCTGACTGTGCTTAATTTTATATTTTATAGCTTCCGTGAGTTCTACTTCTGAAGTTCATTCACCACCAAATATTGGCTTACGACGCAGTGGTCAAATTGAGGGTGTTCGACAAATGCACAGCAATGCACCTAGAAGTGAAATGGCTACAGAACGTGACCTTGTAGCTTGGAGTCGTAGAGTAGTGGTACCAGAACTTCCACCCGCAGTAGCCAGGTAAAACATGTTGTATGACTTAATATAACTCTTGACACTGTCATATGATGTTTTTAGGAGAGAGATTTATCAAAAGTGAAGCTTTAACCCCTTCAAGACAGAGCCTGAAAGTACCTTTGTGACCAGGCCTCATTTTTCAAAACTGATGTCACTTTATATGGCAATAACTTTGAGATGCTTTAACTTACACAAGTGATTTTGACATTATTTTTTTTGTGACACATTGTACTTCATTGTTCAATATTTTTGTATTTATATAAAAAAAAAAAAGGAAAATTGATGGAAATTTGGAAAAAAAAAAAAACCATTTTCAAAATGTGAAATGCTCTGTTTTTTAAACAGTCATACCACCCAAATATATTAATAAATATTATCTACCATATCTCTGCTTTATATCGACATCATCTTTTAATCGTCCTTTCATTTATTTTGGACGTTAGAAGGCTTACAAGTGTAACAGCAATTTTCCAGATTTACAAGAAAATTTCCCAAACTAATTTTTTAGGGACGACTTCAGTTCTGAAGGGGATTATAAAGGCCTATATATTTAAAACCCCCATGAATCACCCCATTTTCAAAACTGCACCCCTAAAATAATTCAAAACAGCATTTGGGAAGTTTGTTATCCCTTTAAGCATTTCACGGAAATTAAAACAATATGTAGGTGAAATTTAGATATTTCATTTTTTTCAATAATACATTCATTTATCCCTAAAATTAACACACTCACAAAAGGGTTAAAGGAGAAAATACATCTCACAATTTGTTATGCAATTTCTCCTGAGCACAGAAATACCCAACATGTGGGTGTAAACTGATGGTTGGCACACGGCAGTGCACAGAAGGGAAGGAGTGACACTGGATGTTTGAAAAGCAGATTTTGCTGGAATAGTTTTCAGGTGCCATGTCTCATTTGCAGAGCCCCTAAAGTACCAATACAAAGGAAATCCCCAAAAAGTGACCCCATTTTGGAAACTGCACCCCTTTCAGAATTTATCAAGATTTTATTAACCTTGGGATTTGTAAATGAAAAATTATTAAAATGTCACTTTATCCCCAAAGTTTTCATTTTCACAAGGGGTTAAAGGACAAAAAGCACCCCTCAGTTTGTTAACCAATTGCTCATGAACGCGGCAATACCCCATATGTGGTCAAAATCTGTCGTAGGAGTACATAATGGGGCTTGGAATGGAAAGAGCATTATTTGGCTTTTGGAGGGCAGATTTTGCTGGAATAGTTTTCGGGTGCCGAGTCGCATTTGCAGAGCCCCTAGAGTACCAATACAATGGAAACCCCCATAGGTTACCCTATTTTGGAAACTACACCCCTCACAGAACATATCAAGGGATATTATGAGCAGTTTGACGCTACAGCTGTTTCACAGATTTTATTAACATTGGGAAGTGAAAATGAAAAATTACTTTTTTTTTTTTTTACCAATAAACCGTCAATTTATTTTCACAAGAGGATAAAGGAGAAAAAGCACCCCAAAGTTTGTTACACAATTTCTCCTGAACATGGCAATATCCCATATGTGGTTGTAAACTGCTGTATGGGTACATGGTGGGTCTCGGAATCGAAAGAGCGCGATTTGTCTTTTGGAGGGCAGATTTTGCTGGAATAGTTTTCAGGTGCCATGTCATATTTGCAGAGCCCCTAGAGTACCAATACAATGGAAACTCCCTTAAAGTGACCCCATTTTAGAAACTACACCCCTTTCAGAATTTATCAAGGGGTATAGTGAACATTTTGACCCAAAAGCCTTTTCACAGATTTTATTAACCTTAGGATGTGTAAATGAAAAATTATTAAAATGCCACTTTATCCCCAAAGTTTTCATTTTCACAAGGGGTTAAAGGAGAAGGGATTTATCAAAAGGTATTATCATTTTGAGCCCAAGACTGCTTCCCAAAAATTAATGTACAAAGTGAAAATTTTAAATTTTTAAAGAAATACGCCATTTCGGTGCCAAATACGTTGCGCCCAGTTTGTGTCATTAGAGACATACACTCCTAAGACTATTAAGTGGGCTATCCAAGGTAGAAAGTAGTTGGGTGTAAACTGCTGCTTGGGCACACAGCAGGGCTCAGAAGGGAAGGAGTAGTGTGCTTTTTAGCTTTTGGAGTACAGATATAGGGGAATTTTCTGGACACCATGTTGGTTTTGTAGAGCCCTGGAGGTCTCATTAAATTGGAATTCCCCAAAAAGTGATTTTGTAGGGGCAATTTTAGAGTCTCTACAAATTTCGTATTTAAATCAGTGGTCCAAAAGCAAATAGCGCTCATTGACATCTGCGCCCTTCTGTGTGCCCAAGCAGCAGTTTATGCTCACATGTATGACACTCTTGTACGCAGGATAACATACTTAACAATGTCATATGTGGGTATAAAATGGCGTTTGGGAACAGCCAGGCACAAAAGGGAAGCAGCATTATTTTTGTTTTTGGAGCACAGTTTGGTTTTTGGACATCATGCCACTTTTACAGAGCCCCTGAATTGGCAGTAAAGTGGAACCCGCTGACCTACAACCCCAGTTTGGAAGGTACACCCCTCAAGGGATTTATCAAATGGCATAGAGAGCATTTTTAACTTTTGAGCGTTGCATTTAATTTCCAAAAAGGAATGCGCGGCTGATAATGAAAAGTGAAAATTGCAATTTTTCCATAGATATGCTATTTCAGTGCCCGATATGTTGTGCCCAGCTTGTCAGCAGAGACACACACACTCCAAAAATGTTAATCGGGTATCCTGGGCGCAACAGCTTTTGGCGCATTCATCTCTGATACAAGCCGGCACAACATATTATGCACTGAAATGAAGTATTCCTGGAATTGTCATTTTCACCTTTCACATATTCATTTCTGGAAAATTAATTAATGCAACACTTGAGGGTTAAAAATGCTCACTGTACCCCTGGATAAATTTCTGCAGGGGTGTAGTTTCCAAAATGGGGTCACGTGTCAGGGGATTCCACTACTGGCATTTCAGGGATCTGCAAAAGTGTAATGGCGTCCAAAACCCAAACTGTCTAAATTTGTGCTCCAAAAACCAAAATAGCGCTCCTTCCCTTCTGTACTCAGCTGTTCCCAAACAGTAGTTTATACCATATATGACACTAAGTACGTTATCCTGGGTACAGCAGTGTCATACATGTGGGCATCAGCTGCAGTTTGGGCACACAGCAGGGTGCAGAAGGGAAGCAGCGCTCTGTGGCTTTTGGAGCGCATATTTAGACGGTTTGGTTTTTTGGATGCCATTACAGTTTTGCAGAACCCTGAAATTCCAGTAAAGTGGAATCCCCTAGGGAATGACCCCATTTTGAAAACTGCACTCCTCAAAGAATTTATCAAAGGTTGTAGTGAGCATTAGTATCCCAGACGTGAATGCACAGCGGATGGTGAACAGTGAATATGTAAGCTGTGCGGAGTACATTGGGAACACCAAATTCCCTACTATTTCCCCAGTAACTCCTATGATTGGAGGGGTCACTCTGACGGGTCACTTCTGGTGTATTTTCCCTTGTAAGCTCTAAATTTGGGGTGTCTCCGCTTTTATACATTCACTTCCTGTCACAACCAGTTTTGTTCTAATGATTTGGCAATTTTTTGGGGGGTTTTTGTCTTCACATTGTACAAGCTATATTTTCTTTATTTTTCTGGTGATGTAGCCATATGAGGGCTTGTTGTTTGCGTGGTGCGATGTATTTTGTAATGATATCATTTTTGGGTGCCTATAATTTGGCTAAATTTTATTAACTTTTTCTTGGTGGATTAAAAAAAAAAAAAAAAAATCCATTCTGGTATTGCTTTTTACCTTTTAATTTTTTTTATAGTGTGTGTGTGTGTGTGTGTGTGTGTGTGTGTGTGTGTGTGTGTGTGTGTGTGTGTGTGTGTGGGTGTGTGTTTTTTTTTTTTTTTTTTTTTTTTTATGGGTTTCTAGTTTTGCAGAACAAAGACCCATTTGGGGAATGAGATCAATTATTTTTGCATCACCATCTTCTGAGATGTGTAGCAATTTATTTATTTTTTTTTGGTTGACAGAGTTGGTTGAGGGCTTATTTTTTGTGGGACAATATCTGCTTTTTATTGGTACTGTTTTGGGGTACATATGACCATTTTTTATTATAGCAATTTTCTTTTTAAAGGCGAGATGGTGAAAAATCATTATTTCCTTTCTTTATAAAAAAAAAAATTTCCATACACTTCTTTTTTTTTTTTTTTTTAGTGATGTCCCACTAGGAATCCTGAACCAGCGATACACTGATCGCTGGTTCAGCACTATAGACTGCAATACAGATGTATTGGCGCATAGGCTGACTTCCTCACTTCTTGGCAGGATCAACCAGCCTGGGGTCAGCGGCCAGAGTGACCGAGGGGGAGATTTGGCATGGCGGAACCCCTTGGGTTAAAACCCCCGATTGGAGCTCAGCTCTGATCGGGGGTTATGGAGCAGGGTGTTAGCTGTCAATTGCAGCTAACACCGGCTCCCAATGCCACCTGCAGCTAATGTCAGGGAAAGTTTGTTATTGCAACAAACTTTCCCTGATATGACGGCTACATGATTGGGATCTGAACCTATCATGTTTCAGTAAACACCAGCAGCTATTAGCACTTTATTCACAGAGGTCCTGACCCTTGGGGAGTCCCGATCCCCAATTTAGCAGGGTCTGTTTTATAAACGTTGGCTCAGCACAAAGCCCAGCAAGAGCCGACGTTTATATACAGTGGGTGGTCGTGAATGGGTTAAAAAGGAAAAGGAGTTTCTTATAGCAACCAGTTTAATACTAATGGTCGGTGACTATGGAAAACTGCTCAGCCTTTTCTTTACACCAGTTTTGCTAATTATGCCCTTTATAAGTTTAATATGTTTAGATGTTAGACTAGTGTTGAATATGTGTTGTGTATTAAGTGGAGTCTACCTGCTCCCCCAAGCATATTCAACTCCCACACCACGGAAGCGCATCAGTGATAAACTGTGTAAACATTTTAAACCTGTTATATGTCACTGTAATGGGCTCTCTAACATTTTGGTGGAAGTTGAATATGCTTCGGGGAGGTGGCAGACTCTCTTTTTAATGGAGGTTTCCCATTAAAAAAAAATTATGGCCTATCTATGGATATACCATAAATTATTTATTATGCTTACTTGTGTAGCGCCATCATATTCCACAGCGCTTTACAGATATATGTTGTCAGTCACTGTCCCATATAGGGCTCACAATCAGTTTGTCTTTGGAATGTGGGAGGAAACGTCTTATGGATGTGGGTTCCACACCTGAGGATCTCACCTTTCTCTAAAATGAGCCCCCTCAGCCTCTGTGCCTTGCTACTTATTCAGATGTGACATAGATGTGAAAACTTTCAGCTATGGTCAGGCTTTACAGAAACAGTGTGGCTCTGAGCTACATTGTTTCTGTGACTTCCACAGATGTGAATGAGTTTTGGAAGCAACATAGTTCATTGTTCTATGTTGCTTAGAGCTATGCTGTTTCTGTAAAACTCTACCATAGCTGAAAGTCTGCTCAGCCAGGTAAGTAGTAGGGCACAGAGGCTGGGACCTGCACCTATCAGACATTTATGGCATATCCAGACAAAAGAACAGGTGAGTATGCATTGTATTATAGTATTATTGTAAGCCTCCCCAGGGAATAAAGAAATTTAATCACGCCTAGTATACATACAAGTATACAGCTTGTGCTGTTCCCCAGCACCTATCAGACACATGACCTCATTGTGCACTATTTATACAGTTATCAGGAAAGACTGTAATATACAGTCCCTGCCTTCTCTTTGGGAGTCCAGCTGTCAATGACAGCCGTCTCCCCCACACCTGCAGTTGCCAGATTTCATGCAAGCTGCTCACAATAGCACAAGCAACATGCAGCCTGGTGTTTTTCTGCTGAAAACGGCTCCTGGAAAAATGGCTGTTCCACAACCAAATCAATTTAATGGCAAGTTGTTAGTGTACCAGAAATTAAAACTAGAGTGGTCTGGCTACCATACGTTATGCCACCCCACACCATATTCCCAGAAGTAGAACCAGTGTGATGTCCCCTTGTGAAAGTGGCTTCATGGCGTTGCCCATAATGGCCTCCAGATCAATCTCCAGCTATCATTTATGTCCAAGACAAAGACAGGATTCATTGATGAAGAGGATAGACCTCCATTTTAGCTGGCATTGCTGTCTTGCTGTGATAGCATTTAAGAGCGGTGGTGTGAGGTCAATGGAGTACTTTTAGCCGGACCTCTGGTTCAAAGCCCAGTGTCAACCTAACTGCTTTTGCTGGTTTGTGTTGAAAATGTTTCCAACCCTAGACTTGGGATATGATTTCCAAATTCACTTGCAGTGCAGAATAGATCACTAAATGCCATGTTACCAGTCAGGTCCTCTGTGCAGAGGTTTGCCTCTGTGCACATCTTGGTGTCCCTCAAGATTGTCGCCGTTCTCCCAATCCCTGGGACACACAATGTTGAACAGTGCTGACATCTCAGATTAGGCAAGTAGTGATCTAGGGGAGTGATAAATGAAAGTCTTGGGCAATAACTGGCATGTCTACACACCACTTGATCCGATTTTTTTGGTTTTCATGTGGTTAAAAATAATTGGCTTTCATTCTGGCTTTTATGCCCCTCTCACATGCTAGATTAGAGCTAGGTGCTTGAATATTTGATCATTTACAGATTTTTGGGATACCTGCTACATCTCAATTGTATAACCACACAACTTGTCCTTTTTGGTGTATAGTGGAAAGATTCCTGGTTGCTATATGGTCTGAGATACAGCAGTTGGTAACAGTAATGTGTAACTTACTTTTGAAGTGCCACCTTGTCAGCATATATGAAATATGTCTTTAGCTGGGAAAGAATTAATTCAAAATTCCATATACATATTGTCAATGTAATTCTCCCCGTTTTGTCCTTAGCAAACAAGAGGAATGGAGAACTGCAAAAGGAGAAGAGGAAATACATCTTTACAAAGCAGAGGAAAAAAGGAAATCTCTTTCAAACCACACTATTAGAGAAAATAAAGCAGTCTCTTGCTCAAAGGTGGGTTGCTTCAATCTAATAGAGGAGTTGAAAGGAAGATTGTGGAGGTACATGGACATAGTGTTTGTGCCACTTAGCAGGCTGTAGCCTCTGTATTATGCATCTTAATGAAGTACACTAACCCTTTTAACACTTTACACACAAGATCATATTTAAAATAGTTGTGGGAAGTAGAAATTCTTACATTGTTAGAGTGATGTGTATATTTTTATTGTTCAGCAATTGCTACAGTTGTAGGACGAGGAATAAAACCTGTGGTAATGCAGATGACTAATATTTACAATAGTGTAAAAAAATTGCACAAGTAAAAAAGAAAATAAATTGCACTGGCTGCATATATCTTTCAGTGTATTCCCTGTAATATCTAACATATTGAACTCTAGTTAAATCAGCTGCATGTATATGGATCCTAAAAAATAAATGGAAATACCTCCACCTTCTAGAATAGGGGTAGGTAACCTTCGGCACTCCAGCTGTTGTAAAACTACATCTCCCAGCATGCATACTTGCTCTGCTGTTCTTGGAACTACCATGGATGTGAATGGGGAATGCTGGGAGTTGTAGTTTGATAGCAGCTGGAGTGTCGGAGGTTGCTGACCCGTGTTCTAAAATATGTAACTAAACAATTTCTGTAAGAAAATAGCATTATTACATGCTAGAACGTGCTCAAATGCACAAAAAGGTTGCATTGTGAAAGTAGGATTTCACAAAAAGAGTTGAAATTTGTATGCATGTTACAGATGATTCACCGCAATAGAGAAAAGAACAAAATGAAAACAGACTGCACACTTCAGTGTGCCCCATATCAGTACATAGTAAGTAGTAAAAGTTTAATGCTGGGCTTTTGTTCACCCAACATGGATTTGTAATCTACTGGATCACATGGACTTTTTTTTTTTTTCTATAACTTCTTCCCTGGTGTCCTTTTTTTCTGTATTGTTTTTATGTGCAGTAGATTTCACATTATATATTATATATCTAATTTATTTTATATTATTTATATTTTATGCAGATTCTTAGGGTAGGTTCACATATGTCAGTTGCATCAGTATCAGTTTTTTTTGTCCTTTAGTCATTACAACAGATGCCAAAACTGATGCGAAAATGCATCAGTTGTCATCAGGCTTTTTCACAAATTTCTACTCCAAAACCATAGGTTGGCATCAGTGTTTACCATCAGTTTTTACTAATCACTTTTTACTTTTAGGGTGAGTTATAGCTGTATAGTACAACCCTCTTGGCCCTTACCTGAGAAACGAACCCCTGATGCAGTGTGCTGGTGACTCCGGAGTTGGCATTTACTGACATTTCAAGAGTTCTGCAGAAGTGTCATGACGTCCAAAAACCAAATAACGCTCCCTCCCTGCTGTCTGGTTGTGTGCCCAAATATCAGTTTATACCCAGATATGACATTAAGTACGATATCCTGGGTACAGCAGTGTCATACATGTGGGCATAAACTGCAGTTTGGGCATACAGCAGGGCACAGAAGAAAAGGAGCGCTCTGTGGCTTTTGGAGTGTAGATTTAGATGTTTGGGATCTGGACACCATGTCATGTTTGAAGAGCCTCTAAGGTGCCAGAAAAGTGGAATCCCCTAAGGAGTGACCCCATTTTGAAAAGTGCACCCCTCAAAGAATTAATCAAGGGGTGTAGTGAGCATTAGTATCCCAGATGTGAATGCATGGCAGATGGTGAAGAGTGAATATGTAAGCTGTGCGGAGTACACAAAATTCCCTACTATTTTCCCAATAGTTCCTCTTGTTGGGGGGGTCACTTCTGGTGTCTTTTCCCTCGTAAGCTCTAACTCTGGGGTGTACCCTCATATCTGTTAGCACATCTTATACTTCCCCCTCCTGCCACAGACAGTTTTGTTCTAATGATTTGATGATTTTTGTCTTCACATTGTACAAGCTATATTTTCTTTTATTTTTCTGGTGAGGTCGCCATATGAGGGCTTGTTTGTGGGATGAGATGCATTTTGTAATGACACCAGTTTTGGGTGCCTATAACTTATTGAATAAATTTTATCAACTCATTTTTTTTAGTGGATTATAAAAAAAACAAACCATCAATTCTGTCATTGCGTTTTACATTTTTTACCATACAGCATAAGCAACATGTTACCTATATTCTGCGGTTCGTACGATTACGGCGATACCTCATTTATAATTTTTTATGCGATACTAATGCTGCAGAACAAAAACCCATTTGGGGAAAGAAATCAATTATGTTTGCATCGCCATCTTCTGAGAGGTGTAACATTTTTATTTTTCGGTTAACAGAGTTAGCTGAGGGCTTATTTTTTGCTTTTTATTGGTACTGTTTTGGAGTACATATAACTTTTTGATCACTTTTTATAGCATACCTGTATTTTGTAAGGTAAGATGGCGAAAAATCATTAATTCCGGCGTTTTTTTTCCGTTTTTTTTTTCCCCCCAACGTTCACCGTGTAGGTTAAATATTGTTTAAATTTTATTGTACAGGTTGTTATGGACATGGCAATACCAAATATGTATTGTTTTTATTAATTTTTAGTTTTTTTTTTTTTTTTATATAATTCATTTTATATAGGAAAAAATAATTTTTGGGGTTTAAAAACTTTATTTTTTTTTAACACACTATTTTTTTTGCCTCCGGTGTAATTATTATAGCACAACCCCCTTGGATGCCGTGGTCATGTTTGACCATGGCATCTAAGGGGTTAACACCCGCGATCGGAGCCCAACTCCGCCTGCGGGTGCCAGCTTTGCGATCCTGAGCAATTCGCTCAGGTACAGTAGTGAAGCTGGCAAGGTACAGAGACACTGCAGAAAACTATGGGATCCGTCCTGGCATCAGTTTTCCCTCTGGCTTTTGTGCACCACGCTGGAGGGAAACTGACAGCTGTGCCGGACATATGTGAACGCACCCTTAGAGGTTTTCTGTGTTCTATGATTGATGGCCTGTCCTTAGGATCCAACAACCAGGACCCCTGCAGATTACCAGTAATGAGGCAGCACACTGCTCACTCGCCGTACAAACTGTAACGGCAAGTGTAGGTACTGCAGTGCTGCTGCATTGAAGTTTATAGATTGGCTATCAGTCTTAGAAGCCAGACAACCCCTTTATGTTCTTCTTGAGGTGTGTTGTGCCTATTGAAGGCTCCCAGGCTTGTCATTTTGCGTTCTATTAAAGGCTGTTCTGTGCAGCCATTAATAGAAGTACTGTATTTTGCAGTGCATTTGCATTGTAATTCATTGCATTAGTGATATGGGGTTCAAGACCCCTAGGGGTTCTAATAATTACAGTAAAAAAAAATTCACTTGCCTGTGCCTAGAATAAATATAAAAGTATAAAAAAGTAAAACACATACACATTAGGCATCCCTGTGTCTGGAAATGCCTAGTCTAAAAACTTATAAAAAATATTTTTCACATATGGTGAACGGCATAGTGAGGAAAAAAAAAATCAAAAGTGCAATAGACAAGCTATAAAACAGTATAATTTAAAAAGTACATCTGACCCCACAAAAAAAAAAAAAATGCCCTATGCATCTCCGTACTTGGGAATATAAAAAAGTTACGGGTGTTACAATTTGGCGACTGTAAGAAATTTTTGTTTTTTGCAGTTTGGTATCCCCAGAATCGTGCCGACCCATAGAATACAGATGACATGTCATTTTGGTTGCATAGTGAACGACATTAAATTAAAGCCCATAAAGTTGCACAAACACATTTTTTTTTTTCTAGCTTCCCATTACACTATACCAGAATATTAAATGGTGAATGGAGTTTGGAAGGCGAGAAGTCTAAAAGGAAAATCGAAAAATGCCTGCAGCGAGAAGGGGTTACCCGTGTGTGTGTGTGTGTGAGAGCGAGAGAGAGAGATAGATAATTTATTCAATGTACTTACTTTTGTAGTTCTCTGTAGTGTGTTTTTTTTTTTTTTTTTTTTTTTTTTTTGTCTAAGGGTGGGTTCATACTACCGTTGGATGTCCGTTCTCATAGTGTCTGTTTAAAAAAAAAAAACAAAAAAAACAGACACATTAGCATCAGTTAGCGTCCGTTTTTATACTGTCTGTTTTTTGTTTGCTTTCTGAACATGCTCAGAAAAAAAAAAACCGGACAGTTTAACGGATGCCCATCTGCTACTGTCAGTTACCCATAGAATGTTAAAAAATAACAGGTGCTTGACGTCCGTTATTTCTCACTTATTTCACTGGGGGAAACAGGACCATGGGTATAGACTTGGCCACTAGGAGGCTGACACTAGGAGAATGAAAAGCTGTCGGTTCCGCCTCTGGGCTATACCCTTCTCACAGACACTGTGCTAGTCAGTTTTAAACCTAGTATCTGTAGGAGGCAGACACGACCTGACTCGGGTCTTTCTGTCTTACATCGTTTTTATTTTTATTATTTCTTTCAGATGCAGGGGGTCTTCAGCGTGTACGCCACTCTAGTCGTACCCTCCTGCGGGCACAGTGCTCTTCAAAAGAGCGCCTCGCTAGTCACCCAGATCCCGCTCCCCACTCGCCGCACTGGCGACCGGATTACCTGTGGCCCCACTACCATGTGTGAGGTCCTACCGAGGGGGTGACCCTGCGGTACCTGAAGACGCCAGACGGGTGAGTATTGGAAGATGGGTGAGTGTGAGAATTCCTCAATTCCCTCCCCCTTACTTCCTCTTCTGGGCCTATAGGGCTATTTTCCCTCAGCCTCCCTCCTCCTGGGGACGTGGTGGGCTTCCTTATCAGGGGGGCACTTTAGTGAATAAGCCCCTTTTTAATCTGCCGCTCTTGGGGCTTTTCTTGCTGCTCACAGAGCGGTTCCCGTTCAGGGGGTTCATTTCGTTTCATTGGGGCTCCTCTCCTGGACCCCGGTACCTTTTTCGGCCTGGGCCGGGCCTTCTGGAGCCATCGGCCGGCCTCAGTGCCAGCAATGCCTGCCGCCACTCCTGCGGCTCTACTTTAGTCCCCGGCTTCTGTTTCTGCCAGGGACTAGGCCGCAACTAGGCCTGCCCCTTTCCTGGGCCTCCAAACTCCACCCAGGCCTTCCTATTGGCGAGGGGGTTGTCTCCTCCCCCTGCCTAGTCCCTTGACGCGGGAAATCCGGGGGAGAGGAGGAGGAAGAAGAAGGGGAAAAAAAAAAAGTCAGTCAGGAAAATGTCATTTTATTTTATTCTGTTTTGCAGCTTCTGCTGCTCTTTTCCCAGGCTATTTTTCTGCTCCTGGAGGGACATTAACCCTGAGGATCTGTCTCTGCGCAGCCTAGTCTGCAGCAGTCAGCGATAGGACATGCTTCCGGTGGTCTGGTAGGTTAACCCCTTGGTTACCCCTTTTTTCCCTTGAGCTCCTCCTCCATGTCCTCCCATTTAGAGACCCCTTGGCCCCGCCTCCTGTCATGTTTACACGTGCGCCTGCTGTATCAGATGTTTTTATTCGGCCAGCCTGAGCCCATCAGTCCTCTCTGCCTTCCAGTGCTCGCTCGCAGCACTTACTGGCAGCAGAGAAGATTAGCAGGCCACTGCGCAGAATGCACTCATGCAGCATTAAAGCCTAGCCCTGCCGTACGGTATCCTCCCGGCCCCTCTCCAGCAGTTTTACCTTCCCGGATTGGAGCTGCCTTCTTTACCCGGGCCATGGCACTCTTGCCAGACTTAACCAGCCTGAGGTGGAAACTTTGGAACAGCTGCCTTCCCAGATCACTGCTCTGTTGGCGACTTCTGGGCCCCTCCCTGGGCGCCCTCATGGTTCCATTCCCTAAAGGAGCCATGCTCGCATAAGGACCAGGAAATCATCCTATAGGCCATGATGGTACTCATTCCCTTCCTCTGGGCACTCCCCGGATAGGACCACAGCTCACGGCTCCACTCCAACAGGTGGAACCCTGCCTCCTCTTGTACGGTCTGTTTCTACTGGGGACGCCTCTGACTCCGACCCAGAGTATCAGCTAGGCACATATATATCCACTGCTACACAGGAGCTCTACTATGCGGTCAGAGAGACTCTACAAATCTCAGAGGACACGGATCCTACTTCTCCAGAAGACCTCCTTTCACCACGGTCGCCGCCATCCCCTGGCTTCCCCCAATCTTGGGTTGTGGACCATATCTTGATGGAACAATGGCTTCACTCGAACCATTTCCAGTAAAACGTGTCTCCATGTGGTTGGTGCCCCCCGCAGTAGGCCCTGCGATAGTTCGGCCCTCCCAGGCTTCTATCCTGCCTTTGGTAGAGGACTCCGCTTCCCTCTGTAATCCTCTGAGGGTGCCCGATGAGATGTACAACATAAACTCTGTTGTGACGCCCTCCAGAGATGGTTGACGAGGTTGGTCCACCGAGTGCACCTACTTTCACGAGGGTGGACTCTCCCTCTGCTGGAGCCTCTAGGATGGCCTTCGTAGCGGCTGGCTCCTCCCTGCGGCCTTCATTTGTGCCTTCTGGCGACAAGACCTGTTTTTCCTGGGCTAAACAGCTCCATAGGGGTCTCTCCTCTGTTGCCCCCCCCCCTCTTGGGGCATGGACAAGTACATTCAGCGACTTGTCTCTCAAATACTCTATCCCTCCAGTTTTTGTGCGATGCTTTCCTGAAGCAGTTCACCGTTCTGCCTAGGCCGCATTGCGCTGTTCCTTTGGTTCCGTTAGAGGCATGCGGTATCCTCTGGAAGGTGGTTGTGGCCCATCCCTTCCCTTGGGAATAACAGGGCTGTTTTTATGTTTCGGCTCTACCTAGTTCACCTCTGTGGCAATGGAAATAAGTGGCTTTTTCCTCCACCAGGGGCGTCTTAGCTCCGGCTCCTCCTTCTCGTTGCAGAGGTCAGTCTTCCTGAGACTCACGCTCTGAGTAGCCCTCTATTCTAGTCCAGGTCTCTTGGCAATCTTGTTCCAAGCCTCCCTGGTTTTTTCCTCTTCCAAGCCCTTCTCTGCTTGAGATCTTGGCCCTCTCTAGTGAGGGTACGGTTGTGCTCCTTCCTGGAGTCCTGGCTTGCCAGCGCCTCCCTCTCCTGGGTCTGAGAGGTGGTGTATTCCGGCTTCTCAATTCTAAATGGAAGTTTTTTTTTTTTCTCCAGGCTGTCCCCACTCTGCTTTGGCAAGGCATTATTGTTCCCGTTTCAGGAAAGACGGCTCCTTCCCATGCTGGACGTGAAGAGGCTCATCAGGTTTGTCCGTATCTGCAAGTTCCACATGTAGCCCTGCGGTCGGTGGGGGCATCCCGGGATACTTGCGACTTTCTTTCGCCCATCATTTTCCGCAACGCTCTCCTCCCTGAGTTTTTCCCAGGTGATGGTGTCTCTTCCGGCCTTCCTCCATGGCAGGTGAGTTGTTGTGATTAGATTATGTACCTGGATGTCCTCTGGGTTCAAGCCTCCTCCAGGATGGACATTATGACCAGCTTGCGGATCACCTTGGGCCCCTTCGCTGATTTCGCTGGCTCATCAGCAGGTAAAAGTTCTGACTCATGCCTTCTCAGCGCCTGAAATTCCGGGGAATGATGCCTGATACGCTCCTGGTCAAGGTTCTCAAGTTTCTGCAATGCCATGGGTTTTTGGAACCTGTTGTCCAGACGCTGCATTAGGCCTGTAAACCACAGTCAGCCAGGTTCTACCTTTGCTCGTGGAAGTCTTAGGCCTGCTGCGGTGAGAGTACTGTTTGTCATCCGCTCTCCGTTTCTTTTCCCAGGATCCTGTTTTTTTTTTTTCTCCAGTCTGGTCTGGATCGCGGTCTTGGTAGTCTTCTCTTGAAGGACAGGTCTCTGCCCTCTCAGTTCCTTTTCTCAAGACCCTGGCTTTCTGGCCTGAGGTGAAGACTTTCCTATGGGAAGTGGCGTGCTCTCCCCTCGCAGTATATCAGGTTCCCCCTTCCAGCCTTTGTGGGATTCCCCCCTTTTGCCTTCTGTCCTGGAAGGTCCCTTTCCTGGTGGCCATTACCTCCATCCACAGGATCTCCATGCCAGCAGCCTCCCTTCTGGTTCTCCACATGGACAAGGTTGTCCTTCGTCCGCCTCTGTCCTTCTGCCTAAGGTGGCTTCCTCCTTTGTCATTTACAGTGTGTAGCTTGCCATCTTTCTGCCCGGACCTTGAGCATCCATGCTGGTGTTTCTCTTCCCTGCCTGGATGTCATCCATTTGGGTCTATTTGGCTCTCCCTGACTCTTTCCATTGTTCTGACGCCTTGTTGTTGTCCCTGAGGGCCCTTGCTAGGACCTGCCAGCTTCCTGGGCTTCCATCTCCCAATGACTCTGATCTGCGATGTATGAGGCCTATCGACTTAGGGGTTGGCATCTGCCCTTACGTGTGTAGGCTTTCTCTGAGAACTGTTGGGGCCTCCTGGGATGTTCTGCATCAGTTTTCTGCTGTCCAAGTCTGCGGGCTGCCACCTGGGCTTCATTCATACTTTCTCTAAGTTTTCCCAGGTCTGTTCTGTGACCTCTGCCGACACATGGTTCGGCTGTGAGGTTCTGCAGCCAACTGTGCACTGGGTTGTTCGCATGATTCCCATCGTCTGGGACTGCTTTAGGATATCCCATGGTGCTGTGTCCCCCTGTGAAATAAGTGAGAAAATGGGATTTTTTGTACTCACCCTAAAATCCTTTTCTCGTTGTATTCACTGGGGGACACAGATCCCACCTTTTTGCTTTTTTTTTTCCTGTTGTTCCTGTCCGAGCTGTTGTGTTTTTTTTTTTTTTTTATTCGGATGCAGGACATGTTGGTGTTGGTTCCGTGCTCTTTTTTGCTCTTTGGTGTCTTTCTTCTACTGCTGTGGTACAAACTGACTAGCAGAGTGTCTGTGAGAAGAGTATAGCCTAGAGGCGGAGCCGACAGCTTTCATTCTCCTAGTGTCAGCTTCCCAGTGGTCAGGTCTATACCAATGGTGCTGTGTCCCCTAGTGAATACAACGAGAAAAGGATTTTACAGTGAGTAAAAAAAAAAAAAAATCCCATTTTTCAATGGGCACAAAAGTTCAGCATGCAGGATTTTTTTGTCTGCAAAAAATCACGGACCTGTGGCAGATTTGGTATTAACGGACACTAACAGTCACTAACGGACACCAGATAAAATTCCATTGATATCAATGGGATTTTTAACGGATCTGTCACTGTTCTGCTAGTGTCCGTTGATAAAATCTTGTAACGGACACTACTGACGGTCACCAGTGGTAGTGTGAACGACTCCTTAAACATTTGGGTTTACATTAAGTAAAAGCATTGTTCTTTTCTTCTCTATTGCTTTGATTGATTATCAAATTTGGCTACACTCAATCTACCCTAGGATGGCGGCTCTGGACTAAATATGGTAGTGTGCTTCAGCTATCTTTTTTTTTTTTTTTTTCTCTCTTTTATTGGCTACAGAATTCTCATGAGCCATTATTGGATCCTGGGGAAGAGAGAAGGCAGCAATCTGGACAGCACAATTATCGAACAAGGGCTACTTTAGAAGAACAAGCTGGACCTTCAGAAGACCTAGAGAATGAAAATAGCTCATCAGATGTGAGATTATAGTACATCAATTGTTATTCTAATGCATATAGTACCTAGCCAGTGGGTTCCAACCCATTCCAATATCAGAGAGCAGGATAGGACCTGCTCTATAATTATCGGATCAGAGCAGAGCATCAGAGCCCCACTCGGATGGCGCACTTGGTTGTGTGCATATATCTTTACCTCTCTTCTAGCAATTACATATACCTATATAAGACTGGCTTACCTTTTAAGTATTTAGCCACTGCTCTGTGTGTCTGTCCTTTTCTGTACTGTTCTGTTCGGCCAGTGCTAGATTTACTTTTATGGGAGCTCAGAACAACAGTCTTTTGCAGTCCTGTAGAAATTAATGGAGTGGTAGTTGACGACGCAGACCACCACTTTATTCACGCAGTGATATTTTGTGCATTTTTGGACCACTTATTGTCACATCAATCATCTGCTATCCTTAGATTAATGTCATTAGCGAAAACATTCCTTTAAAGTTTATTACATAACATTAAGGCCCTTTGCAGACGACCGTGGCATGGTTCAGTGTGCTATCCGGGATTTTTCCAGATAGCACACTGACTCATTCATTTCTATCAGCCCACGCACACGACCATGAATTTACATGGTCCCTTGTGTGAGCCAACAGTATGGGCTGCAAAACTCAGGACAGATCCTATTCCTGTCCAATTTTGCGGCCGTGCTTCCGTGGCTCCTATTCATTGAATGAATGAGGCCATGGAAACAGCCGTTGCACGGGTGGCACACAGAAGACATCTGTGTCCTGGTCATGCTGTTCAATCTCGGCCAGGCGGCTAGCACATGGTCGTATGCAACCAGCCTTATACCCTGCTAAATTATAGATTGAAGCCATATAGTTAACTTTGAACCAATAGCGCTAAAACTATACTCATGTGGGAATCATGAGTTGTCATTTAACATAAGCATGTCCTATTAGTGTGAGGGGAAACTCGCTTGAACACAGAAAATCTTGACTTCAATTGCCTTAAATCAGTACCATCAGCTTTAGGTTTCTTCAGAAAAAGTAAACTTTTTTTTGTTTTGTCTTTCTTTACTGATTTTTTATTTTTTTATTTTTTTTTAATTCAACTAGGAAGGTGATGCTGAAAGTGAAGTAGTGGCGGCAAGTGGTGCCACATCTGAAGATGAAGATAAACCTAACTGGAACAGTGATGACAGTAGCTCAAGGTAAATTAAGCCTCATATTTTTTATGGCAACTTATAATGTTTGAAAAACATTCAGCTTTGTCTGTCTGGTGGCAGACACACATGCACACAGTAGAGAGCCCCTGTAAAGATACAGTATATGAGTCCCTTGTTTCATGTTGTTAGCCATGAAATGTAGCTCAGGCACTAATAAGCAAACTAATAGACAGTAGAAAGTTGCTTGAAGGTAAATATTACTGCCTGGGCCTCTCTTCAGCTGTACCAATGGGGGAAAAGTTCTTTGGGGTGTGTGTTTGCTTGTTTGGGCTCTGGTTTCAGCTCTTTTTCCAGACAAAACACTTTTCTCCTTCATTTTGCATATGAATAAAGTAGTGATTGGGTTATAATTGGGTTCCATAGCCGAATAACAGCCATATCTGGAAACCATAATATCACTTCTACAAGGTACTGTGATTTAGTTTTTAACCAAGTTAATGCTGACAAACTCAATTTAAAGGAGTCTTCAGATAAAGAAAAGCCTGTACTAGACTTAAAGGGGAATTGTCTGGCTCATTGTGCTTTCCACTCTCGGTAAAGCATTATAAAATTTACAGGTTCTCTTTAAATTCCTGAACACTCTAAAGCCATTAAGCTTGTGCTTCATCCCCAGTCATTGCCCAGGTATTTTCCTTATTTGGGTAGTATGCAGCTGTCAGAATAAGAGAGAGAACTATTTTAAAGGAGTATTCCCATCTTAGAATGTTGTGGCAAATCAACAGAACAGTCCCTAAAATTCTGATTTGTGGTGCTCTGACGTTTTTGACCGGTGACAATTCAGGACACAAAGGAATCGATGTTCCTTTGGAACTCCCACTGAGCGAGTACAGAAATCATTTTTTTCTCGTTTATATTACTGGGGGACATAGCATCATGGGACATCCAAAAGCAGTCCCAGAAGGTGGGAAGAAAACAGAATTGCAAGCAACCTAGCACACTTCCGTTTGCAGAACCTTACGACCCAAACTGGCATTGACAGAGGCCATAGAATGGATCTGGTAGAACCTAGTAAAAGTATGGACAGAGGCCCAGGTGGCAGCCTTGCACACCTGGGCGGAGAAAGCCTGATGTTGAACAGCCCAGGAGGCTTCAACAGAGTGAGCTGTCACCTGGAGGGGTGGCATCCTACCCTTTGTTCTATAGGCCTTCCTGATAGCTGACCGAATTCATCTGTAAATGGAAACCTTAGAAGTGGCTAGGCCTTTGCGAAGGCCCTCATGGAGAATGAACAAGGAGTCTGAACGATGGAAGGGGTCGGTGAGATACAAATAGAACAAAAGACAACAGGGCGGCAAGACGATGTTCTAGTTGATGTGAAAAGAGGAAAGATGGTGGCGGACAGAGAAAAACCTTGTCCTTGTGGAGGAAGAGAAACACGGGCTTCCGGGACAGAGGAGCCAGCTCAGAGATGGATATGACAGCCACCAGGAAAGCAACCTTCCAAGAGTGAAGATGAAGAGATATCTCACACAGTGACTTGAAGGGGGAGCTTGGAGCGACTCGAGGGCTAGATTGAAATCCCATGGTTCCACGGGAGGATGGTGGGGGAGGGGGAATACAGTGCTCCACTCCCTGCAGGAAAGTCTTCCCCTGAGGACAGAAGGTCGGTGTCTTCTGAAAAAGAATGGAAAGGGCCAACTCCTGCCCCTTAAGAGAAGACAGACCGAGAACTTGGTCCAGATCAAATTGTAGAAATGCCCGGAGTTTGGGGATAGAAAAGAAAAGCAGATGAAAGTCTTGACACTCGCACCACCTCACATAGGCTTTCCACCTGTGATGATAGATTTTGGTGGACTGGGGTTCGTGAGCCTTGAGCATGTTCTGAATAACAGACTCGGAAAAACGAGCACGCCTTAGCACCTCGGCTTCAACAGCCACACCAATAACCATTTCACTGCCAGGGGTTTTTGGATATTTTGCTTCTCTGGTAGCCAAGTCAATTTTCACAATTTTGAGATGGACAAATAAAACCTAAATTGCAATGGAAAAAAAAAAATCATACGAACCCCCCCATACCTATATATTTTCTGAACGTAGACACCTGCAACATTGTCAAAATGCCACTTGATATTGTATACGAACAGGCACCTTTTAAGCAATTTTGATTTAAAGGGTATGTTTTATTAATTAAAAAAAAAAGCAAATTTATTTTAGTTGCTAAAAGTATAAACCAAACTAAAAGTTATATGCACCGCACCTACTAAAAATACGAGTTCAACATGTGCAAAGCTCATTCATATCACTAAGGCCTACACATGCATGCTTGTATCTTCATAACATCACCAAAACTGGAAGGAACAAAAATCTGCTTTGAAACTGGAAAAGTTAGTTTTATCCTATAAAATATAGGCATTAGCAAGTGCACCCCTAAACCCTATATATTTCTTGAAGGTAAACAACCTTAAGATTACATGTCTCAATGGATTCTGAGTAGCCAAGTCCACATTCTTTTGTTAACTTTGTGACAAACACAAAAAATGTTTTAAAAAAAATGCACTAAAACATATATTTACACGTAAAACTCATGTTCAATTGTACATTCTCACACAAAATACACACAAAATAGATTAAGATGTACATGATTTATATATCTCAAACCTAAACTACAGCAAGAGCTCATAGTCTCAAAAACACTGATACAGAAGTCAAGCAATATTTTGCTGTTATTCAATAATGTTAAAAAAACTATACTGCACATAGCAAACTCTGACTGTAATATCAGGATCAAATTTTTTTGAGATTGCACAGCATACCGTACATAAACACAGAACTTAATATTTCATATATACAACCAAAAATTCAAATTTCAAAGTGCATGTTCAAGCAACCCCTTTCTGCAAACAAAATGTACTTTCCAAAAAATTGCAAGTTGTTAGAAATTCATACATAACACACATATACAGGTGCAGGTGTTAGAGACTCCAAAATAGCAGAAATGCGGCAACCAAGTTTGTGTATGCAAATTAAATAGGGGCTTACATATGAATTTTCTATCCCCCTATATAAACTGTAACTGTAATGAATAATTATAATCTGTATAACTGATGTGATAACTAGGGCCGGTTTCAGAGTGGTGCAACATGGCCGCTTTATTGTTTACATATTGTGGACACAATCTCCTGAAGTTTCAGCGGTTCTTCATTACTGGTATTGCCATAATTCTAGATCTGATGACCTGCTGGAATTCCAGGTGTTTCATTTGTTCTCTATCTGAAAGCTGTTAAACATTGGGATTTTACTGTATGGTGACATTCAATGGGTAAAAATGTGTTATCTGACGGAACTTTTCCACCTGTCACAAGTGTTTTATACGTTCATCTCTAATGATAATAATTATCGCTATTATTTTATCGTGTAACTGATTTCACTATAGAGGAGGTTGGCGTATTTTACTTTATAAAGATCAGGTATGGACAGGGTCAAATGTAAACTTTATTGATGACCTTGTGTGTTGTGTGTTTGGTGCAGCACTTTTGGTGCTGCGATCTGGACTATGGTAAACATTTGGGTCACAGCGCCAAACTTCCTGGGTATGTAAAGAGGGATTTTTCATAAGAATACCCCTCTGATTAGGCGCATAGGGGTATTACGTTATCCCTCTATGTGACAATCATAGAGCAAAAGTACAGTATACTCTCTGATTGATAAGATTAGGAGTAACATGGACAGAAGTGAAGACCGGAACTGAGACGCCCTGTCAATGGAGAGCAGAGACTGTTTTCAGGTAGAGGACTGCTCGAGGCTTGGAAGAAGGCAAAGTGGGCTCAAAAAATCCTAATAGAGGTAGTGTGAAGAACCTGAAGGAGTAGCCAGTTGACACAATCAGTCGACACCTGCCTGGTCTCTCAAAGCTGTCGCCCCTCCACCCGAGGAGTCCCGATAGGGGAAAGACAGTGGAGTACTTGGAAGAGGAAGGTCTAGAGGAATTGGGGTGAGACTGCCATGCTAGTCTTGAAGAAGAACATTCAAGTGGGAAGGGGAGTCATGAAAGCGTGACTGTAGTAGAGTGGATGGAGCTTGGAAAGGCATTGAGGGAGGAGAGAGCTTTTTCCTCTGGTAGACTCGGATATGAGCTTCTCAAAGGTCCTTACCAAAAAGCCTGCCCTGTTCGTCCTGAGGGAACGGTTGAGCGACGACTGCCTTTTTGATGCTGGATTCTGCATTCCATGAGACTAAATCCAAATGATATGGTGGAATGCCAACTTTGGCTGACCGGCAAGCCACTTCCAGAGAGCCATTGCAAAAGGTACTTTGAGGCATGCAGGATCTGAGAAACAAGCAGCGGTTTATCCTGGGGAGGGACCCCGGGGAAAAGTCTTTATTGAGCCAAAGGATCACTGAGGGAGGCAGACTCTGCCAAAGAAAGGGTACTACCCTCGAACACCAAAACCATACGTCAACCCAGATAACCGTCGTGATTTTGTTCACGCCAGTTATTTTGGTTCGGTTATTACAATATTCGCGAAGTTCCACCTGCAGTTGAATTTTGGACAAAAACTCTTTTCAGACCCCAGAGTATAAATAGCGGAGGTCCAGGGATGGTGATCAAACATTAAAAAAAAACTGTTACTTACCTCTCTTGGGCTCCGGTGTGTCTCTTCTCTTCTGGTCTTCTGACTGATGTCAGGGACCACTGAGGCCTTTGATTGGGCCTCAGCATTCACTATTTGTTTGTTTTTGTTTTTTTTTCATGTTTGATCACTGCCCCCAGGCCTCGGCATAGAGAAGAGACCCCAGAATACAATATCACTTTCTGTTCGATCCAAACAAAACTGTCGGGCTATCCTTGACAGACAAATCTCACAAGGTTCGCGCTACAGATACAGAATTTTTTGATGCCCCCCTTCCAAACCCCCATAACTTTTTAAAAAATTTTTAAGTTCAGAAAGATACATGAGGGCTTAATGTTTGCAGGACAAATTGTACTTCTTAAAGGTACCATTTAATATTCCGTACAATGTTCTTGGAAGCTGGAAAAAAAAATGGGGTGAAATCAGAGAAAAACTGTTTGTACGACTTTCTTGTAGGCTTTTTTTTTTCTTTTTCGGCATTCCCTGTGCAGTCAAAATGTCACCTTCTATGGGTCGGTACAGTTCCTGGGTTACCAAATTTATATAGTTTTATTTACGTTTTAATCGTTTAAAAAAAAAAAAAAATCCATAACTTTGCAAAAAAAAAAAAAATTATTTTTTTCTTAGTGTCGCCCTATTCTGACACCTGTAACTTTTTTCCATTTTGGGGAATGTCTATTGCTTTGATTTTTGCTTTTTATTGAAATTTTTATAAGAGGCTAAACATTGAAAAAATACTGTGGTTCAGCTCTTTTGACTATTTTTTTTCAGACACGGATACCTAATGTGTATGTGCTTCGCATTATTTATGTACTTTTTATGTGTGTTCTAGGGAAAGGGGGGATTTAAATTTTTAATTACCCATAACTTTTTTACTTTTTAAGTAAAAAAAAAAAACAAAAAACAATTATTAGACCTTCTAGGGGCATTCTGGAAGGGCAAGCATTCCAAGATTTTTACCTCAGACTGGTCAAAGCGTACCCCCAGTTATAAACCACTTGTCATAAATGAATAGTACAGGTGAAAATAAGAAACATTGTAATCTATCTTTTATTAAGAATATCTGTTTCCTTTACTTATTAAGCTGTTCTGCTTCCTGTATTCAGCCTCACACATTCAACTCTATGGAACAGGGAGGGGTTGAGTAGGATTCTCCTGCTTCTGGTTAATTTATTGCCTCATTTTGTATTTTCACAGACTTTTATCTGCAACCTAGCCTTGTTAAATAGCAGAGTGTGACAGCAGCAATAATTATAATCTGGGTGTTTTTTCTTACCTTCCTCCCCTCTTTATAGACTAATATGGAAAAAGTAACAGCCTGAAAAGTGGAGATGAAAACTTGTTTGTTTAGTACAGGTTAAAATGTGATACGTTTGTAAAATATATTATTTTTAATTTGTGAAAAGTTGTTTATAACTGGAGGTATGTGTGAAAGATCCTCAGTGCGCCAACCCCGCTGTGGCCACACCTGAGTCGTCTTTCATATAAAAACCACACTCACCGCCAGTGAGTGCCGGGTTCACAAGATAAATACAAGACAAGCTTTCTAAATTTTATATATTTATTAACCCCTAAATGGGTCGGTATTAACATCTAACACATGCAGTTCAGAACAGATATGTAGATGTATGCAAGCATTAACAGTTACTAGTTACAAGATACAGTGCAATGAAATAAAAAGGGCATAAAAATGAAATGATTACTTTACCACACATGTCCTTGATGTGGTTCTGTAGTCCAACACTCACACATGCTCTGTCATGTGTGAATAACCCAGTGGAGGCTTCTTGGCATGTGGCATTAACTCCTAGCATGTGGCATCACAGTATATTCCAGCCTGCATGCTCTCATCACAGTCTCTCAGTAAACTCTTGTAGTCTCAGCCCAATCTCCTCCCATTGCCTCTTACCTCCATCTTTTATACCCTTTATGCCACCTCCCAGAATGAGGTCACCGGCGGCAGCAAGTCTGATTGAATAATGCACTCAAGTCCAGATTCTTTGTATTGAGCGGAGACCAAGTGGAATGATACAATGTTATCAGCCATATCTGATTTACCAGTGCAGACTGGACAATGCATATTTTTGTTTGATCACTCAGGGCTGTGTAGGAATACAATGGAGCCCTGCTGGGATGGATACAAAGCCCCATTGTTACAATGTTGCTACTACTGCCAATATACACCTAGGCTTATAGCTGCGCACATTATGAACAAATGCAGGTAAGAAGGGAGATACTATACCCAGAGATCAAAATACATCTCTGAGTTATAGCCATATTTAAGCAGAATCATCACAGTATGCTTTAAGTCTAACATGGTTGCCAAACCCTAGGTCAAAGAGGCCACCTGTCCAAGGGAGGGTCTGTGGAGAATCCTGGGCAGGCTTGGACGTGAGGCACTGAGAGCAGAAGGGATCGTGTTGACTGAATAACAGTTTTTTATTACATTGGGTGCACATATAACGGTGGAGGAGGACCTGTGTGGAAGAGGGAAGTAGTCTAAAGATCCACTAGTGACCTGCCACCAACTGTTGCGGGGAAGTCTATGCAAAAAGGTAGACCTAGGTGCTGTGTCCCACCAATGCTGGCTGGATGGTGCTGAAGGGCTGCTGCACGAGGAGGGACAAGAGGAGAGATGAGCTTCCCACCAAGAATTCCCCCATCCACAGGATAGGATGAGACAGAGATCCATCTCACTAGCCAAAAAGAGGGCTACTAGAGGGCAGGAAGCTAGGGTTCAGGAGTTTGGCTTAGCCACAGGATAGTCCTAGCAAAAGCCAGGGACAAAAATAGAACGCCACTGTTGGCAGTGTGGCACACCTGGCGTGGAAGATGCAGAAAGGCTGAAGCTGGGAAGGGGTGCTTGGGGTCCTAAGGGGAAGCTCAGGGAGAAGGAAATCTGGCCATGGAAGAGGATTACCCCAGGTCGAGATGCCCCCCTGGAAGGGAAATGGCGCAGCACCAGGGGAATGGGGTCAGTAGCTGGAGGGAATTAGCAGCACGAGAGCAGATGAGGGCTGGGGACCTTGATGAGAATCCAGGACACGAGAAGGGGGGAGGAATTGCGGTCATTGGCATTCCGGTCATAAATGCAGCAGTGGGGACTGGGCGACCAGTAAGGGCTCAGCAAAGTGTAGCGCCCGCAGGAGGATGCGGCTAATGTGTATACACACTGACTACACCCCTACACCTGTAAAAGTGAACAAAAAAGGTTCAAATATGTAGGTATCTATGCAGGTTGTATCTGCCTCCTACAGACACTAGGCTAAAACAGTCTAAAATAGTTTCTGTAGAGAGGTTATAGCCCAAGGGCGGAGCCAATATCTTTTTGATAATTTCTAGTTTCTGCCTTCGAGCCAGGCCTGTACCCGTGGTGCGTGTCCCCCAATGATATATACAAGAAAATTTTATTTTCTTTCTTTTTGGATTTTCTAATGCTAGAGACCCTTTATACAAATGTTTTCTCCATACCATAAGAATGATGGCATATCTTAAAATCCATCCAAAATGTTTATTCTTCTTGAATCTATGATTGAACCAGAGTTTACATTTTATCTACAAATGAACAATTTTTGAAAATAAGAAATTAATTTTATTGTTTTTAGTGACTACTCAAGTGATTACTCAGATTGGACCGCTGACGCGGGAATAAATTTGCAGCCACCAAAGAAAACTCCTAAACTTAAAAACAAGAAAGCAGAAAGCAGCTCTGACGATGAAGAAGGCAATGAAAAATTTAAGCAGAAGCAAAATAAAAAAGATAGGAAAAAAAGGAGCTGAGGAAAAAGATATCTCACCTAGGAAAAAGAAACCAAAAGAGAGGAAGAAAAAGGTAAAATATAGCCTAATATAGGTTTATCTGTGTGCCTGTTGTAGACCACAGCAGCCTGCCTTTCCAAACTACACTTTTTCTGAGTAACAGAATTTAGCTGATCTTTGCATTTATGGAATTAAGATGATTATATTTTGTTGGGAGTATAAATATCTGTGTGTGTGATTTTATCAATTTGTTATTGATTGAGTTCAAAAGAC
This sequence comes from Leptodactylus fallax, assembly GCA_947044405.1. NCBI lineage: Eukaryota > Metazoa > Chordata > Amphibia > Anura > Leptodactylidae > Leptodactylus > Leptodactylus fallax. The sequence continues at coordinate 1,108,552 of CAMRHE010000424.1, forward strand.
CCTCTGTCATTGCCAGTGTGTCCACAAGTTCTCAGATTCCAGTGTAAAAATGTGCTCTTAATCAGTCTTGGATGTTACTAGGACATTCATTAAACAAAGACTGAACAGTGCAGCCAGTTTTTTATTTAATGTGTTCAGATGTTTTTTACAGCGCCATCTTCACTCTTCTGTCATTTCACCTTAAAGGGGTTGTCCGGGATAAATTGATAAATCTTTATAATCTAAGCTCACCCCCCTTCTGGGCATGGGACGTCACTTCATCTGGGCGGCCGGCACCTCCTCTTCTTGACGTTTGCCTGCCGCCCACACCGGTGCAATATAGTCAGAGTTCCAGCATGCGCAGTACCCAGATGAAGTGATGTCCCGTGCCCAGAAGGTCCTGTCCAGAAGACAGGTAAGTATGATGGGGAGGCGGGGGGGGGTTGAGATAGATAGGAAGGGCTAGTAGTGGGTGGGCTAGCTAGGGAAACGGAGGGAGGGTGAGAGAGAGAGGGGGTGTGTGTCAGCTCTGAGTGGCCCAAGGCATCATGGTAGTTGTAGGAAAACAGAACAGGAAGATACCCATGTAAACAAATGCAGAAGATATGCAGAAGCTCACAGAGAAACCCAGAAATCACTCAAAACAACGCTAAAGATATTTGGGCGCACTTATTAACCTATTAATAGCACTAACAGACCTTTTTTTTAAAAAGTATTTTTGGCCCGGAAAACTCCTTTTAAAGTGTAACTAAACTTTCAGACAACTTTACATTTTTCAGTATTTGTGTCATAAGTAAATTTTGTAATATACTTTTATTAGCAAATTTTGGATCCTTGTATTGAGAGCTGTTCCTGCCTTTCAGTGTGTTTACTATCTACGGGAGTACAGGGCTGTGTAAATTGTAGGGAAAATGAGGGGAGTGGAGGGTCTCTTTAAACAGTTATATCTCTGACATTATAAAACTTAAAAACTTGATTTTCATGTGATATGACAGAAGAGATCACTGGTTGAAAACACAAGCGGGATTAGGATATCTATTTCACATATATTATACAGCTGCATATAGATATCCTAATCCTGACTGTGTTTTCAACCAGTGATATCTCTGGAAATAATATATAGATGATACTGTAATACTGTCATATGAAAGAAGATCATCTCTTCTTCCATATGACTCCAAAATCAAGTTTGTATGTTTTTAATGTCCGAGATATAACTGTTTAAAGTGACCCTCCCCTCCCCTCATTTTCTCTACATCTTACACAGCCCGGTACACAGTAACAATAAGTGAGAGGCAGGAACAGCTGTCAATACAGAAGCAAGGGGAAGAGTAAAAAAAAAAAAAAATGCAGGATTTCACATAAAGGGTCCAAAATTTGTTAAAATATATTACAAAATGTATTAATGACACAAATACTGCAAGAAATCAAAAGTTGTCTGAAAGTTTAGTTTTAGCTTTAAAATGCTAAAATTGTCAAAACTTACATACATCCATGAAACAAAAACCCTATAATGGTACAGTTCTATATATCTTGTTTTACCAGCGTTTACCAGTCGCAGAGCTAACTGAGCAAGGTTTGACCCTGGAAGACTGGTTGCCTTCTGTGTGGATTACTGACACTATGCCAAGGCGATGTCCCTTTGTTCCACAGATGGGTGATGAGGTATCTTCTTGTTTTTTTGCTATTACTTTCAAAGTAAATAAGCATACTTAAATTATTTTTTACATAATGTTACATATAACCTTGAATTTTCCACATTGCAGTTGCTCAAATGAAGTTCCCAGCTATATAGATGAAATCATTTTATTCAGTGTACTATATTCAGCATTAGTAACAAATTTTGTAATGTACTTTATTAAATAATTTTGGCTCCTTTCTGTAAAATGCTGCGCTGGAAACCAGTTCTGTCCCTTCTTTTTTGTTTCCTGCTTTAATCTGTTCACTGGAGTCCAAGGGTGTATGGGCCCTAGTACTGTATAATGCGAAGAAGCTGAAGTGGGGGGGGGGGGGGTCATTTCTAACAGTTATATCTTGCACACTATACAACAGAGAACAGTGGTTCTGAAGTCTTATGAAACCTAAGACTCTGCTTTAGTGCCTGAGATATAACTGTTTGAAATCAACCTCAGTTTCTCTGCATTATTATTAAAGCTTGTATATCTCGTACTCCAGTGAGCAGCGCTGTACAGATTAAAGCAGAGAAGTATAAATAAGGAACATAAGTGTAGGCAAAATTCGTTGTTAAAGGGGTTATCTAGCTTCTGAAAACTATCTGCAAATACATCCACGGCAGCGCTAAATACTCACTGTTCCCTTGTGCACCCTTTTCTTGGCTTTATTTTACTTGAGACTCCTTGTATCACTGTTATTTACATGCAGTGAATCTATGAACGAACTACGTTTCCCATGATGCATCTGCCTGCTCTTCCCTCCAATGAAATCACAAGTAATAAATCACACTCACATTTGAGGTCACATAATGCTGTGAGGTTTCGTTTGGAAGCTAACTCCCCTCTGTGAGCAGCAAACACAGGGAGTGAGGGCAGGCAGATGCATCATGGGAAATAAAGCCAAGAAAAGGGTGCACAAAGTAAAACTGAGTATTTAGCACTGCTGTGGATGTATTTGCAGATACTTTTTGTAGAGCTGGATAACTTCATTAAAGTATATTACATTTCTTATTGTCACAAATGCTGCCAAAAAATCAAGTTGTTTCAAAGTTTAGGTATGCTTTATAGTTGGTTTATATTCATCATGTTTGTATATTTTTGCTACAAGGCATTGTGTAAATTCTGTTTGTCAGCTCAGGTTTGTATAAGACTAAAAAAACAAGTAGAATACCTGCTATATAATAGTATAGTAAAGTAGTAATTCAGGCACTTGGATTAGTTGAGGTGGGATGTCTACTTATAAATTTAAAGCAAAGATTGATATTCTGGAGCTTCTTGCTAATTTTACTAGTTGACGTAGCACTTGTGACACAAATCCAAAAAGTGCAGGTTTCCAGGATCTGAGTATAATGTTAGGCTAAGGCCCTATGTTATGGAAAAGTTGCCTTTTCTGTTGCAGATTTTGCTGTGTTTTTTGAACCAAAGCCAGGAGTGGATTTGACAGAAGGGAAAAGTGCTTCCTTTCTAATATTTCCCATTCCTTTTCAAGCCACTCTTGACTTTGGTTCAAAAAAAAGCAGCAAAATCTGCAAGCATCCTGTCTGAAACATAGAGCCTTGGCCTAAAAGGGATTTTTCAGGACTAACTTTTTATTGTACAACAGTGCCAAAATACAAAGAAATGAAATTTCTATTTTACACTTTAGATCACACCCACTGATCACATGTTTTGTTCTGGTTAGGTGTGCCCATGAATGTGACAACAGTGTCCAGCTTAACAAAAGCTGGAGCCCATTGCTGCTCTCTGCACTGCTGTAGAGTAGATTTTGTGGCTGTCAGGATTCTACAGCAGAGCAGACACCAGCCTGCATTCATAACAGTACATGAGAATGGCCTAGGGCAGTGATGGCGAACCTTTTAGAGACCAAGTGCCCAAACTGCAACCCAAAGCCCACTAAATTATCGCAAAGTGCCAACACGGCAATTTCACCTTAAATTAACCTGCCTCCCCTGCATCCCCGCCCCCCTTGCTCACACACAGCCTGAACCCCCATTCCCCCCTCTTGCACGCAGCCTGCACCCCCATTCCCCCCTCATCTCTCCCCCCACATTACACCCTGCACCCCACATCTGTCCCCCCCACAGTACACCCTGCACCCCACATTTCTCTCCTCACAGTAAACCCTGCACCCCACATCTCTCTCCTCACAGTACACCCTGAACCCCACATCTTTCCCCACACACTACACCATGCACCCCACATCTCTCCTCAAACTACACCATGCACCCCACATCTCTCCTCTCACTACACCATGCACCCACATCTCTCCTGCCCACACTACACCCTGAACCCCACATCTCTCCCCCACACTACACCCTGTACCCCACATCTCTCCCCCCACACTACACCCTGTACCCCACATCTCTCCTCCCCACACTACACCCTGAACCCCACATCTCTCCCCCACACTACACCCTGTACCCCACATCTCTCCTCCCCACACTACAGCCTGAACCCCACATCTCTCCCCCACACTACACCCTGTACCCCACATCTCTCCTCCCCACACTACACCCTGAACCCCACATCTCTCCCCCACACTACACCCTGTACCCCACATCTCCCCCACACTACACACTGTACCCCACATCTCTCCTCCCCACACTACACCCTGAACCCCACATCTCTCCCCCCACACTACACCCTACACCCCACATCTCTCTCCTCACACTACACCCTGCAACCCACATCTCTCCCGCCCCACAGTACACCCTGCACCCCACATCTCTCCCACCCCACAGTACACTCTGCACCCCACATATCTCCATGTTCCTCCACTGCTCAGGATACAACTTTTCTTCATGTAGAAGGACCTTCTTACAAGTAAAGACACGCCTACTCTGTCATGTGACCTTATGACGTCAGAAGGTCCTTCCAGAGTACAGTATTTAGCGTTATCAATTTAGCATGTACTGTGAAAGCAGCGATCCTGCGGATGCAGTTTTCAGCTGTATGTGCATTTGCACATACAGCTGAAAAAAGCGATCGTTCACTAACGGGGAATCCTGTCCCGGATTCCCCATTAGTGAGCGATCAGGACGACGGTGCGCGTGCCAACTGAGAGGGCTCTACGTGCCCTCTCTGGCACGCGTGCCATAGGTTCGCCATCATGGGCCTAGGGGGACACAATCCCAAGTACATGTAGTATAGTGCTGGGGAGATTACGATGTCAGTACAAGAGTGGGTAGGTATATATATTATATACTTGCTTTCAAGTCGGCAGTGATTTGAGGGGCTGTAGTTTTGTGGTGTTGCCTACATTTTCATGTATGGGACAAAAGAGCATTTTGTCATCATTTGACTTTTGACCACAGCTGCTTCTGTCTGAAGTTTTTTTTTTTTCTAGTCTTTACATATTGACATGTGAAAATGAAACTAGTAGATTAACACACTCAGCAACTCAGTAACACACACCACTACTGGGCATGCTTCAGTTCCCTTTTAAAACTTTGTCAGGTTTGACTTATAATGGGTCTAAAACTAACAGGTTTTATATCATTGAGGGACACAGCACCATGGGTATAGGCCTGGCTCACTGACACTAGGAATAGCCACCTTGCGGTCCCTGTCTACCTTCCCATCCACTGTGGGTGCCGCTCTGCTGTTTTCTCCAGGGGCTCTTGTGTTCCATCAGCTCCAAGTACCTGCCACCCAAGCTGCCCAGGATCCCTCCGTGGTCCCTTTTCCAGACTGGGCTATAGCTGACCTTTCCAGACTTAACTAGTCTGTGGTGGAGACCTTGGAATGGTTGCCCTCCGTTGGGTGCTGCTCAGTCAGCGCCCCTAAGGACCCCTCCCAAGTCTGGCCCTGCTCCTGTTCCAGCTCTAGGGGTCGCCCCTATAAATGAACCAGGTTGTCCCCTTCCTCTGTGCTTTCCTCAGACAGGGTTGCAGTCTGCGGCTCCACTCCTGGGGACGCCTCTGATTTCAACTCAGAGCCTCAGCAAGGCGCATCTTTATCAGCCACTATGCTGGACCTTGTTTGGGTGGTTAGGGATTCCCTTCACTTATCTGAAGAGCTCAACTGTCACCTGAGAGGATGTCTCTTTCTGGCACAATTGCTATATCCTCTGGTCTCCCTGAACCATGGGGCCTTTAACCAGATGTTGCAGAAGTAATTACTCCAAATAAGTTGGATATCCTGTTTCCCTCTCCAGACCGGTATGTCTCCAGGTGATCCGAACCACATGCCGTGGATCCCTCCTTAGCTCAGCTACTCAAGGCTACTATGCTGCCATTGGCGGACTATACCTCCCTCGGTGACCTCTTGGACAAGACATTGGGCTCCCTCTCCTAGGCGTCTTTGCAGCAGCTGGCTTCGCTCTTCAGCCTTGCAATGCAGCCTCCTGGATTAGCAAGGCTTGCATTGCATGGGGCCAAACAGCTGTGGAAGGGCCTTTTCCCTGGAACAATCCCACAGGACACTCAGTGGCTAGTTTCTCAGAATCTGCATGCTTTACCTTACCTCTGGAATGCTTCTCTGGAAGTGGCTCGCTGATTAGCCAGAGTGACTGCCACTACGGTGACCATTCGCCCCCCGAGTTGGATTCAGTTGTGGAATGCGGAATTTGCCTCTTTCCTTCTCTTGGGACAAACAGGGCAGGCTATTTGGCAAGGGCCTTCAGTAGCTTAGCTCAGTGGCTACTTCCCTCAGCGCCGTTTGAGGTGCTAACCATCCTCTGTGGTGGTTTATGCTCTGGAGGACTGTCTACCTGAGACTCCTTCTCTGGGCAGCCCTCCTTCTAGGCCAGACCTGCTTGCCAGTTCTTAAAGTCCTCCAGGCCTGCCTTTTCATGCCTTCCTTCACCTGTAGGTCTTCCCCCACTCGGGACTCCTGGGTGGGGCGGGATGACTGCTCTCCTTCTGGGAGATCTGGCTTCCTGACGTCATAGACGCCTGTGTCGCCTGGCTCTCCATTCCATCCACAGATCCCGCATGTTGCCCCTGCGAGTTGGAAATGGCATATTTGGAGTCCGGCAAATTTTTCTGTCCTCCACAGACATTTGTGACACCTTCCTTCTCTCTCCTGTTGTCTAGGCCCATCAGCGGTTCTCTGCTTCGCGGTGGGCTTTTGTCACTTCCATTTTGTCATACTCCCCTTTGGGCTGGTCCCCAAGTCAAGGCTTCACCCTGTCATGGCATTCTCCGCTCCAGAAGAGTCGCTGTGTTTCCATACGTGGACAATGGAGCTTATGGCTCAGTCATGGGTTCAGTTGTGGTTCCCTCCAGTTTAACAAAAAAAAAAAAAAAAAAAAGTTTCACTTTAAACCTTCTGGTGAAGGCACCCACAAAGAAGGAAAACCTGACCTTCAGATCACATTGGTTTTCCTTCATCAATGTGGGTGGTTTATCAACAAGGACCTGCCTTGCATCTTCCCAGTGTATCGAATTCTTGGGCATGATCCTCGTTACTAAGAGGGACATAGTTCTCCCTCCGGAGACCTAGATTTCTGCCATAGAGTCCGTGTCCATGAGCTAAGTCATCAGATTTCAGACCTCAGTGCCCTTGCCTCATACGCCCTCATGTTTCCTCATCTGATTTCTGTATCTGTTTCCCTTTTCCCTCATGTTCTCCAGAAACTCATTGCGGATAGGATTCCTGCTGTTCAGGTGGCTCCATATTGGCCCCACTGGGCCTGGTATCCAGACATTATGTTCCGCTAGTGGATCCTCCGTAGCCTCTTCCTCTGCAGTACAATCTTCTTTCTCAGAGTCCGCTATTCCAGCCCACCTTATCTTCGCTGCTGTTAACAGCCTGGTTGTTGAAGCAGAGTTTCTGAAGCTTCATTGTTTCTCCAAGTTGGTCTTCTGACTATATGCTCCAGGCTCAAAAGCCTCAGTCTTGTGGGTCTGTCATCGCAGCTGGAGGACCCACTTTCGATGGTGCGAACAATTCTACTTCCTTCTCCATCCCCAGGATTCTTGCTTTCTCCAATCTGGTTTGAACCAAAGTCTTGGACTGTCTTCTCTGAAGGGGCAGGAGGTTCTTCTTTCCGTTCTTTCCAGAAAATCTTGGTCTTTTCAGTCTTAGTTGAAGACCTTCATGCAGGGTGTGGTACGCTGTGCTCTAATCGTTATGGTGTTTCCGGCTCCCCCATTTTAGCCACTGCGAGAGTTTGCTCTTCGTGTTCTCTCCTGGAAGGTTGCCTCTTCCTAGTGCCAGTCTTGTCCGTTCGCAGAATCTCTCTGCCAACTGCCTTGTCTCTGAAACCTCATTTTCACGTCCTCCTTCATTTTTCTCCCAAGGTTGTTTCCTCCTTTCACTTAAACAATGAAATGGCCTTGCTGTCTTTGTCCGACTCCAAACTCCTCCATGAACACTCTACCCTGCCTTGACGAGGTTCGGGCTATTCGGGTCTGTTCGGCTCTCACGGATATTTTTCCGTCATATGGATTATTTGTTCGTTCTCTCTGAGGGTCCTCTCAGGGCCTCAATGTCTCCATGTCCGCCTCATCCAGGTGGAGGTCTGTTGGAGCCTCCTGGGCATTCCGACATCTTTCTTCTGCTGCCCAGGACTGCATGGCTGTCACCTGGACCTCTTCCATTTTTACCAATTCTAACAGATCCATTCTGTGGCCTCGGCTGATGCCAGTTTGGGTTGTATGGTTCTGCAGCAACACAATCTGCAACAAAAAAATGTTTTTGTGACATGGGGCCTTAGCCTTAAATTCCTCTTCATTTTCTGCCATGTATACTTAGCCTTCTTTTTTTTTTTTAAGACTGGGCTCTGTTTTCGTTTCAATCATCTTCACCTAAACTTCATAGCTCCATCTCTGTAATAGATCCATCCTTTCTAGACATCAGGCACAGTGTCAAGTTATACTTGACTCAGAGCTATCTTTTCTTCACATTTAGTCCAATGACTCATTATCCAGCGACATTGCTAAAACCCTAATTCAAGTTTTGATCTTTATCTTCAAAGAATCCTATAACTAATAATTGGGATTTAATGAATCCAGCAGCCAGGCTGAACTTTTCTTTGACTATTGGTTATATGAATACCTCTGCTCTCTGCTGCTCATTGCAATGGCTAGCAGTTTCTTGGAGGATTAAAGTGGTATTCCCTCAAGAATAACCATATTTAATACAAAGTTAGTTTTCAAAATCTCATTGTAACCTGTTGAAGGTAATTAAGCAAATGGTATATATCACTAAAATAAAAAAAAAAAAAGCACAATGAAATCCTCCCATCCATACCACTATTTCAACACTCTTCCCTTGGATACATCTTGTAGTCCAATAGTTTTATATTTCTTTTCCATAAAAAAAAAAAAATCAGAACTTTGTATCATGAGGCCCAAGGGAATAATATAAATGACACTAATTTTGTGCGCGCACAAGTGGATAGATTAACATGGTTTTGTGTATTTAGTTTCATTGCAAGCAAATATTTATATAATTTTCAAATGTGGTTCTGCAGGTCTACTATTTTCGTCAGGGTCACGAAGCATATGTTGAAATGGCCAAGAAAAATAAAATTTATAGAATCAATGCGAAGAAACAACCATGGCATAAAATGGAGTTACGGGTAAGGTTCTTCATAATGATTACTAAACTGAGACGACCCCTCCCCCCATTACCTCTTCACCACTTACTGATCAGTTCAGTCCAGCACAATGTTTTCTCTAGATTTACGTACAGAGATAACAGACACTGATGAAGAAACCTTTCTAGCACTTAACAGGACACAGCAACTGAATGCAATATGCAGAGTGGGTGGAGAGAAGAGAATATAGATGGCTAAGAGGAGGGACTGAATCATTATCCTGATATGAGAGCATCTCTGTAACCTAGTCAACAGCTGTAACCACAGAGATTAGAGATTTAGCTGTATCTGGCAAACAGAGCAAGATAGATAAAACAGTCTTGGGTAAAATACTTCAGTTAGCTTAAAAGGGGTTGGCCACTTTCAGACCAATATTGAGAGGCTAATTTTATTGTTTATATAATAAAAAGTTGTACAATTTTCTAATATCCCTTCTGTATCAATTCCTCATGGTTTTTTAGATCTCTGCTTAATCCCAGTGGATAAAATTGTCCATGGTCACGTGATAGACAGTTCATGGTCATGTGATTAACACACAGGTGCACAGCTTCTTACCAGTCATATGTCTGATTACAGTGCAGTGACTATAACGAGCTGTGCACCTGTATGTGCATCACATGACCATGGACTGATTTTATCCACTGAGAGAACGCAGAATGAATAAAAGCAAGCAGAGATCTAGAAAACAGTAAGAGTATATTGGAAAATTAAAACAACTTTTTATTATGCAAACAATAACATTGGTCTCTCCAATATTGGTCTGAAAGCGGCCAACTCCTTTGAGCTAAAAGCCTCCATATGATCTTTGAGATGAGAATATCACTTTACAACTCTGATATTCTGTAAAATTGGTCATATAGATAGATAGATAGATAGATAGCATTGATTCATTTTGTTACATTGTTGTTGTTTTTTTATATGTCACTAATTGATGTCATATTTGAATGATTTAAAGAAAACAAACTTATTTGTAAATGGATTACTATGAAAATTGCATGTTCATGGTTTGCTTTCTCTGTGTAAAAAGCCTAACTGTAAGCTTAATGTGTATGAGCCCTACAGCATGTAGGTAAAAGTCAGCTGAACGTGCTTGGTCAGCCTTAATCAAGGAAACTCTATTGTCCTCTGCTTGCATTTTTATCTCTCCAATCCACATGTAACAGAACTGTTTTGCTTTAGGTGCAACAGGTCTTTAATAATATGTTATTTTCAAGGAACAAGAACTAATGAAGATTGTTGGCATTAAATATGAAGTGGGCCTTCCAACCCTCTGCTGCCTTAAGTTAGCTTTTCTTGATCCAGATACTGGTAAACTGACTGGAGGTGCATTTACAATGAAGTGAGTTGTGTAGATCTATATATATATTTTTTTTTATCAGTTGAAATAGTAATAGTAGCTTCATTAGGTAAAAGAAGTTTGATCACTGCATGCACTGTAGCTCCTCCTTGTTGACATAAAGGTGAAGTTGAAGATTCATGGTTGGTGGTGCATGAAAGTCCATTCATTCTTGATTGATGTCCTTTAGACCAGGGACACCCAGGGCTAGTTTGCAGCGGCTTAGCCACAGCAGAATTCCTGTTGATTTACTTGCTGTGGGTTTGAACACACAAGCACACAGCATGTTAATTATTTCTGTGTGCTTGTGGTTTTCAGCTTTGGATAGCTGAGGCCAACCTCCCAGGAATCTCAAATGAAAGCTGCTACAAAAAATGGCCTATATTGATTATTTATTTTTATTTTTTTTTGCTAAGGTCAGTTCCACTGCCAGGTGTTTTGCTGGAAAAATCCTGCAGCAGACCTGACCCTGCTGACTTAGCCTTTAGATAGGTATACAGCCTTGCAAATCAGTGCCTCAGGGACATCAGTCAAGCAAGAATGGGCACATTTATGGATCATGCACAGTGACTCTTCTGCCAAGCAGCTCCATCTCCATGACTACAATGAGGGTAAATGGATCGCATGGGGCAAGTAAAGTACTACTTTTCCTAATACATATAGAGACATGTTTAGCTATCCCAGTTTTCTACAAGGCAGTGGTAGTGCCTTGGGTTAAAGCTGATATCAAGTTAAGAAACACTGTTTTTTTCATAACTTAGTTTTTCTTTTTAACCCCTTCACGGAAATAATTTTTTTGCTATCTCGTCTTACAAAAAAAAATGCTATAAAAAGTGATCAAAAAGTCATATGTACTCCAAAATAGTACCAATAAAAATAACAGGTCATCCCACAAATAACCCATCAACCAATTCTGTCGACTGAAAAATAAAAATGTTACATATCTTAGAAGATGGCAATGCAAAAATTATTGATTTATGTCCCCAATTGGATTTTTGTTCTGAAAAATTAGTATCACATAAAAAAAATTTAAATTGGGTATTGCAGTGATCATACTGATCCATAGAATAAAGATAACATGTTACTTATTCTGTACACTCCACAGAAAAAAAATTTACAAGGTAAAAAGTAATGCGAGAATTTGATGGGTTTTTTATTTAATCCACCAAGAAAGAGTTAATAAAATTTAGTCAAAAAGTTATAGACACACAAAAATGGAGTCTTTACAAAATGGAGCACAGTGCTCCAGGAACTGCAGTTGTAACTGCATTTTTGAAAAATATTTATAGCAGCTTAGACCAACTGATAAGTTTATTAGCATTGGCTCCTGATGAACCTGATATAGATAACACAGGGGAAACGCGTAGAGCAAGTTTATTTTCTATTTTCTATTGCTGAGTTAGTTGACCACAAGCCATACCACTTGGGGGCATGAAGGACTGACAGAAGACTGGGGCAGTCTGAGTAGCCTGGAGATTAGTTGGTGGAATTTGAGTCACTAATGGAAATGGTAGCTGTATATCCCTGGAGTCAACATAGGGGATATCAGTAATGGCTGCAATATAAGTGTTTATTGAGTATAAGGGTCAGAATATCATAGTTTCCCATATGGTTATAACATTTTAATGACAGGAAATGAAGTTACTGTGACCTGTACCTAGATTACTGGCATATGTACATACTACAGACTAGGGTTGTGGAGGTATATCATGGCTGTGCAGGAGTCTAGTCAGTGAGGCTTTACAAATTGTGTGTGGGGACCAGGTGTTTGGGTTTTCCTAGCACTAAGAGCAACTGACAAAATACTGACCTGTTGTATGATGCAGCCGTGATACTATAACCTTAGTCTAAGGGTGGTGAAAGTATCTAATTACACCCTAGGTCCAGTGGAAAGTTGGAGAGTGTGAATACTGTCTAACATTTAAATCCTGAATAAACGTTGAATAGGCAGGCACAGACCACCACATTGATCTGTCTTTTAGTAGATTAGTGGACGTCCTTTGTGTAATTTTTATTTTAAAATATTAAAAGTTAAGTTTTATCGTTTGAAACCATTTATTTTCTGTGAGATATCTTTACAAAATGTGTCTCAAACTGCAAAAAACAAGCCCTCATATAGCTACATCATCAGGAAAAAAAAACTTGCACAATGCAAAGACAAAAATCAACAAATCATTAAAACAAAACTGGCCGGGGCAAAATGGGAATGTATAAGCTGTTTGTGTGTGTATCAAGGAATACCCCAAATTTAGAAGTTACGAGAGAAAAGACACCTGAAGTGACCTTACCCCCCTTCAATCATTGGAGCTACTGGGAAAATAATAGGGAATTTGGTGTTCACTTCTGGCAAACTAATGCTCACTATACCCCTTGATAAATTCTTTGAGGGGTGCAGTTTTCAAAATGGGGTCACTCCTTAGGGGATTCCACTTTACTGGTATGTTAGAGGCTCTACAAACATGACCTGGTGTCCGGATACCAGACATCTAAATCTGGCCTCAAAAAGCCACATAGCACTTCTTCCCTTCTGTGCCCTGTTGTATACCCAAACTGAAGTTTTTGCTCACATGTATGACACTAGTACCCAGGATAATGTACTTAATGTCATATGTGGGTATAAACTATTTGGGCACACAGCCGGGCACGTAAGGGAAGGAGTGCTATTTTGATTTTTTTTTCGAGCACAGATTTAGACTGTTTGTTTGGGTTTTTGGATGTCATGACACTTTTGAAGAGCTCCTGAAATGCCAGTAAAGTGAAGTTCCCTGATACCTGACCCCATTTTGGAAACTACATCCTTGAAGGAATTTAACCAGGGCTACAGTGAACATTTTTTAACCTCCAAGTGTTACTAGAATTTATTTTCCAGAAATGTATACGCAGCTAATGGTGAAAGAAGAAAAATTGCAATTTTCACTTTTCATTAGCTGCGCATTCATTTCTGGAAATTATATTAATGCAACACTCAAGGGTTAAAAATGCTCGCTATGACACTTGATAAATCCATTGAGGGGTGTAGTTTCCAAAGTTGGGTCCACAAGTCTGTGGATTCCACTATACTGGCAAGTCAGTGGCTCTGCAAAAGTGGCATAACGTCCAAAAACCAAAATAGCGCTCTTTCCCTTCTCTGCCCAAACAGCAGTGTATACCCACACTTGGCATTAAGTACGTTATCCTGAGTACAACAGTGTTATACATATGGGTATAAACTGCAGTTTGGGCACACAGTGGGGCCCATTTGTGAAGGAGCGCTATGTGCTTTTGGAGTGCAGATTTAGATGTTGGTTTTTGGACGCCATGTCACGTTTGCAGGGACCCTATAATTGCCCTTACAAAATGGGGTCACTTTTTGGGGAATTCCGATTCACTGGCACCTCCAGGGCTCTGCAAAAACATGGTGTCCAGAAAGTCCCTCTAAATCTATACACTAAAAGCGCAGTGCGCCTTCCCTTCTGAGCCCTGCTGTGTTCCTAAACAGCAGTTTATGCCCACATATACAGATTTTTAGTACCTGGGATAGCCGACTTAATAGTTTTAGGATTGCGTGTCTCTGATGACACAAAGTGGGCACAACATGTTGGGCACTGAAATTGCGTATTTCTTTAAAAAATTTAATTTTCACTTTCTACAATAATTTTTGGAAAGCACTCTTGGGCTCAAAATGATAATACCCCTTGATAAATTCTGTGAGGGGTGTAGTTTCCAAAAAGGGGTTACTTTTTTTTGGGTTTCCATTGTACTGGTATTTTAGCACCTCTGCAAATGTCATATGGCACCAGTAAACTATTCCAGCAAAATCTGCCCGCCAAATAGTGCACTTTTCATTCTAAGTTCCCTTAATGTACACACAGCAGATTACAGCCACATATGGGGTATTTCCATGTTCAGGAGCAATTGTTTAACAATTTGTGGGATGCTTTTTCTTCTTTTAACTTCTTGTGAAAATGTAAACTTTGGGGATAAAGCGACGTTTTAGTAATTTTTCATTTACACATCCCACTGTTAATAAAATCTGTGAAACTGTTGTGGGGTCAAAATACTCACAATAGCCATTGATAAATTCTGTGAAGGGTGTAGTTTCCAAAATGAAGTCACTTTTGGGGGGTGACCATTGTATTGGTACTCTAGGGGTTTTGCAAATGAGATATGGCACCTTAAAACTATTCCAGCAAAATCTGCTTTTCAAACGTCCAGTGTCACTCCTTCCCTTCTGTGCACTGCCGTGTGCCCAACCATCAGTTTACATCTACATATGGGGTATTTCAGTGCTCTGGAGAAATTGTGTAACAAACCGTGAAATGCATTTTCTCTTTTCACCCCGTTGTGAATATGTTCATTTTAGGGCTAAATGAATGTATTATTGGAAAAAAAAAAAGTCTAAATATTATTTTAATTCCCGTGAAATGCTTAAAGGGTTAACAAACTTGTATGCTGTTATGAATTATTTCAGTTGCAGTTTTGAAAATGGGGTGATATATAGGTTTCTAATATATAGGACCTTTTATAATCCCCTTCAGAACTGAAATGGTTCCTAAAAATTAATTTGGGAAATGTTTTTCTAAATCTAGAAAATCACTGTTAAACTTGTAAGCCTTTTAACGGCCAAAATAAATTAAAGGACGATTAAAAGATTCTGCCAATATAAAGCAGCGATATGGTAGATAATAATTTATTAATGTATTTGAATGGTATGACTATCTATCTGAAAAGCAGAGCATTTCACATTTTGAAAATTGCATGTTATTTTTTTGTTCCAAATTTCCACCAAATTTCCTATTGTAATTTTTAATAAATAAATACAAAAATATTGGTCAATGTTTACCATTAACTTGAAGTACAATGTGTCATGAAAAAACTCAAAATCATGTGTGTAAATTAAGTGTCTCAAAGTTATTACCATATAAAGTGACACATGTCAGTTTTGTAAAATAAGGCCTGGTCCTTGAGGCACTTTTAGGTTGTGTCCCCAAGGGGTTAACATTCACTGTGTAGCCAAGATGACATGGCTATGTTCTGCGTGTTGGTCCAGTTATAGCGATACTAAATTGATATAGTTTTTAAAATATCTAATGTAGTTCTTTTGGTTATTTTTATTTATGATCTAGGGAAAGGGGGGGTGATTTGAACTTTTAGATTTATTTTTTATTTTTAATGTTTTGTTATACTAGGGGTCTTTAAACCTCATCTGATCTGATTACTACTACAATATACTGCAATGCCCATGGCAGCCTGTAATAGAAATATATATATATATAGAATACTGGCCTGAGAGTCATCAGAGCCTGCGGAACAGAGAGCCTGTGTCTATGGTGGCCACCATCTTTAAATACCTGACATTGGTCGTAATAGTATGGTGAACGTTGAGAAAGGGTTGTTATGGGGTTATTCATTATTTCATAATGTAGTTTAATGCTAATATACGTATTCTAACTTGTCGTTTCTTACTGCAGGTAAAAAACAGTTTATCTACATTGCTCATATTGTACCAAAATTCAAATCAGTTCACATAATCAACCCTCTCCTACCTGGTAAACTGCTCCTAAACAGTAAAGACAGGCTGCATCTCAAAGATAGATCAGGCTACATAGAAGGAGAAGGGAGGAGGAGGAGCCCATTGAGAGAAACCAGCACAAACACATGCTGTCTAAGATGATAATTATTTAGCAGATTTATAGATTTTGTGGCAGGAGTGCGCAGGAAAGGGCAGCACGGTGGCTCAGTGGTTAGCACTGCAGCCTTGCAGCGCTGGAGTCCTGGGTTTGAATCCTGCCAAGGACAACATCTGCAAGGAGTTTGTATGTTCTCCCCATGTTTGCGTGGGTTTCCTCTGGGTACTCCGGTTTCCTCCCACACTCCAAAGACATGATAGGGAATGTAGATTGTGAGCCCTATATGGGACAGTGACTGTCAATGTCTGTAAAGCGCTGCGGAATATGATGGTGCTATATAAGTAAGCTTAATAAATAATAAATGTGAATAAACTCTGGTGAGAAAAAGATTTCCAGGATGTTTGTGTGTATTTGCTTCTCGCTCTCTTCCTTCTTCCCCCCTCCTTTTGCTTCCATATATTTCTACGAACTGCAGGCTGTCTTTAGTGAGGATGGATAAGCAGTTTAGTAGGCAGGAGAGGAGCTGATGCATGCTACAAATGTTCTAAAAATCAAAACCGTGACTCTTTAGCCCCTTCCCAATATGCACCATAGTAATTTCCTGAAGGGTTTCCCGCATACTGCTGTACTATTATGGCAGAAGTATGGTGCGCACTCAGAATCTGAGTGCGCACCATGCAGAACAGGTGTCAGGCATGTCCTATGGCTTACACTGTTCTCTAACACAGAGCTCCGATTGTGGGTGTTAACTCCTTTGATGCTACGGTCAAATATTTTTCAGTAAATCGAGGCCCAGATCGGCAAACCCCACCACCACCGCGGCATGTTTGGGGGATGCCAATGTCCCTATACAGCAGCCCGAGATCTGATCCGTGACCTCGGGTCTAATATTTAACATACCTGGTTGATCCTGACCGCTTTGTATCCACTGAAATACATGTGTATTGCATACAATTGTATTGTATTTATTTAAAATAAATTAATAAAGACCACCAAAATGCCTTATTCCCAAATGAAATGCTTGATTGTTTCCACAGACACTATACTAACCACAGACACTATACTAACCAGTTTTAGCTGTGTGTCTGTAGAACACAATGATTAGATACTGCTGACACATCCTATCAGTATTCCTTCATACTATATTTAAGAACCCTAGCCAGTGGACTTTCTTCTTGGATGCACACTGTGTTTTTAACATTGTTGCACAAATGTTAGTTTTTAAACTTCTTCTTTTTTTTTTTTTTTTTTTTTTTTTTTAATGCTGGAGAAGCACGTTTTATCCCTCTGCACCTGCATTTAATGGGTGTCTATGGTGAACAGTTGGACAGAAAAAAAACACTACTTGGGTTCATATAGTGTTGTGACATTATTTTTTCTATGTCTTAAATTCACTATTTAACATACATTTGATTGAAATGTTGTACTGCTGTCTTGGTCCAGATATCATGATATGCCAGATGTGATAGACTTCTTGGTTCTTCGTCAACAATTTGATGAAACACGACGAAGGCAGTGGAGCATAGGTATGTATATCGGGCTCTGGTTAATCAGTTAGTTGTACAAAAAAGTATTCTAATTATAGTGACTGCCCCAGAGGGTCTTTTTGGTTTTAGGTGTGAATTCAACCAAAAATTTTTGTTAGGATATACCATCACTATGTCAAGTTTGACTGCTCCCAATTAATCTGCCAAATGTTTGTAAAAGTCGAGATAAGATAGAAGGGAGTATGTTAGTAAAATAAGATAACATAATCCCTTAATAGTCCCAACCAGGGGAAATTCAGTGTTACAGCAGCATAGATAATGCAAATACAAATACAAAAGCTCCAAGGTAGAGGCATTACATTGACAGTAGGCACAGATAAAAAGGTACAGGTAAAAAAGTAGTAGAAGGGATATCACCACTTAAGATCTTTTAGTTCTCTGTATGGAGTGATCTCCGCTTAGGTCGGTGTTGGTTGTACAGCCTAACCGCAGCGGGGAGGAAAGACTTCCGATAGCGCTCCTTCTCACACTTAGGGTGAAGCAGTCGGTCACTCACAGTACTGCCCAGTGCTATCACGGTCTCATGCACGGGATGGGAGTGATTCTCCAGCATGTAGACTGAGTCTATAGTGTGTTGTCTAAAACCAAAAAGAAACATATGTGCTGTAGACCCAGAACTAGATATTTTCAAAGAAACACTCTAAAAGAATAAATAATGTTCTTTATTACGCATGATGCACTGCTATGGTGTACAAAATTATATACTAAAGGGAAACTTTTACCAGATTTTTCACCCTCTAAATCCATTGCACAGGTAGCATATGAAATATCCTTTTTAGCTTTCCTCTGTGATGTAAATAATAGTTTACCTGGAAAAATCACCTTCAGAAGTCTCTCACACTGGCCTGTTTTCTGAGAAGAGTCTCGCTGAGAGGCTGGAGGGGGGACATCATGTCAGTTTTATATATAAATGTCAATGTAATGGACTTTGTAAGCCCTAGAATCTTGGGTTTGGTGGTGTTTAAAAGCTGAGAATCTTGGCTCAATCTTGCCAGTTTGTGCTATAGAAGCAGGTCTATTGGCAGTTAGAGACTTGAGAATATGAGCTGTGGACACAGCTCCCATTCCTGTGTTTTTAGCTGCCTGTGTCTCAGCTTATGTATTCATGTCATATACTATAGATGCATGACCGTGGCACATCCTGTTTTTTTTTTTTTTTAAAGCTGAGATGCACTGCTTTAAAATGACAACATGGTGCTAGGTGTACGGAGCCCTATATATCAGCATATGAAATAATTGCACCCTTCAGCTTCTTAGCATGACTTTCCACTGAACACAAGTCCCTGTGGCTCTCTAGCTAATTTTCATACAGACTTCTGAGGTGATTTTATAGATAAAAGGACGATTTTTAACATAACAGGGAAAACTAAATGGGATATTTTATACTCTACCTTGCATTACTTTAGCTAGTGTTCCTCTGTAGTCTTCTCTGAGTAGAAATTACTCTTGGGGTATGTTGATATGTGGCAGATTCATTGCAGAATTTTCCAAGTAAAAAAAATCCATTTCATACATCTAATTGGGATTTCTGCAGATTGCATATGTATTTCAATATACCCAATTCAGATAAATGGGACAGTGACAAACATTTTAGGAAGAAATCTCCCATACCTGGATAATACCTACAGACTATTAACAATCATTTCAGCACAGGATAAGTGGAGACTTGATAGATATTACCTAGTGTGGTGAGAGAGGACAGCAAGAAGTAGGTTACCTTAGTGTAGGAGAGCTCTTATATAACAAGTGGGAGGTACAGAAGGATATACCATGCTGTATATTGCACTAGTCAAACAGAAGAAGGAAGAGTGCGTGCAGTATGTATCACTAAAAGAAAGCACAAATCTGTCTTGTTTTCCTGAAGAGCAGCCTCAAAAAGTTTGCAGAAGATATAAATGCAAAAATAACATTTTAAGAATATAATAGAAGCAATACAAGCTTTGCAGACATACTTTTTAATAATTCCCACTTTATGCTAATAATGTGTAAATATGTATGTTGTAGGAGACAGGTTTCGGTCTGTAATTGATGATGCTTGGTGGTTTGGGACTATTGAGAGCCAGGAACCTCTACAGCCGGATTACCCAGATAGCCTTTTCCAGTGTTACAATGTCTGGTATGTTTTTACTGATTGATTTCTCTTTTAGTTGTAAATGACTGTATTTACCTTTTTCGATACTTTTTTGAGTTTTTTGCATGCAGATATGTACACCTGAACAGGATCTCTTCACTCAGACTGTCTTCGTGCTCCCTCTGTCATATATTGTCTGAGAAGAAAGAAGAATGGGTACTGAAATATCATTATATTTTATGGACAGGTCCACCACCAAATATACATCTTGTATGCAGATTTGCTGCAAACTTCCTGCAGATTTAAAGGGGTTGTCCAGGATTACAAAAGCTTGCTGGTTTCCTTCTAAAAATAGTGCTACCCCTGTCCATGGGTTGTATTGGTTGTTGTGGCTCATTTCCATTAAAGTAAAAATGGTTGAGCCACAATACCACACATGACCTGCAGCCAGGTGTGGCTCCTTTTTTGAAAGATCTTATGTTTGATCTTGGACAACCACTCTACTCCATTGCACAAAAAGTTAAACATAAATCTACCCTTGGGTGCCTTACAGTCAGGACATATAACCCCCAGTTTCTGGGCAAATGAGAAAGCCGCGGGTAATGACACACAGATCTCCATAGCACACTGTTTACAATTGTTAGGCTTTATGGGAATTGCTTATTTAAGGCTTTCTTTGTTTTGATTGGAATAAACCATTAACACAAAGTTTCCTGTAAGGAATTAGGAATTTTGGAGCCCTTTATAATTTTTTTTAAAAAAAGAGCAATATTTTGTGGAATTAAGTCATGCAGTTATGGATTTTTGAACCTATTTAGGCCACAAAATGTCATTTTGAGCAACAAAGTCTAGTCCTGGGAGTGCTAAATGCGTGGAACTCCAGTTCTCTCAGCCAACTGCTCAGTTCTGGCCACAGACAATTGCTGGGCAAAGAGAGTGAGTGCTGTGTTACCCCGGAATATTGCAACTATTGTATATGTATGGAGGTGCATTGTGATCTTGAATTGGCTACAACCATGGTACTCGATCGCAGAAAACGGATTAGTGTGTTATTTTTATTTTTTTTTTTTTTTAAGATCGCTACCAAATGTAGTATTTGCTTGTGTTATGGGTGTCACAGCCACAATCTCCATGTAGCCCTAGTCTTAGTCTATCTTTAACAAGGATATGTGAACATGGCGAGTAATTGAAACACACAGGTCCAGATTTACTACAATGTGGTGTATCGCGTTTGGGCTAAAATTTTTAGAGTTACTAAACATTTTGCTGTGGAATCTAAGAAAAATGAGGTGTGGCTTAAATGCACCAGAATATGCCAAAATTGTCAAAATTCTGTCTCAAAGGAAGCCAACTAAAAGGTGGTAGAAATGTAGACTAGGTACGGGAACATCTCTATTGGCTTGGCTAAAATCCCATTTGCTGTCTCAAGACTCAGTGAGTCAAAAGCAAATTGAGGATCTGTTACATCCAACAGACGGCGCATGAGCTTCCCAGCTCCTTTTCCCATAATGCCTTGTGAAATGTAGACTAGACAGTATAAAGAAACGCCAGGTTTATCATCCAGGATAAGCCACAGTGATAATTCTGGCATATTTTCAGACTAAGTTTGCACTATTTGAACTATTAGTAAATCTGGGCCAAAGTGTATTAGAAAGTTTAAGAACTTTCCATTCCACTATTTATTTTAGCTTTATTTACATAAAACACATTTACATGGAAAACACATTTACTCAATCTCCAGTCAAAACTGAAATTTCAGGTTTCGCCTAAGTGAATCACAAAGATTCTTTTTACTGTGCCATGGATAGAAAGATGCGGTCATTTGTATTTTTTTCTCTTTATACAAAATAAATAAATAAAACATACTGAATTTATTATTATGAATTTTATTTTTTTTAACAAGCACATCTTCTAGTCCCAAGTGAAATTATTCACTTCACCTGCCTTTTCTTTGCCATAGGAAGAGAAATAAAGTAATAGCTAAAGCCATCTCAAATGCATAGTATGACTGACACTTGTTATGATGTTTGTCCTATTTTTTGGTGGAAAATTGCTTTCTGTATGTTAGTGCCTGATTTTAAGATTTATTTTTCCCCCCCACAGTTGGGACAATGGTGACACAGAGAAGATGAGCCCTTGGGACATGGAGTTTATACCCAATAACGGTTTGTATTTTTATGTTACAGATTTTTTTTTTCCAAAGTAACTAGAAAATAGATCTAACATAAATTGAATGAAAGAAAAATTCTAGTTGTTCATCTTCCTATTCATTATTATCTTATAATCAATAGCATCAATTGTTGATTTGATGTATGCCATTGAAACCAAATTAATGGATGGGTTTATTTTTTTCTGTTTTATGTCTATTAGCAGTGTTTCCTGAAGAGCTGGGTACCAGTGTACCTTTGACAGAAACTGAGGTCCGATCCTTGCTATACAGGCCCCTTGATGGAGAGTGGGGAAGTAGAAGCAGAGATGAAGAATGTGAGAGAATTATTGGTGCAATTAACCAGCTGATGACTCTGGGTAAACTAAAGTTCTACAAAACGTTGTAGTGTTTAATTGTAAATGAGTTTCTGATGTGTTTTTTGTTTTCATTATTTGCTTATTTAGATATTGCTGCTGCCTTTGTGGCTCCTGTAGACCTACAGGCTTACCCAATGTACAGCACTGTTGTGGCTTATCCAACTGATCTAAGTACAATTAAACAGCGGCTTGAAAACAGATTCTACAGGTGAATTTTCCAAACAATAAATTTCACGAGCGAGAATAAATGTTGACAAATGAAACTTAATAAGCAAGATACTTTGTCCTTTATTTCCAGGCGTGTCTCTTCTCTAATGTGGGAAGTTCGATACATAGAACATAACACACGAACATTTAATGAGCCTGGAAGCCCAATCGTTAAGTCGGCAAAGTTTGTCACGGATATCTTACTGTTTTTTATCAAGTAAGTTTGATATTGTGGGTAAATTAGTATTTATATAGTGTTACCATCTGCTACTTTACACTAGGTTCACGCTATTGTCAGCCTATCCGTTGTTCTGATCTATGGAGGATCTGAACAGATAGGCAGACCATTACAACAGTGATCACGTATGGAGCCCGACAGACCCCATTAATTATAATGGAATGTTCTTTTAACCCCTTCCTGCTGCAGGCAACTTTTTTTATTTTCACTTTTGACTCCCAAACCCCGGGACAAATTGTACTTCAAAATGGTACCATTTAATATTCTGTACAATGTATGAAAATCTGCTAAAAAAAAATTCAGAATGGGGGGGGGGGGGGATTAGAGAAAAACTGCGTTTATGCGACTTTCTGACGGCTTTGTGTTTGCGGCGTTCCCTGTGCAGCCAAAATGACATGTCAACTGTATTCTATGGGTCTGTTCGATACAAAATTTTTACAGTTTTATTTTTTATGTTTGAACGTTTTAAAAAAAATCCAAAACTTTGCAAAAGAAAAAAAAATTCTTGGAGTCTCTATATTCTGACACCTTTAACTTTTTTTTATTATTATTATTTATATATATTTCTGTATAAGGGGATGCACTTTTTTTTTTTTTTTTTTTTTGTTTTGTTTTTGCAGGGCCAAATGTTAATTTTAGTTATATCATTTTGGGGAATTCTGATTTTGGTTTTTATTTAAATTCCTAATATAATATAATATTCCTGTGGCAGGCCTGGTGGCCTTCAGAAGGCTTCCGGCAGCCATAGGAAAAGGTCAGCTCCCGTGATTTTGCCGTGCGGAGCCAGCCTACAACATCAAAGGTATAGGGCTGGTGGGGCCTGGCCCCGGGGGCACGTTTTAAATTTTAACTCTGCAGCAGAGCGGCTGCCATCTTTAAAGACTTGACATTCACTGTAATAGTACGGTGGATGTTGGGAAAGGGTTAAACTGACACTGTTGGACAAAAAAAAAAGTAACTTGCAGTCCTTTTTCCTCTGACGATTTTAGATACACATTGTGATGGATTCTCCAATGCAGATGTGAACATAGCCTTAAATAGTGTAATATTGGGATAACACTGCAACAGTTACATATTAACAGTTACAGAAACACCTTGGTCATGCAGATAACTCTAACTGTAAATCCAATTATAAAACCACTTTTCATAAATAAATAGTACAGTAGTACATATTGAATATAAGATTGGACCATCTATTATAAAACTTTCACATATATGCTCACTATATATGTATTATGCGTGTGTGTGTATAGTGTTACATTTATATGTATACAGTGCCTTGCAAAAGTATTCATAACCCTTGAACTTTTTTCACATTTTGTCACCTTACAACCACAAGCTTAAAACTATTTTATTGAGATTTTAAGTGATAGACCAACACAAAGTAGCAGATAATTGTGAAGTGGAACAAAAAAACATGTTTTTCAAAACTTTAGTCAAATAAAAATCTGAAAAGTGTGATGTGCAAAAGTATTCAGCCCCCTGTACTCTGATACCCCTAAATAAAATCCATTGCAATAAATTGCCTTCAGAAGTCAGTTAATTAGAGTCCAGCTGTGTGTAATTTAGTCTTAGTATAAATACACCTGTTCTGTGAAGGCCTCAGTGGTTTGTTAGTGAACACTAGTGAGCAAACAGCATCATGAAGACCAAGGAACTCACCAGACAGGTCAGAGATAAAGTTGTGGAGAAGCTTAAAGGGGGGTTAGGTTATAAAAACATTTCCCAAGTTTGAGCATCCCAAGAAGCACAGTTCAATCAATCATCCAAAAATGGAAAAAGTATTCTACAACTGCAAACCTACATGGCCGTCCACCTAAACTAACAGATCGAGCAAGGAGAGCACTGGCCAGAGAAGCAGCCAAGAGGTCCATGGTCACTCTGGAGGAGCTCAGAAATCCCCAGCTTAGGTGGGAGAATCTGTCCACAGGACAACTATAAGTCATGCACTCCACAAATCTGGCCTTTATGGAAGAGTGGCAAGAAGAAAACCATTGTTGAAAGAAAGACATAAGAAGTGCTGTTTGCAGTTTGCCACAAGCCATATAGGGGACACAGCAAACGTGGAAGAAGGTGCTTTGCTCAGATGCGACCAAAGTTGAACTTTTTGGTCTAAATGCAAAGCACTATGTGTGGTGGAAAAGTAGCACTGCTCATCACCCTGAACACACCACCCCCACTGTGAAACATGGTGGTGGCAGCATCATGTTGTGGGGATGCTTTTCTTCAACAGGGACAGGGAAGCTGGTCAGAGTTGATGGGAAGATGGATGGCGCTAAATACAGGGCAATCCTGGAAGAAAACCAGCTGCAAAAGACTTGAGACTGGGATGGAGATTCACCTTCCTGCAAGACAATGACCCTAAACATACAGCCAGAGCTACAGTGGAATAGTTTAGATCATAGAATATTCATGTGTTAGAATGGCCCAGCCAAAGTCCAGACCTAAATCCCATTGAGCATCTTTAGCAAGACATGAAAATTGCATCTTCCTCCCTTGGACGCATGGCGTGGATTGCAGATCCGCCACTTTGTACGATCTCCTCCCCCCCCCCCTATGGAATTCAGAACAGAGTATACGTCTCTAGAACGGCTGTGTGTGGGTACCGGATCCCTTCGGCACTCCTTAGCTACTATTTACAAACTCCTGATAGAACCCCCACCTGATGCTGTCCCTCATTTCATATTGAAGTGGGAATCTGATCTTAACCTGTTTCTCACTCCTGTCCAAAGAGAGCGCATATTCCATCTCACACACGAATCATTGATCAGCTCTCGTTATCAGGAGGCCAGTTTTAAACTCATGTGCCGGTGGTATCGTGTCCCCTCCAGATTGCATGCTCTTATCCCACAGGTCCCATCAACATGCTGGAGGTGTGGGGTGGAAGAGGGTACCATGTTACACATTTTTTGGTCTTTTAGCGCTCTATCCCCCTTCTGGGATGGGGTTAAGAGGATTATTTCTCAAGTAACTGAGACTTCCCTCCATCTGGGCCCTGCTCTGTTCCTCCTCCATTGTGAGCCCCCGATGCATATCTACAAGCGCTCACTGCTTCGATTCCTAGTCCTCACGGCTCAAGCGTGTATCCCACAGTTTTGGAAGCCCTTTGGATTCTGAGGGTCAATGAGATTATGCATATGGAGAACCTTACCTCTTTCCTGCATGACACTGTTCAAACTTTTAGCAAGACCTGGTTCTACTGGATGGAATTTCAGCGTACCAGTGAGTATCAGACGCTTCTCGGGCCTGTGCCTCCTCTGTAGACTTACAGTGGGATGCTCTGGTTTCTATAGCTGACTGATGGGTTACTTGTTCCGGACTATTCTTGACCCTCTGGCTTCGCCCCCTGTGGAGTTTTACTACTCTTTTTGAGGAGGAACTTTTCGAATGCTTACATCCCTGGGGTCCTCCCCTGGACCCGGATATTGTTGCTGTATAGTCCCCATTCCCCCCTCCCCAATTTAATAATTTTTTTTTTTTTTTTTTAATTCTCTTTATTCACCATCTTTTCCCTTTTTGCTCTGTGTCTGGTTTTGTCGTCTTGCCCCTCCTTTCCTTCCTCCTTCTTTCCTCCCCCTTCTTCTTCTTGTCCTTTGGCCTCTACTCGGGAATCTTCCCGTTATTTACAGTATAAAATGTTACTGCTGCAGTTGCAGCTATATATTTTCTCTGTACTTTCTGTATTCTGTATTTTATGTCTTTTTGGAAAATCAATAAACTT
This sequence comes from Leptodactylus fallax, assembly GCA_947044405.1. NCBI lineage: Eukaryota > Metazoa > Chordata > Amphibia > Anura > Leptodactylidae > Leptodactylus > Leptodactylus fallax. The sequence continues at coordinate 1,135,005 of CAMRHE010000424.1, forward strand.
TGAATTGAAAAAAAAAAGACATGAAAATTGCTGTTCACAGACGCTCTCCATCCAATCTCGCTGAGCTTGAGCTATTTTGCAAAGAAGAATGGGCAAAAATCTCAGTCTCTCTAGATGCGCAAAGCTGGTAGAGACATACCCCAAAAGACTTGCAGCTAGGTGTCTATACAAAGTATTGATGTAGGGGGGCTGAATACTTTTGCACGTCACACTTTTTTTCAGATTTTGATTTAAAATTTTGAAAACCTTGTATCATTTTCGTTCCACTTCACAATTATCTGCTATTTTTGTGTTGGTCTATCACTTAAAATCTCAATAAAATACATTTAAGCTTGTGACAAAATTAATTTTGTGACAAAATGTGAAAAAGTTCAAGGGGTGTGAATACTTTTGCAAGGCACTGTTTAACGTATCTACATATATTTAGAATTGATAAGTTGATCAAAGTTGTAGATTTAAAACTCCAATGTTGTTCATATAAAATGGAATATGAAAGCAAAATAATAAAATGAATACAAAATGAATCCTTGTTCCAGTGCTAGTGAATGATAGAGTCCTGTTCTAACTCTGGAACACGTGTCTTTGTAAATATTTTCTACATATAGTTTTGCTTCAAATACCGTATTTTTTGGACTATAAAATGCACTTTTTTTTTCCCCCATAATTTGGGAGGAAAATGGGGGTGCATCTTATAGTCTGAATGTGGGTGTTTGGGGTGGGGGAGGAGCAGGGTCGCAACATCGCCCCACTCCTGCTGCTGCAGCCGGCTTCCTGCAGCAGCAGGAGTAGCACGATGTGCGGGCCCTGGGCTTTGGAGAGAGGGTGTCCCAGCGAGCCCACCAGTAGTAATGTCCCAGCCTCAGTAGTAATGTACAGAATCTCCCATAGACTGCAATACACTTGTATTGCAGTCTATGGGACTTGCAATCAAATGATTGCAGGTTCAAGCCCCATAGGGGGCTAATAAAATAGTGAAAAAAAAACAAAAAGTTATAAAAAAAACAAAAAAAAAAAACAAGTTATAAATCACCCCCTTTCTCTAGAATACATAGAAAAGTAGAAAATTATTGTGAAACACATACACATTAGGTATCCGTGTGTCCAAAAATGCCCGGTCTACAAACTTAAAAATATTTTTCCTGTAGGGTTAACGTCGTAGTGGGAAAAAAAAAATCGAAAGAGCTGAACCGCTGGTTTTTTTACGATTTCGCTTCTGATTTGAAAAAAAAATAAGTGACCTAAGCAATAGACATTCCCTAAAAAGTACATCTGGCCCCGCAAAAAGATACCTGTCAATGTGGCCTTGCAGCTGTTGCAAAACTACAACTCCCATATGTTGTTAAATATTTTATCATTTTTTTGCTTCAAATTTTTTTCCCTATTTTCCTCCTCTAAAACCTAGGTGCGTCTTATGGTCCGCTGCGTCTTATAGTCCGAAAATACAGTACTTATAATGGCCATACTACTGCTAAACAATGATATCAAGATTATATAGGGATTATTTAATGCAAATGAACTGTGACAGTGCTATTTTAACACTTTTTTATAAATTTTTATAGCTACGCTGTTTCTTTCTATACTTTATACACTATATATAGTATGTTTTAACACAGTCATTTTCACACAGGGATCAGAGTTGCTATGACATCATTCCACAGTATAATAACATGAAGAAGAAGCTTTTGTCAGACTCTGATGAGGTAAAGTTTTACGTTTGTATTATTTTATATAGAGGTATCAAATTGTACATCATTAAACTGGTGGGAAAATAAATATAAATAAGATGAAAATTGAGGGGGTGGGGGTAAAAGGTTCCATAATAGCTTTTAATGGAATGTAAATAAAACTGAATGAACTAGTTCCCCACCCAGTATCTGAGTCAAAACTGAAGTAAAGTACAGTGTGATACAACAATATAACGGCTTATGTCACCTAAATATGCTTCAGGTAAATTTTACACACATTACCGGTCAAATGTTTTGACACAACTGAATCATTGTTGGACATTTAATATACAGGACCAAGTGTCTGAAATTATTATTTTTTTTTTCAGAAATAAAAATAATGTAGTTAATGCCTAATACGTGGCCAGATAATCAGGGAAATTTCTTGGACACTTGTTCTCAATAATTGCCTTGAATAATTGTGCTGTCAATCGGCCGACCAATGAGCAAAATTGAAGATTGCATTTTCATATTGGCGGTGTTTTAGTCAAACCTTGGTCGCTGTCTGAAAACCCAGCCTTTTGTAGTATAAAAGATGTAGATTGTTGGTAGCACATCTTCCATTCAGTCGGGCATGTGTTACCCATAATCGATGCAGCAGAATGAGTAAAGAATCTTGTTAGGTTTGCATTGTCGCTGCAATCAACCTCTTTATTGCCAATCAGGGCAATCCTGCCTAGTACTCAAGCAGTGTCATAGTGCCCTTTTCTCTGTACTCCAAAGAGGTCATACTCACTTATTTAATATGAATTACCATCTATTTGTAAGAATGCAGCTTAAATGAATGTTTGACCCCTAAGAGAACAGAGATAACAGCTAGAGATTACACACAGAAGTCTCTGATCAAAAGGTTAATATAAGATCTTTGGGGTGTTCAATTTACTTTTTGGAGTGGAGAGCAGGGACTTTCGCCTTACAATCCTGCCATGCACACAATTCTTGTTTGTTAGTTTTTGTAATATTTTATTAAAGGGTTTGTCCAGGAGACATTAATATTTTCTAACATTTATTAATTTTTCTTAGTTTTACTGTAATATACAGTATGTTGGTCATGTGACATACTTATATTAAATTTTTTGCCTTTCTGGGGTCTCGGTCTAACGGATATCCGCACCCCGGAACGTTAGTAGAAAGAAGCCCAGCCCCATTATACTTACCATTTCTCCTGCGGATATCCGGATCCCGGGACGTCATCGCAGGAAGGCCGCTTCTGTGTCTGTGCCGGCCTCCCACGCATGCGCAATACAGCCGTGTTGACGTCCCGGATCCGGAGCTGAAAGGAAGCAAAGGTAAGTGTAATGGGGCTGGGGGGCGGGTCATAGAGGAGGTGCTGGCCGGTACATGTCACAAAGAGGGAGCTACTGGCCAGCACCTCCATAGAGTGTGCAGCGGGAAATCCTGCCGTCATTGTAGTCCCGTGTAATATGCACTGCACATGCACAATCCATATTACAGTGTGTGGGGGCCACAGTGGAGCATATTATACAGTGCAGGTGCCACTGTGGCGCATTATACCGTGCGGGGGCCACTGTGGCGCGTTATACCGTGCGGGGGCCACTGTGGCGCATTATACCGTGCGGGGGCCACTGTGGCGCATTATACCGTGCGGGGGCCACTGTGGCGCATTATACCGTGCAGGGGCCACTGAGGCGCATTATACCATGCGGGGGCCACTGAGGCGCATTATACCGTGCGGAGGCTACTGTGGAGCATTATACTGTGCGGGGGCCACTGTGGAGCATTATACTGTGCGGGGGCCACTGTGGAGCATCATACTGTGCGGGGGCCACTGTGGAGTATTATATTATGTTTGTATGTATGTGCGTTTGTGTATATAGATAAATATATTTACCAAATGCCAAAAAAAGCATCAAGAATTCATAGTTGTTCTGAAGCTTTCTCTGTGAGACTGTAATGATGATATACAGTGGGGGAAAAAATATTGTCAGCCACCAATTGTGCAAGTTCTCCCACTTAAAAAGATGAGAGGCCTGTAATTGACATCATAGGTAGACCTCAACTATGAGAGACAAAATGAGAAAACAAATCCAGAAAATCACATTGTCTGATTTTTAAAGCATTTATTTGCAAATTATGGTGGAAAATAAGTATTTGGTCAATAACAAAAGTTCATCTCAATATTTTGTTATATATCCTTTTTTGCCAATGACAGAGGTCAAACGTTTTCTGTAAGTCTTCACAAGGTTGGCACACACTGTTGCTGGTATGTTGGCCCATTCCTCCATGCAGATCTCCTCTAGAGCAGTGATGTTTTGGGGCTGTCGCTGGGCAACACAGACTTTCAACTCCCTCCAAAGGTTTCTATGGGGTTGAGATCTGGAGACTGGCTAGGCCACTCCAGGACCTTGAAATGCTTCTTATGAAGCCACTCCTTCGTTGCCCTGGCGGTGTGCTTGGGATCATTGTCATGCTGAAAGACCCAGCCACGTTTCAACTTCAATGCCCTTGCTGATGGAAGGAGGTTTGCACTCAAAATCTCACGATACATGGCCCCATTCATTCTTTCATGTACACGGATCAGTCGTCCTGGTCCCTTTGCAGAGAAACAGCCCCAAAGCATGATGTTGCCACCCCCATGCTTCATAGTAGGTATGGTGTTCTTTGGATGCAACTCAGCATTCACTCTCCTCCAAGCACGACGAGTTGTGTTTCTACCAAACAATTCTACTTTGGTTTCATCTGACCATATAACATTCTCCCAATACTCTTCTGGAACATCCACATGCTCTCTAGAAAACTTCAGACGGGCCCGGATATCTACTGGCTTAAGAAGGGGGACACGTCTGGCACTGCAGGATTTGAGTCCCTGGCGGCGTAGTGTGTTACTGACGGTAGCCTTTGTTACGTTAGTCCCAGCTTTCTGCAGGTCATTCACTAGGTCCCCCCACCCCCGTTTGGTTCTGGGATTTTTGCTCACCGTTCTTGTGATCATTTTGACCCCACGGGGTGAGATCTTGCGTGGAGCACCTGAGAGGGAGATTATCAGTGGTCTTGTATGTCTTCCATTTTCTAATTATTGCTCCCACAGTTGATTTCTTCACACCAAGCTGCTTGCCTATTGCAGATTCAGTCTTCCCAGCCTGGTGCAGGTCTACAACTTTGTTTCTGGTGTCCTTCCACAGCTCTTTGGTCTTCACCATAGTGGAGTTTGGAGTGTGACTGTTTGAGGTTGTGGACAGGTGTCTTTTATACTGATAACAATTTCAAACAGGTCCCTTTACTACAGGTAATGAGTGGAGGACAGATGAGCCTCTTAAAGAAGAAGTTACAGGTCTGTGAGAGCCAGAAATCTTGTTTGTAAGTGACCAAATACTTTATTTTCCTCCATAATTTGCAAATAAATTCTTTAAAAATCAGACAATGTGATTTTCTGGATTTGTTTTCTCATTTTGTCTCTCATAGTTGAGGTCTACCTATGATGTCAATTACAGGCCTCTCTCATCTTTTTAAGTGGGAGAACTTGCACAATTGGTGGCTGACTAAATACTTTTTTCCCCACTGTACGTAGGTGATTACAATATTACAGCCAAAAGAGAAGGTTGAGTGAGAACTAGGAGTCTAAAGATGGTTGCCATGGGTGTAGTGGGCAGACTAGCGATGGAGGGGGGAGTGAATGAGAAAGGGAAGAGGGAGTGAGTCCACTCTGAGTGCAGACCAAAGAATCATGGGCGTTGTAGGAAAGAGAGAGAACAGGAAGATGCCGATGTAAACAAATGCAGAGGATGCCAGGATCTCCCAGAGAACCCAGAAATAACTCAAAAAACTGTTAAAGGGCTTTGGGTGCACTTATTAATCTATCAATAGCACACCTTTTTTGAAATTTTTTTTTTTTTAAACCAGAAAACCCCTTTAGCCCTTTCAGGACCAAGCGTCATTGATGCCCCAATGCTGAGACCAAATTTAGCACTTTGGTATGCATTGCGTTACACAGCGATATCTTTTTAATGGCTTTGCCTTTCCAAACTATTTATTATGTTTTTTTTCAGGACACATAAGACTTGAAATAACTAGCTATATTTGTTAAATAAGTTGAATATTTTTTTCACTGGAAGTAGAAGAATGGTATAAAATGTGAAAAAAAATGTAAATTTTGCTTCTTTTACCTAAAACAAAATTGAATATTGAATATTTATATCTAGTTATAAATGCAACAGAGAAATCACTTGTTAAAAACAAGTTTGGAATCTGATTTTTATATGCTGCAGCTAGATATTCTATGATCAACTGTGAGTTGTGTTATTGAAAAGTAAAGTGTTAGGAGCCACAGAATGCCACTCTATCTCTGTCTAATGGGTAAGTCTGGATTTGGCAAATGCCAGGCGAACGTTACCTGTCTGACTGCACTGTGCCAAACGTAAAGTGTGGTGTGCTATGGTGTTGGCCTAGACTTCTTAGTTCCAGTGAAGGCAATACATTTTGGACAATTGTATGCTTCCAACTTTGTGAGAACAGATTGGGGAAAGACCTTTTCTGTTCAATTGAGTATTCCCCAGTGCACAAGGCAAGGCCCATAAATGCATGGTTGAGCGAGTTTGGTGTAGAAGAACATGGCCTGCACAGAGCCCTGACCTCAACTCCATTGAACACCTTTGGGATAAACTAGTACAGAGATTGAGACAGGCCCTCTTGTCCAACATTAGTGCCTGATCTCACAAATCCTGTTTTGTATGAATGGTCAAAAATTCACACAGTCACACAATCTTGTAGAAAGCCTTCCAAGAAGAATGAAAATGGTTTTAGTTTTGAGGGTGGATATGGATTAAAAAATATTAGCATTTGCACTTTCATTTGAATTTGAAGCTCTTATTCTGGAGGTTTAACAGTCTGCTACTTCAAAGACATAATGCAGTCTGATGGAAACCTCAAGTAGGGCAACAGCAGGGTATTTATGGGAGTCTGCCACTATCGAAATCTAAACAACTTGTAGAGTATGCAACTGTAGGGGCTGTGAGTAGTGCTATAGTGACAATAGCCTTTTGTGTCGACCTTAATGCTGAAAATTTTCAGTCCGTATGTAAATGAATTGTTTTGTACATCTGGGGATTGGTGTCATCTGCCAGAGCATCAGTTTTAGCTTAGTCATAGCACATCAGGATCTGGTAATCTCTGTTAGAAGAGTGGCGACCACAGGCAAAAACAAGTGCTCTGACTGACTTGGTTTCTTATGGACAGGATTCTTATGGAGAAGATATAGAAGGACTCACACACTGCATAACAGACTACATTAATTTTTGTGTGGACAACACAGTACCCACAAAAGTGGTGAGGAGCTTCTCCAATAACAAACCATGGATTAACTCTGATATAAAAACACTACTTAAGGAGAAAAAGATGGCATTTAGGACAAGAGATAAGGAGGGGTTGAGGGAAGTACAAAAAGGAGCCGAGGCATCAAATCAGGCAGGGAAAAGCCAGTTATAAAGAAAAAATGGAAAAGCAAATGGAAAGAAAAGACATAAGGGGGGTCTGGGAGGGGCTTAAGTCAATTTCGGGTCATAAACAGTCTGTCTGCCAGATTGAGGCAGATGTTAATTGGCTTAATAAACTAAACCTATTCTTCAACAGATTTGATCACACACCAGCTCCTCCCACCCCAGCATGTCCTTCAGCTCCCCCCACCACAATGACTTCTCCCCATGCAGCCACTTCCCAACAGACCAGTAAATCCAGAAATCCGTCTTTATCTGGCCACAGTCTGACCTTCACACGGGCCCAGGTGAGGAAGGAGATGAAAAAGATCAAGGCGAGGAAAGCCGCAGGGCCAGATGACATCAGTGCAAGACTAATTAAGACTTGTGGGGATCAGCTGTGTGGTATAATTACATATATGTCTAATATGAGCCTGAGGCAGGAAATAGTCCCTGAATTATGGAAATCTTCTTGTGTGGTACCAGTTCCAAAGAAACCCCACCCTATGGACCTCAATGACTACAGACCTGTAGCACTGACATCCCACCTGATGAAGATCTTGGAGAGATTGGTTCTCACACATCTCCGCCCTCTAGTGAGCCCCGCTATGGACCCCCTCCAGTTTGCTTATCGGCCGGGCATTGGGGTAGATGATGCCATCATCCATCTTCTGCACAGGGCTCTGTCTCTCCTGGAGAAACCAGGGAACACAGTGAGAATAATGTTCTTTGACTTCTCCAGTGCTTTTAACACCATACAGCCCAGGTTATTGAGGGACAAGCTGGGCCTTGCTGGAGTGTACCGCCACCTCTCCAACTGGATCCTAGACTACCTCACAAATCGACCTCAATACGTGAGAGCCCAAGACTGTGTGTCAGGTACCGTGATCTGTAATACGGGGGCACCTCAGGGTACGGTTCTCACCCCTTTCCTCTTCACACTGTACACTGCAGATTTTAGGTGCAACTCATCCAGCTGCTACCTACAGAAGTATTCTGACGACTCTGCAATAGTGGGTCTCATCACAGATGATGATGACAGGGAGTACAGAGAACTGAACCAGGATTTTGTGGACTGGTGCCACCGGAACCACCTGAAGATTAACGCGGGGAAGACCAAGGAGATGGTGGTGGACTTCCGCAAAGGCAGAAGCCCTCCTAAACCAGTGGACATCCTGGGGACGGGCATCGAGATTGTGAACACCTATAAGTACCTGGGTTTGCTCCTTAATAATAAGCTGGACTGGGCAGATCATATGGAGGCCCTGTACAGGAAGGGCCACAGCAGGCTCTACCTGCTTAGGAAACTGAGAGCCTTTGGAATCCGGGGGGCACTTCTTAGAACTTTCTTCAACTCGGTAGTGGCATCAGCCATCTTCTTTGGAGTGGCCTGCTGGGGGAGCAGTATATCAACCAGGGACAGAAATAAACTTGAAAAGCTGATTAGAAAGGCCAGCTCTGTCCTGGGGAGCCCACTGGACCCAGTGCAGGTGGTGGGTGACAGAAGGATACTGTCCGTGGTGAGCTCCATGCAGAAGAAGTCCCATCCCATGCATGAGACTGTGATCGCGCTGAGCAGTACTGTCAGTGACCGACTGCTCCACCCTAAGTGTGAGAAGGAGCGCTATCGGAAGTCTTTCCTCCCCACCGCGGTTAGGCTGTACAACCAACACCGACCTAAGCGGAGATCATTACACACAGAGAACTGAAATATCTCTCTGCCTGTTAAATCCCCCCCCCCCCCCCTGCTACGTCCTATCTGTCTGTCTGCTATCAAAGTAATGCCTCTTACCTTGGAACATTCCTGTACATTTTGTATTTGTATCTGCTTATCTTATCTTATCTTTGCTGCTGTAACACACTGAATTTCCCCATTGTGGGACTATTAAAGGACTTTTTATTATTATTATTATTATTATTATTATTATTAATGCCCCAGGTGCATCAATTAGCTCATTTGCTTATGGATTAAAAGTTGACAAAAAAAGTGTTTTCACTGTGTCACTAAGTACAGTTTCAATAGAATATACATGGTTTTGAAGTGATTTTGGTGACACTGGACTGCCTTTAAAGATACCCTTACTTCTAAAAGTAGTAGTATTCATATAAAATGACTGACGCATAGAGGTATTTTGTTAATGCATAAGAACGTCTAACAATTTTATTATCTTTACATCTTCAAGGAGGAAGAGAAAGATGCTGATATGCCTGGAACCTCTACAAGGAAGAGAAAGGTAATGTACATAAACTTGCTACCTAGTTACATGATATAACCCTGCAAAGCTAGACTATTTTTACTCAACTAAACAATTTCAATTCTATTGCATTCTTAATAAAGGTGTTATTTTCCATTTGATCAACTAGAATAGGGCCTTAGGCTAGGCCACTGTCTTTCAATGGTCACCTCCTCTGAGCACTGAAGGTGTCCTGTGTTGGGTGTAGCTTTTGCTCTAACAGCTGGGATGATAGAAACCTCTGATACCATATGTTTAATTCCTTAAATGCTCCAATCTATGGCAGCCCATAGTATTAAAATTGTTTTAGAGAGGAAGGGCTCTCTCTGTAAGCCCATCAGCTCCCGAACAACATAGTCATTAAGTACCAGTGGGTTGCCATGTAAACAGGGACCTAAAACTGGCATCTGGGTTTATCATGTGCAAGAGCCTGTTACTTTTTCAGAGGCATGGTGTGATAGGCTATCTGCCAGTGGAAAAACGCAGAATGTATTTTAGAAGAGTGATCAAGAGTGATGTGTCTGACTGAATAGAGGAAATGGAGCTTAATATCACAGTCCTGTACAACCCCTTTTAAACATCAGGAAAAAAAATGCACTTAAAATAACTTATTTTGTGAAAGAAAACTACAGTCAGTTGGCATCAACCTGTTCATAACAACCCAAAACCTAGTTTCTGCATACTTTTATGTATTGAGCTGCAAATGTTACGTAATGTAACTTCTTAATTTTAGACACTCCAGTGCTGGCAATCTGTCTTTTTCTATGCAGCTTCTGCACTGTTCACTCGTTGTTTTGCTTGCACATATTCAGGTGCTGTTTCCAGAATTGGCCAGACACTAGAGAAACATGCAATTGTGGAGGGCGCTGATGGATGTACTGAGTGAAATGACCCTCCAGTCAACACTGTGAGGGGCAGTATCGGGAGATTGACAGATGGGGTAGCACCTTGAGGACGTAATGTTAAACCCTTAACCCCTTCCCGACATCCGCCATACTATTATGATGGATATCAAGTCTTTAAAGGTGACGGCTGCTCTGCTGCAGAGCAACCGCCATAGCTACCAGATCTCTACTGTAATGTACAGCGGAGACCCAGCGCTAATACCTGTGATCAGAGTGGACTTGTGAGTGAGTGTGAGTGTGTGTGTGGCTAAACCCCCCCCCAAGAGTCAAAAAGTGCCCACAGGGCCGGTCCCCACTGGCCCTGTAAGATCTATGTTGGAGGATGGCAAGAGCGAAAGAGCTGTCCTGTTCCTACAGCAACCAGAAGCCTTATGAAGGCTTCCAGGCCTGCCATAGGAATATTACTATTGCGGCTGGTTTATGACCTGCCTCAATAGTAACATAGATTGTAGGTTCAAGCCCCTTAGGGAAGGGGGCTAATAAAATAATAATAAAAAAAAGTAAACATTTTTTTTAAATATAAAAAATCATAAAAACTTCAAAATCGGACTCACCCCCTTTCCCTAGATTTGAAAGAAAAGTAAATAAACACCAGAATTCCTAAGCCTCGGAAAGCTCACCCAGGCGAGTGGACTCTTCACCAGAAGATCTTTCTCCAGTTATGCTCCTGGTGAGCAAGCCTGACACAGGCTTCTTCTTCTTCCACCTGAACCACAAGCTGCCCCACTACATGGCCAGGTCCCTGAACCCTCGAGCCATTGCCTCCGACACTATCATGATTCCTTGGTTGGATTTTCTGCTTTTGTACCTGTTCTCAAGAACCTGAAGACTGAGGCAGTTCCAGCTATCCTAGTGGCTCTGGATTGGTCCCGTTAGGTCTGGTACACTGATCGCTGGCGACTGCTCCTTGGCCTCTTCCCCACCTTACCTCATCTGTATCTACCAGTGTGGCTGTTGAAACTGAGGTCCTGAGGCTTTTGGTTTTTTCGGAGTCTATTATCCAGACCATGCTCAAGGTCCAGAAACCCCAGTCTGCAAGATCTATCACCACATGTGGAGGGCCTACGTACAGTTGTGTGAGAGTAATGTCTTCTTCCTGCTCTTCTTTTCTCTTCCTAGGAACCTGGCTTTTCTCCAGTCCGGTCTGGACTAAGGGCTTGGTTTTTCTTCTTAGGGGCAGGTTTTCTGCCTTTTCCATTCTTTTTCAGAAGACCCTAGACTTTCCTGCAGGGAGAGGCACACTGTGCTCTCCTCTACCGTCATCCCTTGGGGTGCTTCAGACTCCCGCTTTTGAGCTCTTGTGTGAGGTCACTTTTCGCCTTATGTCCTGGAGGTTGCCTTCCTGGTGCCCATTTCTTCCATTTTCATTCCACAGCAATGAAGTCATTGTCTTACCTTCTTTCTGCCCAGATACCTAACTTACTCATGAGCTCTCTCTTCACTGCCTGGAAGTGGTCCGGGCGATCCATGTCTTTTGTCTTTCACTTACTCCTTCCATCGTTCGGACGCCTTGTTATTTCTCGCTAGGGCCTGGCGGCTTCCATCTCCAGATGGATCCGGTCTGCTATCATGGAGGCCTATCGGCTTAAGGATAGGCAGCCGCCTATCGGCTTAAGGATAGGCAGCCGCCTATCGGCTTAAGGATAGGCAGCCGCCTATCGGCTTAAGGATAGGCAGCCGCCTATCGGCATAAGGATAGGCAGCCGCCATCGGCTTAAGGATAGGCAGCCGCCTATCGGCTTAAGGATAGGCAGCCGCCTATCGGCTTAAGGATAGGCAGCCGCCTATCGGCTTAAGGATAGGCAGCCGCCTATCGGCTTAAGGATAGGCAGCCGCCTCTCCGTGCGACTGCTCATTCCAGAAAAGCTGTCAGTCCCTCCTGGCTGTTCGGCATCAGGCTTCCGCCACCCAGGTCTGCTGTGCTGCCACCTGGGCCTCTGGCCACACTTTCACCAAATTCTACCAGATCCACTTTGTGGCCTTTGCCAGCTTGGATTGTAAGGTTCTGCAAGTGGCTGTGCACTAATTTACTCTCATGGCAGTGTACTTCCCACTCTCTAGTACTGCTTTAGGACATCCCATGGTACGGTGTCCTCCAATGAAATAAGCGAGAAAATCCTTTTCTGGTTGTATTCATTGTGGGACACAGATCCCACCATTGTTTTCTTTTTGTTCCTGCCGCAGGCTTTTTTGGTTAATTTTCAGATTCAGAAAATGTTGGTGGTTGTTAGTTCCGTGCTCTTTTTTTGGTTATTTGTGTCTCTCTCCTACTGCTGCGCTACAAACTGACTAGCAGAGTGTCTGTGAAGATGGTATAGTCTGGAGGTAGAGCCGACATCTTTTGATATTCCTAGTGTCAGCCTCCTAGCGGCCAGGTCTATACTCATGGTACTGTGTGCCCCAATGAATACAATGAGAAAAGGATTTTACGGTGAGTGCAAAAATCAGTTTTTTTCCCATACGGCGAACACCATAGCAGGAAAAAACATAAAAAGAACCAAACCTTTTTTTTTTTTTTTAATATATTTATATAGATATGGATTAGAGATAATTGAAGTATTCAAAAATTCGATTCAGCAACTTCACCGAATTTCACGATATGATTCTATTCGATCCGAATTAAATCGCATACCAAAAACAGCTATTTATTGGCTACAGAAAGCCGGGGTGGGCAGCAAAATGGTGGAACCCCTTGGATGCCGTGGTCATGTTTGACGGTGGCAGACAATTTTTTAAAACCCCTGGATCGGTTCTGGAGCAGGCTGTTAGCTGTCAGTTACAGCTAACACCTTGCTCCATACCCGATCGGTGGGATTTAACACCTTGGATGTCAAACATGCCGTGTGCGCTCGTGAAGGGGTTAAAGGGATGTGACATCACAGGGCTGGCTGTTGATTGGCTACACACATGGCATTATGGGTGATCTCGCGTTCCCAGAGTTCCTTGCCCCATGTAGAGCAGCCATTTTGAACTAAATGCGAATCGTTACCACGAAGCATGAGGAAATTCAGATTCGATATGAATCAAATATTTCCTGAAATTTGGATCGAATTCCACTTATGAAGCTTCGATTCGCTCATCTCTAATATATAGATATAGATAGATATATCTAGTTATAGAGAGAGAGATAAAAATAACTTATCTGCAGAATCATACTAACCCATAGAATACAGGTGAAATTTTGGTTGTGCAGCGAACACCAAAAAAACAAAGTCCGTAAGAGAGTTGTACAAACGCCGTTTTTCTCCACTTCCTCCCCATTCTGAATTTTTTTTTCCATCTTCCTAGTCTGTCACACAGAATATTTAAATGGTACCATTACGAAGTACAATTTGTTCTACAAACACTAAGCCCTCGTAAGGCTCTGTGAACGAAAAAATAACAAAGTAATGGGGTTTGAAAGGTGGGTAGTCCAAAAACGAAAATTGAAAAAATGTCACCAACAGAGAGGGGTTAAGGACTTCTTTTTGTACTATTATGGTTCATGTCGAGGGCTATACCCTCTCCACAGACAGTAAGCTAATCAGTTTTAGCATAGTGTCCATAGGAGGCAGACATGTAAGTTTTTTATAATGCATTATACCGTGTTTCTCCAAAAATCAGACCTACCCTGGATGCTGGGTCCTTAAAGATGGCAGCTGCTCTGCTGCAGAGCGGCTACCATAACTACCGTACCGGGTCTCTTCTGTAATGTACAGTGGAGACCCAAAGTTAATGCCCACGATCAGTATCTACTCTGATCGTGGGCATTGTAATGTAGATGATCTCCCATAGACTGTAATACGTTGTAGTAATAGAAAAAAAAAGTTAAAAATATAAAAATTCAAATCCCCCCACTTTCACTAGAATAGATATAAAACAAAAAAAAATACTGTGAAACACATACACATTAGGTATTCCTGCGTCCGAAAACACCCAGTCTCCAAAATTATAAAAATATTTTTCCTCTATGGTGAACACCGTAGCGGCAAAAAAAAAAAAATCTAAAGTGCCAAACTGCCGTTTATTCGCTGTTTCGCCTCTGATAAAAAATTTTTTTAGAAAAAGTGATCAAATGCGTGACTGTTGTTCATGGAAAAAAATTAAGACCTATCCTGAAAATGAGCCCTCGCCCTTTTTTCAGTTAAAAAAAAATAAGACACGGTATGCACCCTAAAATGGTAAAAAATAGATACACATTGCCCAGCAAAAGAAAACCCTCATATGGCCATGTAAAAATGAAGTCTTAGATCTTGGAATGTGACCATGAATAAAACTTTAAAATTTGCTTGTTCATTTAAGGTCCAAAATAGGCTGGTTATTTAGTAGTTAAAGGGGTTATCTGGTTTGTAGAATTGATGACCTATCCTTACCCTTATCCTATCCGACACCAGGGACCCCCACATATCACCTGTACAGAGATAGCTCGGCTCTCAGTAATGTTTACATACTGCTGCTCACTCGCCATACCATCTGTAGTGACAAGTGTAGGTACTGCAGCACTGTCTCATTGAAAGAGGATCTTTTCACCTTCTCCACCAATTCAAGCTCTTTTCATCTGTTAATAGGCGCTGTTCTGCTGATTCCAGCGCAGCTGTAATTTATTCTCTAGCCTCCACCATTCCCGAGCAAAAATCACTATTATTTTTGGTGTCTGATGTGCTGTTTAAGCTCTCTAATGTCTAGTGTCAGGCACGGGGCATGATACAGAGCTTGAATCAGAGGCAGCCAGTGTCAGAGTTCAGAATCACACCCCTGTGTCAGAATCAGTGGACCAATGTCTTTTAAATTATGTAAAGAACTGGACTTGTTGGAGGCGGTGAAAGGTCCTTTTGAAGTCTTTAGGATAGGCTATCAATGAAGAAGTTAGATATACATTGTGTAACTACTACATTTTTGTTGATATTATTTCAGGAATACCAGCCTCGCCGCAAGTTACGAAGTAGAGCACACTCTTATGACCTGCAGTCATGGAAAAAGCAGTGCCAGGAGCTGTTAAATCTGATTTTCCAGTGTGAAGATTCTGAGCCTTTCCGACATCCAGTTGATCTTATAGAGTACTCAGTAAGTCCTCACCTTTTGTATTAGATTTGGAGATGTGATGGGTTGAATACCATTTATTGCAGTGAGGTGTGGTGTTCTTCATGTAGTCAGTAAGTTTGTGAAGCATTCTATTATCATTATCATGCTGGCTATACTTACTTTCTTTCCACAATATTTATTTAAGGGGTTGTAAACCTTTTTTTCAAACTTCTCTAACTTTCAAGCTTCTCTAACAGATTTTTCTTCCTTATTTGATCTTACAGCAATGTAAGAAAAGGGAGTAGATAACTTTCAAGAATAATATATTTGGTATAGAAATGGTGCAGACATTTTTCGATTTTTGTTTTTGACTTCCCGTTTTCCAAAGGTAATAAATTTTTTTTTTGTTCCCCCCATTATTTGTGTCTTTAATATATTTTGTAATAAGAGTAGGGGGCTGTGTAAAATGTATAGAAAATGTGGATAGGGTAGGGTCACTTTAAACAGTTATATCCTGGGGTTATAAAACGTTGAACTTGAAAAGATTCTCTTCTTTCATATAACACTAAGGTTACAGTGCTATCTATTTCCAGAGATATCGCTGGTTGAAAACAGTCTGGAGTATCATAATATATGATATAAATATCCCAATCCCGACTGTGATATTCTCTGGAAATACCACTGAAACCACTTCCTGTTTCATTTGACACCAAAAGCAAGTTTTTATGTTTTATAATGCCTGAGATATAACTGTTTGAAGTGACCCTCCCCCACTCTTATTTTCTCTACATTTTACACAGCCCCTTACTCCAAGCCAGTACTCCATACACAGTTGCTCAGTGAGCATAAAGAACAGCTCTCAATACAGAAGCAAGGGGAAGAATAAAAAGATGCAGAAAGGAGACCAAATGTTTTAATGAAAGTATATTACAAAATGTATTAATGACACAAATATGGCCAGAAAATCCAAGTTGTCCAAAAGTTTAGTTATGCTTTAATGTTTGCAGGACAAATTGTACTTCTTGGTGGTACCATTTAGTATTCTGAACAATGTACTCAGGACACTGAAAAAAAAAATTGTTGGGACTTTTTTACATGCTTTGTTTTTACGATGCTCACTCTGCAGCCTAAATGACATGCTACCTGTGTTCTTTGGGTTAGTACAATTACAGCATTACCGAATTTAGATTTTGTGCGTGTTTTTTTTTTTTTTTTTTTATTTTATTTGCGGGGCCAGAAGTACTTTTTAGTTATACCATTTTGGGAAATATCAATTGCTTTGATTGTTTTGTATTCAAAATTTTATGAGAGGTGAAACAACAAAATAAAACGGCGGCTTGTCTTTTGACAAGCATGGGAACCTTCAATTGGCTCCTGGCACTCATACAAATGGATCTCCTGATCACGTTGCGGTGGCTGGTGATCATGGCCATTGTCGCCGGTTCTCCTCTGTATAATACAACACAGACCAAGTGTCTATGGCGGCCGCGATATTTAAACCTGGCGGATGTCAAGAATGGGTTAAAGGGAGTCTGTCTCCAGAACCCAGCAACACAGACAGGTAAAGGTCGCCTGAATCATTTGGTTTGTCCATTGCCATTGTTCAAATTAGCTTTTTGAAGCTCTTTGAAGGTGTTACTGCTTAACTTCGTAGCAAACACAACGCCCTTTTCAGAATCTAGACAAAAACAGCGATTTCTCTGCAAGTGTCATGGAAATGGGAGAATAATCCCTTGGATTCAGGTGACCCTAACCTATCTATTTGTGGACCTGAGTTATGTTGTGTTCTGAAGACAAGACTCATTTTAAAGCTAATAAAGAAACAACTTGCACATGCTATGTTTGTGTTGGGTTTCCCACAATCTATATTCACACATCTTTGATCTCTATTTTTAATGACACTTTAGGCTCAATTTATATCACATTTCTGCTTTCTGTTCAGCAGATTTAAGATTTTTTTTAAAAAATTGTAAATAGATACAAATGCGTTTTTTACAAAACATATCCAAACTTGTTTGGCACAAATCCAAAGTGTTATACTCTGGGGTCTTCTTGGTAGGTGAGTAAAAATAAGTTACACTCTTCTCTATCTGCCCCTGGATGATATCACATGCCCTTGGTCACCGCTGAGGCTTATGATCAGGCCTCAGTAGTCACATGCGGCACGCTAATGTTACAACATTTTGACCCAGTGTCATGACATCATCGCACCCCACATGACCACGGGGCACATGATGTTAATCAGGGACCGGAAAAGCCAGTAGAGGACGCCAGGGGACTGCCGGAAGCCCAGGAGACGTGAGACAAGGTTTGTTATTTTTACACACCTCTCCTGGGCCTCCACTTACTATACTCTGGGGTATTGGGGTGGGTTTTTTTTATTTTTTTTGGAGGATACGGAGTCAAAAGCAGCAGTTTTTTTTTAACATTGGCGTCTATATGTCTGCTGATGGATATGTTTTTATAGCAATTTTGTTTATAAAATCGTATCTGCCAGAATGCATTAACATGATGTGTATTCATCATTAAAATGCTATTGTTACTGATCATTAGGTTTGAGATTTGATTTTTTTTTTTTTTTCCCTCCCCTCAGGACTATCGGGATATTATTGACACTCCAATGGATTTTGGAACAGTTAAAGAGAACTTGGAGGCTGGTAGTTATGATACTCCAACTGAACTCTGCAAAGATGTAAGGTTGATTTTCAGCAATTCAAAGGCTTATACCCCAAGCAAAAGATCGAAGGTGTGTCTAATTTAACTTACATTCTCAATATGTACATTCAGGCTATACAGAACTAACCTAGCATAATGTACTGTAAAGCTCAAATAATCACGCAAGCTATTTTTAATCAATACATTTTACCTTCTTTAGATATATAGCATGAGTTTGCGGCTCTCAGCTTTCTTTGAGGAGCGTGTCAGCACAATATTATCAGACTATCAATCAGCTATCAAATTCCATCAACGGAACTCAATAACAAAGCGCAAAAAGAAAAGGAATCGAAGCAGCTCTTCCAGTAGTAGTGCAGCATCCAGGTAGTACAGAAGTTAAAGAAGCAATCCAGTAAAAACACATCTCTGCACCACTCACCTGCTTGTCACATTTCATGTTTCTTTCATGTATACTGCCCTTATATCCCTTTAATCCAGCTTCTCCTCAGCTCCTGATCAGACTCCATCTTGGCTGTTAGACCTGTTTGCTCTGTTATCAATCACATGATACATTAGCACAGCATCATATGGTCAGCTAAAGACTGTATTATTTCTAAGTTGTGGTGGGAGGGGGCGACTTGGTCTGGGCAATTATCTTTTCTATGTTGTGCTAAGTAATCTAAGACACTAGACTTTTATAGTTTGGGAGGCTCAGCTGTGAGCTCTTTCACCACAGCAGGGAGACAATTGCTGTCACACAATCAGTAGACAGTGACAGAAATTTCTCTTTGCCTGTGGCACAGTCCATCATACAGGAAGTCAGGGATTTGTGTATTATTTCATGCAGATTTTATCTGGTCAGAGTGAGACTCACATGGCCTTCCTGAAAAGAGAGAGAGAGGGATTCAGATAGAATGGAATAACTTAAAAAGAACATATACTTGTTCAATTGTATATATATTAGTGGGAATAGGTACATAATGAAAGGAAAAAAATTGCTGTGGGTCTTTTTATTAACCCTTTACCACCATAGCTATTTTTTGGATGTTGGGGTATTTTTATGCTCCACCTTCCTTGACTGTTTTATTTTTCTGTTAACAAAGATGACTTATTTTTTATGGGTGGGAGAGTACTTTGTAATGGTACCATTTAATATTCTGTACTGGGAAGCTTGGTAAAAAAACAAACTTTTTTTTTTTTTTTTTTTTTTTTTTAGAAACAAAACAGCATTGGTGCCATTTTCATGTATATTTGTGTGTGTTTTTTCTTTTCTTTTTTTCCCCTATATTCTGTAGGTCATTAAAATTACAGCAATACCATATTCTCTTTCTCTTCCTGACACTCCCGCTTTTAGAAACACTCCTACATGGCAGTCTAGCCCCCAAGTCCTCCAGGCCTTCCTTTTTCAAGCCCATCTCTACATGAAGGTACCCCTTCCCCCCACTCAGGATTCCTTGGGTGGGGAGAACCCCCTTCCCCCACTCAGGATTCCTTGGGTGGGGAGACGGCTCATCTCCTTCAGGAAGACCTGAATTGCCAGGGTCGACAACACCTGGGTCCAAGAGGTGGTGTTGACAGGCTACTCCATAGAGTTTTCCTCCCTTCTTCTAGGGAAATTTTTTTCCGTCCACTTTGCCTTCTTCCTCCGTTTGAACGGCCACATTCCTGCAGGCCATCTATGTTTTCCAGCAATGGGGCGTCCTAGTTTCTGTCCCCGCTTCAGAGTGTTGCTACGGCTTTCACTCCAATCTCTTCATCCTCCACAAGGAGGACCGCTCACTTCGTTTCATTTTGGTCACTAAGGTGCTCAACTGGTTTGTCTGCGAATTTTTGACGTCCATAGACATTTGCAGAACCCACCACCACATTTCCTTCGCAACGTCCCATCAGCAAGTTCTCCGCTTCGTAGTGGGTTTGCGTCTTTTTCTGTTTGTCATGCTCCCCTTTGGGATGGCCACTGCCCTCTGAGTCTTTTCCCAAGTTACGTCACCGCTCAAGAGGAGTTGCAGTGATTTCGTACCTGGACGACCTTCTTGTGAAAGGCCCTTCCAAGATGGACAAATTTGCCCAGTCTCCGGATCTCCTTCACTGGTTTGGCTGGCTTATCAACCAGGCCAAGTCTTTCCTTGTGCCTTCGCAGCGTATTAAATTTTGGGGCGTGATCCGCAAGGTTCCTTTTCAGAGTCCAAGATTCATGCTCTGTAGTCTGGTGTGTCCCTCCTTCGGATGAACTCTACTTGCTAGATTTGTTTTTGAATGCAGGTTCTGGGCATGATGGTGTTGATCTTCGAGGTCATCCCATATACCAATTTCACTCTCATCCACGTCTTCTGCTCTGGGACAGGTCCCCGTCCAGACTAAACTGCCTGATCCTTCTTACTTCTCAGGTTTGCCAGGAGCATTTCTGGTGCCTCTCCTCCCTTTGGATTTTCCAGGGGAAGTACTTTCTTCCCCCTCCATTCTCAGGTGATCTCCACCAACATCAATCTCTCTAGATGGGGAGCAGTCTTAAGTGCATTGACTGTTCAGGGCCAGTGGTCTAAATTGGAAGCCTCCCTCCAGTTTAATTTTCTGGAACTGAGGGCCATTTTTCCTTGCATTATTGGATCACTCTCCTCTAAGGTCTTCCAGAGGGATCCAAATGGGCAGGTCCACAGAAGTTGTCTCCTTGCACCACCAGAAGAGCACCCAAACAGAGCTGCATGGCGCATCACTTTCCTGCCCTCTCCAACTGGGTGGTAGATTCCCTAAGCCATAAAAAGCTACACCTGGGCGAGTGGTCTTTTCAACTGCAGATCTTTCTCCAGCTGTGGGGCACCCTGGACATTGACGTCTTCATTTCTTGCCTGAACTGCAAGCTCACTTGCTACATTGTCAGATCTTAGGATCTCTTTCTCTGCAACATGACCACCTTTGCTAAGGTCCACTGTTCCACCCACCTTACCTCAGCTGAGTTTAACGTTCTGGCTGTAGAAGCTGAGGTCCTGAGGCTTTGTGGATTTTCGGAGTCTGTTATCCAGACCATGCTCAAGGCTTGCAAGCCTCAGGCTACAAAAAATCTATCATTTCTTGTGGAAATCCTACATGAGTTCATGTGATCGTCATGATTTCCATCAGCTTTCCTTTCCTGTCCCCAGAATCCTGGCTTTCCTCCAATCTGATCTGGATCAAGGCCTCAGTTTGTCTTCTCTTAAGGTGTAGGTGGCGCCCCTTTCCATTCTTTTTCAGATGTCCCTAGCCTTTCAGCCTCAGGTGAAGACTTTCCTGCAGGGAGTGATGCACTGTGTTCCCCCCCCCCCTTCCCACCGTGGAACTTCAATCTAGTCCTTGAGGATCTCCAAGCTCCCCCCTTTGAGCAGTTGAATGAGATCCCTCTTCGTCTTTTCTCTTAGACTGTTGCCTTCCTGGTGGCTGTGATTTCCATCTGCAAGGTCTCTGAGCTGGCTTCCCTATCCTAGAAGCCTCAGTTTCTCGTCCTCCACAAGGACAAGGTTGTTCTTGTTTCCTCCCCAATGTGGTTTTCCTCCTTCCACATCAGAGGTTCCCAAACTTTTTTTACTCGTAGACCACTTCCAAAATTTTATTGGTTTCGGTGGACCCACTAATGCTACATTTCTACCATATTCCCAAAACTCGTCAAAAAATGTGGAAATTAGATCTAACATAGACCCCCGTCGAGTCTCCCGTGGACCCCTGGGGGTCCACCTAGACCACTTTGGGAATCACTGTTCCACATCAAGGACATTTGTCTTGTTGTTCTTTTGTTTGGACCCCAAACATGCCTGTGAACGCTCTCGTCACTGCTTGGATGTGATAAGAGCAATTTGGGTTTGTCTCTCATGGACTCCTTTCACCGTTTGGACTACTTGTTCGTTCGTTTGTTCGTTCGTTCTCCCTGAGGGCTCTTGCAAGGGCTGCCTCCAAGGCTTCCATCACCAGGTGGATATCAGGGAAGCCTAAAACACTGCTTTTGGACTTCCCATGGTGCTGTGTCCCAATGATCTAATGATCTGTACACACCATAAAATCTTTTTCTCATTATATTCATTGGGGGACATATATATGCCACCCTTTCTTTGTTTCCTTTTCCCCAGGCTGTCCTTTTCCAGACTCAGGACATTTTGGTGGTTGTTGATTCCGTGTTCACTATTTTACTTTTTCTCTCTCCTACTGCTGCGGTACCAACTGGCTAACATAGTGTCTGTGGAGAGGGTATAGCCCCGGGCCAGAGACATCTTTTTATTTTTCCTAGTGTCCGCCTTCTAGGAGCCCGGCCTATACCCAAACTGTGTTTTTGTGGTGTAAATTAAATTTTTTTCTATATAATTTTAGAAATGTCTTATGTTTTGATCACATTTTTATTAAACCATTGCCGTCAGCCAGTTTCGGACTTTATGAAACAGCCCCATTTTTCAAATATCATGTGTCAGTTTATGCAGTGATAACTTTGGAACGTTTTTTTTTTTTTTTTTTTTTTTTTTTATATATATAGAGAGTTATACCACTCAAATTAGTTAATAAACATAAATTACCATATGTCTCCTTCATGTTGACATCAAATTTTAAATGTTCCTTTAAATTTTTTTGGACGTTATAAGGCTTAGTCTAACAAGAATCTTGAAGAGAATTTACAAAAGAAATTTTTTTAAGGTACTAATTCAGTTCCAAAGGGGCTCTGAAAGGTCTTTTATATTAGAAACCCCCATAAATCACCCCATTTTCAAAACTGCACCACCAAAACAATTCAAGACAGTATTTGAGAAGTTTAACCCTTAATAGGAATTAAAACAAAAAGGTGAAAAATGTACGTTTCAATTTTTTTCAATACTATGTGCATTTAACCCTAAAATTTGCACATTCACAAGGGGTTAAAAGATAAAATTAATTCCATAGTTTGTTATACAATTTCTCTCAAGCACAAAAATACCACGTGTTCATGTAACCTGCTCTTTGGGCACACGACAGGACACAGAAAGGGAAGGAGCAACATTGAGCTTTCGGAGGGCAGATTTTACTTGAATCGTTTTCAGGCCCCTCTGGCTCACCTGCAGCTTTTCTGGCTCTGTGACAGATTACAGAACAAGATAGTATGTCGCTAGGAGACAGAAGTTCAGGCCGGTAAAGCTGGCAAGCAGACCGCCTAGATTCACCCGTGAAACTCGGTTTAAGACTTTCATTCTCCCCAGCTGCCCTCCACAATTAATGAGGATGCAGGGGACTAGGATGTACATTAGTAAAGAAGCTTAACCAATGCAGGGAATAATCTAGTAAACTTTGACTATCCGGATAACCCCTTTTTAAGCTTTTTCGTCTGATCAAATTATTATCAATAATAATATTTATTATTGTATATATTTTTTAGCACCTTTTTTACATTTCTGTATTGCGTTTTTTTTTCCTTTAAATTTAAGCCCTGAAAGGAAAAGAAAATACGTACGACTTCCACAAAAGCAAGAAAGCACAGTGTCAGTACCTCCGCGATCAGCACCTCAAAAAGTTACAATGCAGATAAATGGAAAGGGATCAGAATCAAGTACTATGGCTCGAACAAGGAGCTACAAACGTCAAATAGAGCCAGCTTCTCCTAGTCAACCATCTACTTCTTCTACACCTAAGCTTCTGACTTTGAAATCCAGTAATACTGTGGCTCCAGGAAAAACAGGTACTTATTGATCAAAATGTTTTACGCTTCTGTCAAGATTACAAATTCTGTATTTCACTCCTAACCTCAGATTATATAGAGAAAATATGTGAAAAGTAGTTGTAGAAAAGGTTTTATGAAATTTTTGAAAATGGTCCAAGATGTATTTTCCATAAGGACAGTCTAATGGTGTACATTTTAAGTTATTAAAAACTGTGGCCAAATGGAGAGAGGGTTAAATAACATGTGCCTTCCCAAACTTCCAGCTGTATGTTCTGGTGCACCCAGCGGGGATTTGTTTACATACTTACAGCAGTGAGGTGTGCATCTGCACATATAACCACTGCAGCCAGTCACTGGCCTCAGTCTTATGCCATATACTGCTGAGACAAGTGATTTTGTTGCAGCAGTGATGTGCGTATACTTCACAGCTGCAGAGATGTAAACTAATTTTGGAGGTTTATCTGTTAATGTACATGGAATATATAGCAATGTCTTTTATTTATTAAAACCATACCATGAAATATCACTGTACATTATTGTGGGGGGCTGCCATCTTGCCTGAGCTTTTCCACTGCTCTGTTAACATCAGTGACTATGCTCATCAAGAACATAGTAATTGCAATTGTAGTCATTACGATTGCTGCAAGTGTCAGTCGATTATTAGGTTTGGTGGCTAGAGGTAAAATTACAAGATATAGTATTTACATGGATTTTTGTAAATCTATCAAATCTTTTATTAATTCTTTGATTATTGTTAGCATCAGAAAACTCTGTGAAACATCCCAGAGGTCAGACTACTGCCACAAATGCCATCCATCCAACCAACCACCAAGTGGCAAAGAATGTTTTACCCAAAGAAACTTTGGAGAAAGAGAAACCTTTGAAGCGCAAGATGAAAGGACTGTCTAGTCCATCTCAAGGTTTGCAGTAGCTCTTTGATTATAAATCATGTTGGATTTGCCTTAGTATAAAAGGTTTGTTGTGAAATCTCTTATAGTCTTCATTGAGCGACACACCACCATGGGTATAGACTGCTGCAACTGAGGAGGCTTACACACAGATAAAAAAAATATTATTGGTTTCTCTTATCCAGGCTATACACAGCCTACAGACACCATGCTTAAGTAGTTTTGCCTTGGAATCAATAAGAAAAAAGAAACAAAAGTGAAAACTCCTGCCCCCATCCTTCCTTTCTGTTTCTTTTTGGAAATGTTCTGTTTTGTGATCTCTGTAAGACTTTGAAAGCCTAAATAACATAAAAATGTATTAAAAAACCCACCAAAAAAAAAAAAAAAGAGGAGGACTGTGTTCCTCCAATGAAGAGAGAGACCAAGGTGAATTTGCGGAGTGAGTCCCTAGTGTGAGAAAAAGTAAAATGAATATTTAGGTGGAAGGCTGAGCTACTACTACCTTCAACACCTTTTGACTTATGCCTACATCAACCAATACAAAAGTGTTAAAGTGTGGATCGAAGACTAAGTAGTGGCTTTGGAAACTTGTAGTGCTGATGCTTGATGTTGTACTGCCCAAGAAGCGCACTCCTCCCAGATAGAGTAGTAATCGTGAGAAATCCCTCAAAGAACAGAGGGCATGCAGTATAAGATGAAGTCCCATTGATGGTCTGTTTTTTTTGGGGGGGTGGGGGTTGGAACGTGTGCACCACACCTTGGAGAAAAAAAAGTCTGACGTGGGACTTGGTTCTCTGGAAAAGAATGTAGAAGGTGGAGACCTGACCCTTAAAGGAATAGAAAGTGAGAGAGCAAGAAGGCAATAGGAGCAACCAGGTTCTCTTCACATCACTAAAAGTAAGTTTTCTATGTACAGTAGAAGGTGCAGGAACGGGTCCATTTCTGTAACCACGGGCAGAAGTCCACTAACTTTTAAGACAGTGGATTCAACAGCCATGCTGGTAAATTCAGTGACTGTAAAGTCAGGTGGAAGAGAGGACCCTGAGAGAGTTATGGACAGTGCCAGGAAGCGTCTGTGAAAAGTTTGACAATGTGTACAAGGAGCGCCTGGCCAAATTAGGAGCCATAAGAACTGGAATTCTTTCAGCCTTACTGTTCTTGATTGTGTGTGGCATTTGAAGACATGGTATGTAGAAGGCTTCACAGGATTACTAGGGGACACAAGAAGAAACGAGGAAGAAAAGGGGTGGATAGTAGGTTGCAATATCAGTGAAATAAACTAGGGGAATAGTTAAATGTCCTGAAGCACCTAAAAAGTGTCCCAGGGTTCCCATATAGCATGGTTTTGGTCCTCCACATCATTGAGGACGACAGTCAGATGTTCCAGGGTCCAAAAGGGTTGGATCAGAGGGCTTGACCAGAAAAGATGAAATGTATGAGCTCCACGAGCAACAGACCTCCAGCAAGCATCTGAGAGAGCAGGATTAAAAGAATGAAGCAAGGCCGGGGTGTGATACCAATGGAGCAACATCTTGTAAATATTCTTGTTGTAGATAACACATCTAGAAGTTTTGGTCACTTGTCTCCAAATTCTGGGCCAGGACATATCCAAGAGAGCTTTGCCCAGATAACCCTCCCACTTTACCATATACAAATGTTTGGGATATATCTCCGGAGTAGGGTCCAAGAGAATCCGATACATGTCTGAAATAAGGCCTGCTGTAGAGGTGTCAGATTTGCATAGGGGCCTGGGGGCATTATGGATATAGGGGTCTGGGGACCCCTGAAGATGAATCGAGCTAGGTGGCTATTCTATATGTACGAGAACTCCCTAGAGAGAGGGAGATTAAATTTGGTCTTCAGTTCAGTGAAGGGAAGAAGAGAACGCGTCAATTATATCCACCAACCAAGCGGGTAATGTGGGTGGAAAAGGAAGGCTGTCATAGAGGAATGTGGGGAAGAGAGACTAAAACGCAGAGACGTTGCGGGTCAAGGCTATCGGACCGAGAAGGGTAGTTGAAGGAGGGGCATACGAGTTAGACCAGAGCAAAGAATTGGGATTGTGGGGGGAAGGGGGGCTAAGGCTAAAAGCTTGGTGAACAGCGTTCTAAAGTGCTATGGGCCTAAAATTCTTAGTCTACTCTAAGTGGTCCCTTCCAGGTTTTGGGATAAGAGTGAGGAAGGAGTGTAGAAGAGTTGGGGGTGGGAGTTCTAGCCATGAAGGCATTGAATAGCAAGACCAGGCGAGGGAGGGGCTCAACACTAAAGACCTTGTAATGCAAGTATGTAAAACCATCAGGACCCTGTGATTTCCCATTGGGGAGATATGATATGAATTGATCCACCTCGACATGCTCAGTAGGTTTATTTTGAAGAGTGAAAGCTGTAGGAGTGAGAGTGGGTAAATGACAAGATTTCAAAAATGCAGACTGGCATACCTCTCGTTCGGATCAGAGGGGAGAGCAGTCAACAAGGAGTACAGTTTAGCGTAATATTCATGGAACATGTTGGCAATCTTGGTGGAGTCGTAAATTACAGTCCCATCATAGTGCCGAAGAGCTTGTGCCGTACCCCTCTACGCCTGGTCCCGGAGTTGCCCAGCTAAAAGCATATGTGGTTTATTAGCCCTGTCACAGTAGTGCTGATTTACACCAGAATTGGGTAGAGAGACACCTTTGCACTGGACTGGATGAGGAACCACTTGGGGCCTGGCGATCCATCCTGTCTGAAAAGGACATATTAAAATTGCCGCCAATAATAACAGCGACAGAGAAGGAGTTTAGATATTTTGTTGAGTACACAGGTAAGGAAGCTCAGTTGGGAGCATAAATATTAAATAAGGTAATAGGCTTGCCCTCCAATGTACCATGGAGTATGACAAGCCTACCACCAGGGTCTAGAACAGGGGATAGGAAGTGGAAACTAAGATGGCCGTCCCCGCTCATTTATTTTGCGGTTCACGCAAACAAAAAAAAGGAAATATCAAAGAGCAAAATTAAATGAGCAAAAGGCATCAAAAATGAGTCTCTTGCAGAAAGGCGATATTGGCTATTGTGCTCGTGTGCAGCAGGAGTTTAGGGATAGGACCTGAGTAGGGAAAAGGGATCTGAACGGAGACTTCCTTCTGCATCCCCGACTGTTTAAACTGGAGAATATATACAGTTTATTTTAAGCTGTGCTATGTGTTTAAACTATATTACTATTACAACGAACTAAATTAGGTCAATGACGTACAGCCTTCTGATTCGGCATTAGCGGCTCACTCTGAATCGGAGTGGTTTGTTTTGCTAGCCTGTTATCCTTTTGGCTACTGTGTGTCTTCTGTGAGTCCCCTAATGAACCTCCGCTTATCAATAAGGGAAAACGTTATGGGGCACTAGAGATTTGTTATGGACACATAGGGATATTCTTTGAGTCGCTTAGGCATCAAGAAACTGATCTTGGACTATACTATGATCACATTGGCGCACCATGAACCAGTACAACCATGAGTAAGTGGCACCTCCTTTGCAAAAAAAAAAAAAAAGTTATGAGTCATAGTTGTATCCTGCTGTGAAGTGAGAGAGTTTACATTTGTTGGGCCTGGTATTTGTATTTGTATTTGTATGAGGTTTTATTAAATTTTATGTGCACTTGTACAGTACCATGGCTGCTCTATTGGTCCCAGTCTAGGTCTAGTTCTGTGTAATATGCTGAAACATAAATTACATGATGTTTATTGCTTTCATCATTATTTAGGAAGACAGTACATACATCTTGACTCCATTAGGGGGAGTTCACACTACCGTTACTAAAGTCCATTGCTGTCTTCCATCATAGGATGACAGCAACGGACTTTAGTTGTCACAGACTGATTCTGTGTCCGTTCCCATTGACACTAATGTAAACAACATGACGGAGTTTGTTTACTTTTGTAATGAAAGAGAAAGTCGTGCATGCAGGACTTTAGCTGTCACGGAGAATTTTTGTAACAGAAGATAAAGTCCGTTGCTGTCATCCTATGATGGAAGACAGAAACGGACTTTAACACTAGTGAGAACTCCCCCTTAGACACTTTAACCTACAGTATATTCCTTTATACTTTTTTTTTTTTTTCTTTTTTCTGTGGTCGACTCAGAGATTTCACGGTATATTACAGAAATAAACACCCCCCCCTAAACAAATTACACACTTTAATCCCTTTGTTTTTTTCGTTTTTGACTCTCCACCTTCCAAACCCATAATTTTTTTTTTTTTTTTTTTTCCGTTCACAGAGCCCTATGAGAGCTTAATGTTTGCGGGATAAATTGTTCTTCATAATGGTACTATTCTGTATAATGTACTGGGAAGCTGGAAAAAAAAAATTCAGAATGGGGTAGAACTGGAGAAAAAGTGCATCTGTGCAACTTTCTTATGGACTTTGTTTTTACGGAGTTCACTGTGCTGCCAAAATGACATGTCACCTGTATTCTATGTTTCAGTACAATTCCGGGGATACCAAATTTAGTTTTATTTACCTTTTAGCCCCTTAACAAAATCTAAAATTTTGCAAAAATATTATTTCTTAGTCTCCATATTCTGACACCTGCAACTTTTTTAATATTTGCATAGGACGTTTTTTTGCAGGGCTAGGTGTACTTTTTAGTTATTCCATTTTGGGGAATGTTTATTGTTTTGATCACTTTTTATTAAATTTTTATCAGAGGTGAAACAGCGGAAAAACAGCGGTTTGGCACTTTTTGATCCCCCCCCCCCCCCTCGCTATGACATTCACCGTATGTAAAAACTATTTTTATAAGTTTGTAGACCGGGCGTTTTCAGAAACAAGAATACCTAATGTGTATGTGTTTCACAGTAGATTTTTTTTTAATTTTTATATATATTCTAGGGAAAGTGGGGTGATTTTAACTTTTTTTTCTTTAACTTTTTTTTTTTTTTTATTAGCTCCCCCTGCGGGGATTGAACCTGCAATTGTTTGACTGCAAGTCCCATAGACTGCAGTACAACTATACAATGTGGGGGGGATATATTTATATTTATTTATTTTTTTTAACTTTGGGTGGGGGGGATCGTGGCCTGCAATGCCCGCGATCAGAGTGGACTCTGATCGAGGGCATTAGCTCCTGGTCTCTGCTATAATGTACTCTGCAGCAGAGCAGCCGTCATCTTTAAAGACTCAGCATCCGCCGTACTATTTCAGTGGATGTCGGGAAGGGGTTAATATCCAGTTCACTTGTTTTGTTGCATTTGCCACACTATAGGAGGCCATGGGCATGGGCTCTTTAGCAGAGAGCCTGTCGTCTTGGGTGGTGGGGCACCCAGAAACTGTCCTGATCCTAAAAAGTGAATTGACTGTTGGTTGGTAAAAGGTGACAGTATGACTTAATCAGCACTATTCCCTTTAGTTGTAATGGAAGGAGGCCCAAACCCTTTGTTACCAAGTTAGCAGAAAAAGAAAAGGGAATTGGTAAAAGACCTAGTAGAGACAGATTTGAGAGAGCAGATTCGTGTTGACCTCCTACTGACTGTGTGCTAAAAACTGTAGACTGGATATAGTCTGCATAGGAGGAAGCAAGTAGATGTCAGCCTTCTAGTGGCAGCAGCCTATACCCATGTTTGTTTCCCACAATGAAACAGCTGAGCAAGTAATTTTAGAAAAGCCAGATGTTGTACTGCAAATTGGTTCCATAACTTTGTTTTTTTTTTTTTTGTTTCTACAACAGAAAGGAAGGATATTTTGCCACCATCAGGTGTTCAAGTTAATGGACACAGCAGCCTACCAAACAAGCCAGCTGTCAAAGGACGTCCTGGCCGTAAACCAAAGGTAGTCGTAAACAATGCACCCAATAACAGTGACTCCAACAACACAGTACAAGTAGTACCCAAGAAGAGAGGACGAAAACCAAAGTATCCTAGGAACGATGATCAGTCACAAATTGTACCCCAAAACCCTAATATGCATGTTGTGTCACCAGAAAAAAAAGATAAAAGAACAGCCTACTTCTTCAACCTGCAATTCTCATGCAGGAGCAGCTGTTAAGAGCGAAAATGAGGTACCGAAAAAACGGAGAGGGAGAAAGCCAAAAGTAAAACCTGAGCTATTGGAGGCAACTGCTCCTCCTCCTTCTCCACCTCCTGAATCTACACAGATTAAGCCACAGCAAGCAAAACAAGAACGTGTTAAAATACAGACAAGAAGTAAATGTAAAAAGCCTGATGAATTGCCAGACACTTCAGAAGGACTTAATAATTCAGATTCCCAAATGAGAACTAGAAATCAGGGAAGAAGAACTGCATTTTACAATGAAGAAGACTCTGAGGAAGAGCAAAGACAGCTGCTGTTTGAAGACACTTCTTTGACATTTGGAACCTCAAGCAGAGGAAGGGTACGAAAATTAACAGAGAAAGCTAAAGCAAATTTAATAGGCTGGTAAATGTACTTAGGCGCAGCTTTACTGAAGTAAATCTACTTTTTTGCTGCTATAAAGGACTTGAAACTCTTCCAGGGGAAGGGAACATTTTCATTAGGTATTTTTTTTTTCTTATTTTAAAAGTTTTATTTATTGCCTATGGATAACTTGTATGCATTTCTGTATGTGTAGTTTCAAGCCTCAAAAAGATCAGGCAGAACAAAGCCCATCAAAAAAAAACAAAACAACTTGTAAATGCATTTTTAAGTTATGCACAGACGTTTAAAAAAAAAAAAAAAAGCCTGCTGGTTTATAAATATTGGATGTATGAGGGAATATTTTAGATGAAATATAACAAATCGTAAATACTAAATGACAAGTGTTACCTCAGATATGGGTAAAAATCTCTATTGTATCTCCAGGCTTTGTGCATTATCCTGTACATAGGCAGTGAAAATCATATATATCTATATACGTATACCAGTATATATTGATATATACTTATATATCCACATTGGAAGATATTTCATTTGTGTCTAATTTTTCAGACCTCTATTCTAGTACCAATCAATAAATCAGATTAGTGTGCCAAAGACTGAGACTGAATGCGGTTAAAGCCTACAACTTCTGATTGTCAGAATTGCGCACAATCTCTGTATATAACAGACATGAAATAATAACTTGTATATTGAATTGAAGATAGTGTAAGCTGTGCTCACTTCTGTTTTGGTACTTTTGTTAATAAGATGCAGTGGCAGGGTTCTTTCAAGAGACTTTTAAAAGTGTTAGAAATGATGTAATATCTTGAAAGTTAAATGGAGCAGTCTATACAAATATATATATTTTATATATTTTTGGTGTTTCCCACCCGCTGGGAATGTCCAGCTAATGTGACTTTTAGAAGTACTGGTTTATTGGTATCCTCAAGTTGCCTAAACTTTTTTTTTTTTTTTTTTTTTTTAAACATAAAACACAAATTGCAGTTTTATTGTTCTATTCATTCCTGCATAGGCAGGAGGAATTAAACAAAACTTTAACCTACATGTATACATAACAGATGGTATAAAGAAAATCTTTTGATACCAATTGGCAACATATTGTGGTGATCAGTATTGTGAACATTTTAGGGTTTGAGATTGTACTGCTTTGTTGGTAAATTTACCATATTTGTTTCAATGTTTATTTTCTCACATGTCAACTGCAAAAATGTGTACATAATAAAACATGTACATATGTGTATAAAAGTATGTGTAATACAGCATTTTACACCTTGCACATTTATAATCCAAGTATCAAAACTTTTACATGTTTTTTTAGATACACTTAGAATTAAAGACTAATTTTAAAATGTCACTGTGTAGTTTGATTTGAAATGCTGGGTAGTTTGGTTTTATAAAGTAATGTCAATGCACACTTATTTTGGCAGCCCTTTTCCCTGCATTCATACCACACTGAAAAGTAAATAGGCTTTCAGAAAAATATAATTTGTGTGCCTTGTATTTTTCCTTTAAACAATGTATATTACAATTACTATATTTTAACTAAATCTATTAAAGGGTATGCTATTGTCAAAAATGGAACACTCTTAATCATTTATGATAAACTGCTGCTTTATAATGAGTGTTTAATGGAAATTATCCTGTCCTGTATGAAAGAGACTGTTTAGTAAATGTTTTACTTTTTTTTTTTTTTTTGTTTTTTTTGTTTTTTATTTCCTGTGAATGTGTGTTAGGTAATTTCCAAACCATATTTTCATTATGTACAGAAGAACATTATAGGGCTTTGTAGGGTGCTTATTTTTATTGAACAGAAGATCTAAATAATTGTAGAAGAAAGATATAGGTGTACAGAGTATGCCCATTCAAGGATCTATTCTTCACAATAATGATCAGGAAACAAAATGTGGAATTGCGCACTGTGAAATGTGAACTAACCTCAATTATTATTTTTGCTTACTTATATAGCACCATCATATTCTGCAGCGCTTTACAGACATTGACAGTCACTGTCCCATAGGGCTCACAATCTACAGTCCATTTAACCAATGCGTCGCTAACCTGTCGCTATCCGGTGCCTATCCAGTTCCCAAGATTTTCACTCCGATTGGCAGCGGAGGGACTCAAGCGCAAGTGTGAACCCACCCTAAGAGTGGTACATGAGAATGAAATCTGCACTTACTGCTTGGCTTTAACAGTGCAATGAGCAATTCCGTCTGTATTGAATGTGCTTATTGCAGAAAGTATCCGGATCCCCAGATGTCTGCCCTGGATGCCTGCAAATGGTAATAGTCTAGAGCTACCTGCATCTGAATCTCTAATATGTTGAATGAACCAAGGGGGCCCTTGACCTGTCAAAACAGACTTGGAATGTTCCCTGAATTGGATGTATAAAGTTATCTTGCTTGCAATTTTCCATTCCTTAAATCAGTCAGCACAACATATGAGTATTGTTTCACCTGCTGCTTACTAAGGTAGAATACACATTAATGGTTAATTAGCAGTAATTAAAGTTGACCAATGAGGAGGTATGCCAGCATACATACACCTGGGACCAGCACAACATATGAAACTGCAAAACAGTGAGGGCTTACTGGAGAACTGCTTGTAACACCTGTCTGTCAAATTCAGAGTCCCTGTAGGCAGTGTGTCCTATATATAATTGTTGGCAAACAGAGGACAAGTTCCATGTTGTATATCTGTTCACAGCATACATAGTTTCTCTCTGCCCAAGAAATTGAGGTGTATTTGGTAGAGTGTGCCTGCAAGGATGAAGGGAAGGGACACCTGGAAAACTTTTTAACTTTGAGACAAAAAGACAGACTAGATTTGCTTGCTTTGGAGCCCTTATTCCTTCCTTGAAATTCAACAAATAGGGCATCTAAAGTCACTAGTTCTATTTAAGTAGATGATACTGCCCTCTTTACAGCAAGAGTATGCAACTTGGCTGAGGCAATAGTGATCAGAAGCAGAGAGTCTTGCAAGAGAAGCTTCAGAGATGACAGTTGAGGAGAATCTTGAGCTGTTTCAGGATAAGAGACAGATCATAGGCTGGAAAGGGATGTCAGACTAGTTGTATGAGATTCATGAGAGCCCTCAAGGATCTGCAAACAAGCAGCTGGTTGGAGAAAGAACAGTTAAACTATATTTGATAGCTGAAAAATGGGCTGTAAGAGTATTTATTTTGAAGCGCCTGTCAAACACTTGTTGGGAGATCTGAAGTAGGAAGGGAAGAGATAATGATGAGGTATTCGGGAACACCATATAGTGAATTTTTTCCAAAATTCTGCCATATGCTTTTATAGTTGTGTGTTCCATGAAGGCCAACAGGGTCTGGATGACCATTAGAAAGTCCCTCATCCATTAATCTTTGCCATTCAGTCTCCACAATGCCAGCTGTAGGAATTGAGGGTCCAGGTGGACAAGGTAATTCTGAGTTGGGAGATCTTGGTGGAGAGGAAGTTTCTAACAATTCTTCCCTGTAAGATGTAGCAGCAGTGAAAACTGGGCCCTCCTTGGCCATAATGGTTATATGAGAATTGCCTGTGTTTGATCTTAGATATTTTTTGAGGACCTTCAGAATGAGGAAATTGGAGGAAACACACAAACTCCAGGGACCAAGAAATTGACACTGTCCAGGAAGGTGGAATGATCCATCCAGTTGAGAAATGCAAATCTTGCAACCTTCTTATTCCAATGGCATCCGTGGAAGGTTTGTCCAACCTGAGAGCCATTTGGTTGAAAATTGTACAATTTTCCGCTTAGCCAATAAAGCTTCAGCTTAAGGGCCCCCTTTAAGTACATGGCTGAGAATGAATGTATTTCTCTACCCACTGGAGTATCTTCCTGGATTCAGACTGAAGGAGAGTTTTTGGATTGGACTAGCACTGCCTTGTCTTGTAGGATCTTCCAACAAAGAATAAGGGCAAACCAGGTGGCTTTCATCTCTCTGTAATTGGATGAAGCTTTGTCTTCAGTGGACCTGAGCCTAAAGGGTAGATGGGCTCCCCATCTCCTGGCAGAGTCGTCTGTAGTGAGGTCCACCTCTGGAACATGGTATCTCCCAACCAGAAAAGGCAATGATGGCATAGAGATGAATTGATAGCAGCTGCTCAGATGGAACTGTCAGGAATCAGTCCAGCCCTAGGTTGAGTGCAGCAGCTAGGACAATTATCTTTGTAAATACTCTTGGCATAGTAGAGATCCCAAAAGGAAAAAGGCAGGCACCTGAAATGATGGAGGATGTTTGGGCCTTTTTTTCACTGCTAACCTCAGGAACCATCTGTGCGTGGACAGAATTGTTACATGCAGGTATACATTTTTTAAGTCTGTGGAGCCCATGAAATCTCCTGTGGATAGCATGTCTATTACAGACCGAATGGAGTCCACCTTGAAACTTTATTCTTTTGCAACCTGTTTAAATGCTGAAGAAAGTCGAGATTTGAACCAGAAGAATTAACTCTCTGCTCCATGCTAGTGTTAGTAGCCTGTGGTTGAGCACAGGAAGGGCAGGTATGTGCATGAATATAGTCAGTCATGGGTTGCTGGCACTATTCAAAACTTGTGTGATGGAACTTACACTTCCTCACTGAAGACCAGCTGGACATCTCTAAGTAAGAAGAAATTGTAAATGCTGACACACACAAGCATATAGAGCAGTCCCCAGACAGTAACCTAACCTTACTCCTGCACAGGGATGACTGGACAGCCAAGCTCCCAGTACACAAGTGAGCAATCTAGCAGAGCAGGCAGCACCTCCCAGAAGACCAATCAGGGCTGGAGAATGTGTGAGCGCCTCCCCTCCTGCAACCTAGCACAAGTGCAAAAGGAAGAAGGTGCAGCATAAGGAAGCCCTGAATAAGTGCTGCCCTCACAAATACCAGAGAATGTAAAGGGAGAGGGACTAAATGTGGTAGGAACAAAACAGGATAAATCAATGCAATAGACAGGACTATACCCTAAGCCACCTTAGAGCAGAGGGAGAGATCCCAGAGGCTGCTGCTTCTCACATTGTGAGCACAATAGTCAAATACTGCAAGTGTAATTTCTTCTCGGAACCTAGCGTTCAAGCAAGTTGTTATGAAGGGGGATGAATCTACTCCTGATCAATCTTAATTATAGTCAGTTCCTTCTGAATGTTATAAGTTGGTGCTTTACTATTATCTTACCCAACTCCATATTACTTTTATTACGTTCCAATTATTCAGGATAGCTGAATGCATGACTCCGGCATGGTGGCTATAATTAAAAGAAAAAAAAAATATATCTGACTTTTTTTTTTTTTTTTGTCAGCGGTCTCCGACAAATCTTTGTGACTCAGTGCCTATGCTCTCTTAAATGCCTCATCTAACATGGCAAGTGGTTATTGCCTCTGCATCAATTTGTTTGTACATAAAAAGTACTGTCATCATTACTAATCCTACTAAATCAGATAAATTGTCCATAAAGGATAATGGAGTGGCAGCATAGTCTCAACATGAGTCCCTTTCTATGCTGAATTGAAGAGAACAATAGAATTTCTCCTGTCATATTATTCATCTAGTAAAGTCAGGATACCATTGACAGATTAAAGCCACCATCTACAGCACAGGTGTCAAACACAAGGCCCGCGGGCCGAATCCGGCCCGCTGCCTTCTGTTATCTGGCCCGCAGGGGCGCAGCATTTTTTATTGTCTATGTAATGTAAACCAGCCCAGGACAGGCCGCTTAAAAAAAACAAAGCTGCACGATACCTGTCCTAGGCTGGTTTACGAGACCTCTGCATGTCAGCGCAGGCGGTGATACATGACGTCATCGCGCCTCCTACGCTGACACACAGACATCACGGACAAGAAGAGGAGGAGGCGGCTGCATCAAGGCATCGGAGGTAGGTGAAATAAGTTTTTTTTTATATATATAAATAGGCCGTTGCCTGCTGGAGTATCCCCGGCACGTAACGGCCTATTTACTTATCAATCCCCGCTGCTGGTTGTGGCCGCCCCCGCTTCCCCTTCTGCTATGGGACGCAGAAGCGGCTGTGTGCAGGAGCGGGAATGGTAAGTGAGGCCGCGGCCGGCGAACCCCATCAAATACTACTATTATACTCCGGGGTCTTTTCAGACCCCGGAGTATAATAATCAGAGACCCAGGGGAGGTGATAAACATAAAAACCAGAGTTACTCACCTCTCCGGCGATCCGATGTTACTCCCAGCAGACTTCGGCCTTCTTTGGTGATGTCGCAGGCATCACGTGAGCCAGGCCGACGTCATTATGTAGTGACGCCGGTCTGTGCGACATTGAAGAAGGCAGAACGCAGGGAGAGCACCGGATCCCAGGTAAGTAACACTGGTTTTATGTTTGTCACCACCTGGGTCTCCGATCATTATACTCTGGGGTCTGAATAGACCCCAGAGTGTAATAATAGTTCATGGGTGGGGGGTCACTATGGGACATAATACCATGTGCCCAGGCCACTATGAAGCACAATACCTTGTGCAGGGGCCACTATGGAGCATAATACCGTTTGCAGGGGTAAACGGTATTTGTATATTGCTTAATTTTTGATATATTCAGAAAAGGATGAGGATAGTATGTAACATGCCAATGTCTTAGGTTTTAACAATACATTATGTTCTTCCTGGTTGCCCTCAAAGGGCTGATTGTAACAGTAGTAATGTACAAATGTAACTACTCCTTAATAGCCCGCTTAACTGTTAAGGAGAAGTTACTTTTATACATGTGTAAAATAATCTTGGCCCTTCAAGGTACCCCGTGAGGCTGAAGTGGCCCCCGGTTAAAATGAGTTTGACACCCCTGATCTACAGCTATCACACAAGCTTGTTTTCAAGAGAAAATCCTGGACTGACTTTTTTTTAACAGACCATACCAAGGTAAAGACAGAGCCTGGTGAAAACCAACAGGTTGAGATAAAAGGGACAGTAACGGACCTTAGTGAATAAGAGAGACAACATTTTACAATAGACTTGGAAGATCCTGTATTTTGCAGTTGTGTAGGCTCTTCTATTTTGTTTCATTGGCAAGCCCTTAAGAGCCCAAACATCTAGTGAATCTGTCTCTAAAGAAAAATCTATACGTTTTCTCTAATGATATGATGTAGTGCTTATTCAGAAGAATCCAATTCTCCATGACGTAAAAAACAAATTATCACCATAGGGAAAAAAAAAAAAATTCCATTACCTATATGATGCACTATAACTCTTAAAACGACAATTTCCTGTGGCAGTTTTCATATTTTTGACCATGTAGTAACTTGCTTTTTCCTCTTTAGCTTTTCAAAATGTCACAGGTATAAGTCTGTTCACAAACCAAGTATTTGTTCCAAAATTTCAGTTGTGGGGATAGTACTGAAGTTCTGCAAAGTATAGTACGGTATTGGTGAACAGTGTTTTCACAAACCTATAAACTTAAGGGAACCTGTTCACCAGGATTGTTACTACACCCACCGCACTGTCATGAAGTATACCACTTATGTATGCAAATTGTCATGCTGAGAGACAAAGGAGGCAAATCACTTCAGATGCCACCGAGTTGGGTTCTATCACCTACAACTGCGATTTACAACAGGGGTGCCACTGAAACCCACCAGGGGACTGCTTCACTCTGTTTTGGAAGATGATTGCATCCCTTCATTCAACATTATTTCTGTCCTTTAGGACATTTTTGTCTTTTGGTTAAAAAAAAAAAATTGGTAGGGGGGAGACCCGAGGAATTTTTTTTTTTGTTGTTGTTGTTCCAGGGGTGCCCTGAGTCTGAAAAGATTGGGAAACAATGACCTTCTACCACAGTGCTCGTGTCATTTTAAAGTAGAAAATCTCACCTTTTAAAAACACTATGATCATGTAACTAAATACTACAGGAGTGTAAGCTGTTAAATTACAGTTAGAAATAGAAGCTGTATCTGCAGTATGTAAATTTCAAACTACAACTACAAAAACCAAATGGTGCTCCTTCCCTTCAGTGCCTGGCTGTGTAATAGCAGTTTATACCCACACCTTATTGTGAAGGGGACCTTTCACCACCTCCACCAAATCCTTACCATCCGTTAATAGGTGCTGCTCCACTTATCCCAGCACAGTTGGAATTTTTTCTCTAGCCCCCACCATACCTGAGCAACAAGTGCAGGTAGTTTTGGTGCCTGATGTGCTATTTAAAGCTCTCTAATGTCAAAAGGGCAATGTCAGGCTGGGATATGACTCCAGAGGCAGCCAGTGTCAGAGCTCAGAATTGCACCTCTTGTCTGCTCCTGCTTGACACTGCCTTCCTGACAGGACAGAGCCTAAATAGCAGACACCAAAGATAACAGCATTGATTGTGGGAAATAGGGGCTACAGGGAAAAAAAATGGCAACTGTGCCATACTCTCTGGAAGGACAGCTATTAAATGATGAAAAGAACTGATCTTGTTGGAGGTGTTGAAAGGTCCTCTTTTAAGTACGTTATCCAAAAGTGTTATGCATGTGGTCATAAACTGCAGTTTGGTTGCACATGTTAAGGAGCACTATGTGGCTTTTGGAGTGCAGATTTACATTGTTGGTTTTTGGACATCATGTCATGTTTGCTGATGCCCTAAAACTGCCCCTACAAAATGGGTCACTTCTTGGGGAATTTCAATTTACTAGCACCTCTGGTGCTCTGCTAAAACAAATTGGCGTTCAGAATCCAGTCCCTCAAAATATATACTCCAAAAGGTAAAAAGCGCAGTGCTCATTCCCTTCTAAACCTTACCGTGTGCTCAAACAGCAGTTAACACCCACATATACAACTTTTTTTTTGTATTTGAGACAAACCACTTAAATGTTTTAGGAGTGTATGTCTCTGTTGACACAAAGTGGGTAGAACATATTGGACACTGAAATTGCATATCTATTTAAAAACTTCAATAAATACTACAGTGCAGATCAGGTTTTTAACCCCTTCTCACCACTTTTATTTTTTTCCTTTTTTATTTTGTTTTTTTAAACCCCATCTTCCAAAGGCCATACCTTATTTATTTCTCCCTTCAGAGAGCCGTACAAGGGATTTGAATTTTTAGTTTGCGTGTGTTTTCGGGTACTTTGTCTTCCTACCATAATACAAAGCCATACTGATAGGAAATTCAGCCCTATAAGGGACAATGACTGACAATTTTCTGTAAAGCGCTGCAGATTAAGAGAAATAAACTATACATGTTTGATTGTGCCGACCCATCCCATAAAATATAAGAAACGTGTCATTTTTACCACACAGTGAATGCTTTAAAAACAAAACCTGTAAGAAACTGGCACATTTGCAGTTTTTTTTCCTTCAGCTTCATAGCGCATTGCTTGTAATAATAAAATGGTACTGTTATGAAGTACATTTTGTAACTGAAAAAAATAAGGCCTGACAACTATTAATGCAAAAATAAAACAAGACTTTTGGAAGGTGGGGAGTAAAAAATTAAAATGAAAAAAAATAAGTGGCTGTGGCAGAAATTGTATTTGCATTAGTATTATTTAGCTATAAAATGACAGCAAAGCCAATGCACAAAACACAGACCCAAATCAGACAGCTGTATTCTGAATCAGGGTTTGTAATAAGGAAAAGAAATTACAGAGCAAAACTGATGGAAAGATTTGCGGCTTTTCTATATTTAGGCTTTAACCCTAGTTTTGGCTTACAGGCACTGACCAGAATGCTGCCATCTGAATGAAATCTAAAATTGGACATACACAACATAAGGCAGCCATAAGCCAATGTTTTGATTGTTCACAGTAATTTTTAAATGATCATCAACCATTTGTCATGGATGGCAACAGACCCATCACATTGGACGTTTTCAGAAATGTGTATAGCATGATCTGGATTTTGGATGATCCCCCCCCCCCTCCCAAATCAGGCAGATTAGCTGGTTATATTGATGGTGGGATTGTTCAGTAGCATCCCAGCCACCACTTAAGGTAATTCTATGAGTAAAGCTGTCCATACATCGATTAACAGTGCAGTCGTCCTTAGACTATCCATTTTTGCTAGAAGAATTCTTCAAAAATAGTTGATCACACTATGCAGCCACCCAAAAGGAAATTAAGTATTACACAGTGGAAACTGAAAACAGTGACCTACTGTACAGTGGGTAAAGGATCTCGTCCTACCAGAACTCGCTTCTGGCCTACCCGAGATCGCTTTGATTACCTCACACCCACTTTCCGTGAGTGCTGGTCCAACAGAGGATAATACGCAAGGCGGGCCTTCTAAATTTTATATATTTATTAACCCCTAAATGGGTCGGCACTAGACACTTAACACATACATAGAATACATGCAGCGATTAGCAAGCAGATACAAGTGAAAATGGCATAACACGGTACATAGAATAAAAATGGGAATAACAGAAAGAAAAGAATATATATTACCAACACCAGCTTGTGATGGTTTCTCTGGCCTCCAAGTGTTGAGCCAGGGCACTTCTCTTATGAACGTCCAGTAGCAGATGATCCTAGCAGAGTAAAGGGCAGAAGACCTTCTGGAACAAGTAGTTAGTCCATTTCTCTGAGCGCATGGGGCAGGCTCAGGGCACAGTCTTGGGCAAAGCATGTGTTGCTTACATGCAGTTACCCCTCATTCAGGTTCACAGCAGGGCCTCAAGCCTCACTGCTTAGGCCGCATGTCAACCACATGGTCGTCACATGGTTGCCTTCCCCCACACCTCGCTTCTAGGAATTGCCCATTACTAAGGCCACCAGACAAAAGAGACTGGTTCAGCCTGGGCGGAGCCCTTTTGTCTCCACTGGTCTCCTCCCTGAGTGAGGTCACCAGGGTGAGGAGCCCCCGCCCCCTCTCTACATCTTTTAGAGTTAATTTCCGGTACAAGTATTTGCCGGATGTTTATAGAGTCGGACTGGTAGTATAATGGGGTTCCTGGCAAGATCCCCAATACATAGACTCCAAGATCGACACTCCATCTCCCTTTGGGTAAGGAGATCAGTGCCTGGACCTTTCCTGGGCTTTGATCTGTGACATGTGTATATTCTGAGCGTTCGCCTTGACCTGACACATCTGGGGAATTTATCGGGGCGACTGTAAGATGTTCCCCAGGCCAGATATTGTCATAAAACCATAATCTCTTTGAACTAACAATGGTGCCAGTGTGTCTATCAGTGATATGTGGATCGTTCATACAACACTTCCTGTCTAAATGAACCCCCGCTGGGTTAATGAGGGTTGCAGTCTTATGCAGATGCAGGCTTTTGACCAAATGGCTGATTGCTTCAGGGACAGGACAATAGGCCTGTGCCAGAAAGGAGTCTGACCACATTCCATTTGCCCCACTAGCCTTGATCCTAGGCTCCAACCCCCACTGTGCAGTGATATAGACCAATATTGATATCATAAAACCATACCTGCACCTAATATCATGACAGACACCTTTAAATTTTTCACTCTGTTTCATTGCAGCCATTTGCTAAAAGCAAAAAAGTTCATTTTATTTCTCATTAATGTACACTCAGCACCCCATCTTGACAGAAATAAAACAGAAGTGTAGATATTTTTGCAAATTTATTAAAAGAAGAAAAACTGAAATATCACATGCTCAGTATTGAGTAGAAGCACTCTTTTGAGCTAGTACAGCCATGAGTCTTCTTGGTAATGATGCAACAAGTTTTTCACATCTGGATTTGGTGATCGTCTCCAGTTCCGTCAGGTTGGATGGTGAACGTTGGTGGACAGCCATTTTCAGGTCTCTCCAGAGATGCTCAATTGGGTTGACGTCAGGGCTCTGGCTGGGCCAGTCAAGAATGGTCACAGAGTTGTTTCGAAGCCACTCCTTTGTTACTTTAGCTGTGTGCTTAGGGTCACTGTCTTGTTGGAAGGTGAACCTTTGTCCCAGTCTGAGGTCCAGAGCACTCTGGAAGACGTTTTCTTCCAGGATATCGCTGTACTTGGCCACGTTCATCTTTCCTTCAAATGCAACCAGTCGTCCTGTCCTTGCAGCTGAAAAACACCCCCATAGCATGATGCTGCCACCACATTTCACTGTTGGGATTGTTTTTGGCAGGTGATGAGCAATGCCCGGTTTTCTCTACACATACCGCTTAGAATTAACGCCAAAAAGTTCAATCTTCGTCTCACAAGATCAGAGAATCTTATTTCTCGTAGTCTGGGAGTCCTTCATGTATTTTTTGGCAAACTCTATACGGGCTTTCATATGTCTTGCTGAGGAGAGGCTTCCTTCAGGCCACTCTGCCATAAAGCCCCGACTGGTGGAGGGCTGCAGTGATAGTTGACTTTGTGAAACTTTCTCCCATCTCCCTACTGCATCTCTGGAGCTCAGCCACTGTGATCTTTGGGTGGTTCTTTACCTCTCTCACTAAGGCTCTTTTCCCACGATTGCTCAGTTTGGCTGGATGGCCAGGTCTAGGAAGAGTTCTGGTCGTCCCAAACTTCTTCCATTTAACGATTATGGAGGCCACTGTGCTCTTAGGAACCTTGAGTGCCACAGAAATTCTTTTGTAACCTTGGCCAGATCTGTGCCTTGCTACAATTTTGTCTCTGAGCTCCTTGGGCACTTCCTTTGACCTCATGATTCATATTTGCTCTGACATTCACTGCTAATCAAGTCCAATCAGTTTCATTAAACACAGCTGGACTCCAATGAAGGAGTAGAACCATCTCAAGTTGGA
This sequence comes from Leptodactylus fallax, assembly GCA_947044405.1. Classification (NCBI taxonomy): domain Eukaryota; kingdom Metazoa; phylum Chordata; class Amphibia; order Anura; family Leptodactylidae; genus Leptodactylus; species Leptodactylus fallax. The sequence goes on from CAMRHE010000424.1 coordinate 1,178,528, forward strand.
TCAGAAGGAAATGGACAGCATGTGAGTTAAATATGAGGTGTCACAGCAAAGGGTCTGAATACTTATGACCATGTGATATTTGTTTTTCTTTTTTAATAAATTTGCAAAAATATCTACTTTTTTTATTTTTTCTGTCAAGATGGGGTGCTGAGTGTACATTAATGAGAAATAAAATGGACTTTTTTGCTTTTAGCAAATGGCTGCAATGAAACAGAGTGAAAAATTTAAAGGGGTTTGAATACTTTCCGTACCCACTGTATGTTAGGTACTAATGTGTTCGCTATACCGGTGAAAGATCAAACATGCTTTACAGATGCTCAGCAAAGAGACTCCAGCCCATTTCACTAAAAGTAAATTTAATGAGGCAGATAAACTAAAACTGTCTAACTTTTAGACAGTTCAAATTTAGATTAGACAGTCTTAAAGTGCACCAATGTGTCTAATGCAGTTTAAAAACCTGGCGTACTTTTAGACTGTCTAATGTAACGTATTGCCACTGGCTCACAGATTAGCAAATTAAACCAAACCCCCTTTTCAACAAGCCCCACCCACTTGTCAAAAGAGGCACACAAACTGTTAGAAACGGTCTAAAGCTGAGGCCCCACGTTGCAAAAACGCTGCGTTCTAGATTACCTGCAAAGTGGACGGGATTCTGGCTAATCTCATCCACACATTACAGAGAAAAAAAAAAAAAATCAGCAGCGGAAATGCTGGCGTTTTCCATATAGAAATAATAGAGGCAGAAAGTCCGCAGACAAAAACACGGTGGCTCGCTTTCTGGGGCCTTGGCCTAAAACCCACAGAAAATTATGTGCAAAACAATATACACCAGTTTTGTGGCATAAATTATGCCAGAATTTTTGGTGCATATTTATTAGTTTCTCTGTCCCAATGTGTTTTTTTTTTTTTTTTGTTTTTTTTTTTTTAACCCAGACAACCCTTTAAACAAAACCACTGCTGTGCTTTATGTACAACATTATTAAATACATTTTATTAATATAAAAATGAAAAAAAAATTACAATGTATAATCTTGGAACATAAATTAATCAGCAGCTCTTTTTATTTCGTTCTTTCCCCTTTATTTCAAAGGTTGCAGATACTTTTGATGCTGCATAAACTGTGGCACTTTTTATTTTATTCTGAATAGTAGAAGATGCACATTCTGTTTGAGCCTCAAATTCTTTCATTTCCTCTTCTCTGATAACGATTACCTTTCCAAGTGTCTGACCAACAAGACGACAAACATCCTGAGCTTTGCGTCGTGCATTGCTTACTGCATTGAGACACACTTGGCGTCTGGAATATATAAATTCATAGTAGTCATTTAACTGTACACTGCATATAGTTTTCTACTAGTAAAACTTATGTGGGGGACACTATTGCTTAATAAGAGATTACAAGTATATGTACAAACATTGCATTAAATACCTTAACATTTCCATGTTCTCAGGAGAGTGATAGAACTGGGGTGAAGAAATGCAGACTGAATTGTCTAGTTTTTCAACTAGCATGTTACAAATGTTCTGCAGCTTCTCAAAGTCCTTAAAAACTATGCAGACCTACAAGAAAATCACAGAACAGGTATATAAAACATACCGTTAATATTTAAAGAATATACACCTCTTAGGCTAGGTTCACACCTGCGCCCGATCTCCGCCTGGGGATTTCGTTCCCCATTCCGCTTTAAAAATGTGGAGAGAAAAGTTCTGCAAGTAGCGCTTTTCTCTCTGCATTTTTTGCCCTTTTTGGGTGGAAACCTGGCGGGCCCCATTATAGTCTATGGGGTCAGCGGGTAAAACGCTTTTTTAAGCAGATTAGGTTTCCATTCGGGGGAGGGGTGGTCTCCAAGCAGACCCCCCGAATGCATGTGTGAACTAAGCATAAGCCACATCGGCTACATTCAAAAGATCTGCTTTTTCTGTATGTCTTTATCAAAAAGAGAAACTGGTCCTAGTACATAAAAAGCTTTCCGTTTCACTAAGATCTGTTCTCACTTTTTAAAAAAAAAAAAAAATTTTTTAAATCAAAAGGCAATCATATCCTCAAATTTACATTTTATATTAACCCTATGTTGGATGCCCAAAAGAAGCAATTAAAGGGGTTGAACAAAATTTTCAGTTTTGTTTGGCTGTCTATTAGTCCTATAGATACTAAATGGAGTGGTAGCATGTGCACGTGATCACCATGCTACACTCAAACTCCTCCAAAGGGTAAGTTCACACAGCAGAAAACGAAGAGGAATTCCTCTTCAGTTTCCTGCCACAAGCTACCTGCGCTGGGAGGCCGATGCAGGGCATCAGCATTCAGTCACGGCTTTCTGCTCCTGATTAGGCCCAGATGAATGGGCCTAATAAACTGGGAGCCTTGAACTGCGGAATCTGCGGCAATATCGTGCAGGTTGCTAGCTTTTCAGCATCCTGCTGCAATCTCTGCTTCTCATTGAACACAGAGGCAGAATCTGGGCGAATTCTGCTGCTGATTCGGGGGCAGAATCCACCTCAAAATCCGTAGCAAGTTCCTCCATGTGAACTTCCCTACTACAACTACTACAGTAACGAACAGTGAAATTGGAACCCCCATTCCAGTGATCAGTGGAGCACCCACCTATTCTGTTTTAAATGTATTTGGGGGGAAAAAAAAAAAAAAAAAAAAAAAAAACACACACACCACCACCTTTAACTTAACATAAATGTTCCTATATGTAATCTCTTTAACATAATATCATTGTGGTCTGTATACAACGACCAATTTATAGCAATTACTGCTTCATACAGATTTGCATTTTTTTTTTTTTTTTTAAAACATGAACCCTATGCAAATTGATGCCCTACAGTTTTCTGAGATCAGGTAATGAAGAAACAGCCTAAAGGCTCCATTAGATCAGCCAGTTTAACTTGTTCAGTGCTTGTTCCCCACAATTGGCCTAATAATGGTGACAAACACCCAATGAACGGGAAACCACTCAATCAGGTGAGTGGATGATTTTGGCATATTAGAAAATCATAATCCATTGGTAGAACATCGCCCTGCAGATGGACAATGAAAGTATATGCTGGAGGAAGAAACATTTGCTTCCTCTGCCTTGGCCTGTGTAATGAGGCTGGTGCAGAGGAAGCACTATCAGCACGTTTTGTAGCTGATCACCGCTCTTTCAGAAATATCACCTAGTTTAATAGCACCTTTAGAAGAAGTCATCAAAATTTGTTTAATGAGGATCCGATACCCAATCAGCTGTTCAGAACATGGTTTATGGAGCTCTGTACAGTGTGCAGTAGCTGTGCTACTGCGGCTCAGATACCTTTCAAGTGAATGGAAGTTGAGCTACCATAGAGCAGCATGTACACTGTGCTGAAAACAGCTGTCAAACTCCGACCAATCTGATACTAGTGCCTTATCCTAAGGCCACCAATACCTGACCTTTGAGAACCACTTTAAGTGCACGTTAAAAACCATGATGAGAATGCTAACCTGTTTTGGTTCATATCTACACAAGGACCCACAATAATGTATGCTGCGAGTCATACAACCATTTTTCCACACAGACACACCTTCCACGTGAAGAAAAATTATCCATGTACTATTTCAGTCCAGGCTACGACACACATGGGCTTGGAGATAACAGTCTATAAATCTATCTCCTTGACAGACATAAGGACTTGCCACATATATATTTCCTACCCTGACTGAAGTGGTTCATTACAGCTGCAATGTTGTTGTTGCAGCCAATTAGAGGATATCAGAGGCTCTCTTTAACAGCACCATTCAGGAATATCCATGTCTTCAGTATAAGACTGAATTTTTAGTTTTTCCTCATAGTGAATCTTTAGCCCTTTAGTAACCAGCATATAGACTTTCTACATTAGTCACTATTGGGCCTTATTCCAGTTCAATTGAGTTGCTACGTAATAAACCAAACAAAACAACTGTGTTGTGGTGAATGGCGTTTAAAAAAAAAAAAAAACAACCCTCACACAATTCTATTGACAAAAAAAAAAAAAAAAATCAAGTTGTAAGAGGTCTAGGCAAGTGACAATGCAAAAAAAAAAAAAAAAAAAAAAATCAGCAGTGATGTCAATATGTATAGCAGGTCATTACTCAAAGGATGTAAATAAAGACTGGTGGGGACTCATCAGAGCATGTGCATTGAAGTTGCATGGAATTTAATAGGCAAGTACTATGGTACAATTGCTGCTATTCTTAAACTTTTTACACTCCCACAACCCCTTTAACGTTTTGTCCTTTAAAGGGATTCTATCATTTAAAAAAACGTATTTAAAACTAAAAGCATGTAGGAATAGCCTTTAGAAAGGCTATTCATCTCTTACCTTTATTTTGCAGTTCCGCACCGCCGTTTTTTGAATTCTTCTTCTTTTCTTCATTATGCTCAGAGAGCACCGGGGTCGTTCCCCGTGCTCAGCGTTGTCATAGATTCCAGCGCTGCCTCTGTCTTCTATTCCTGACTCGTCTCCTCCTCTTCACTTCTCTTCTTACACGAGACCACCACAAAATGGCCAACAGAACATATGCAGTCAGCTCTGTCCAACCCAAAGAGGAGGAGACGCATCAGGAACAGAAGACAGGCGGTGCTGGAATCGATGATAACGTTGTGCTCTGAGCACAGGGGGAAGAGATGAATAGCCTTTCTAAAGGCTATTCCTACATGCTTTTAGTTTAAATACTTTTTTTTTAACGATAGAATTCCTTTAAGATAAAGTTGCTTTAAAGATGACATCACCAAAGGAAGAGAATGTTTAGAATTCATACCTCAGCGTCCATTTGATATGCATTTGTTTTTCTTTCAATTTCCTTGGTGATAGTAATGTTTTCATCCTGTGGATAAGAAAAATATTCATCAAGCTTTCCAGAGACACTTTATCATAGCTGTAAGTGCCCTTCAGTTCTTCACATATGACATGCTGATTTCAGTTAAAATTATTTTGTGGGTGCCCATTTTACCTGAAATTTGGGGCATCTTTCTTTGCTGGTTAATCAGAAACAAGAATCCTAAATACTATAAAAGCCAATAAAACTAGCCAAACGATAGCTGCAGAATGATCAAATTAAACAATTGGTTTTAATCTGAGGAAATTTGGGCATTTGATAATTTTTACAATTTTGCAATTTATTACCCTTTGGTTGATCCACAGTAGCTCTCCATTTTGCAGACTACAGAACTGCATTCGTGGTACATCAAGGGGAAAAAAAAAAAAAGTTACACACCACTCTCTCTCAGTGCCTCTTGGTCTGTGAAAAACAAGAGTTGTGTAAATGGCTTCAGCGACTACAATGGGTCTGTGTGCCATCCAAATCTCTTCATACATAACACACAGGCAGAAAAGTAGTTAGTGTTAAAGGGCCCTTAGGGGAGTAATATCTACTTGGCTCCAACCAGGTCCAGTACAATTCACATACAGCAAAAATCTGCAGAGATTTCAGAGAATGCTGCAGATTATAAAGAAAAGAAAAAAAAAATTAAAAATATGATCTATTCTAGCACGGATTTGTTCAACATTTGTTGTAGACTGTACCTGGTGTGGAGGATGACTCAGCTTATGTATCCTCCATTTTGGATTCCAGGGCCATGTGGGGCCATGCCTGTAGCCATTTTACAGTCCTCTTTGTTTAAAGAGCTCATCCCCCACCAGATGGCTTAATGGGATGCTGCCCCTCTTTTGTTTCTTATCCAATAGCCATGTGCCAGAACTATTTTACAACTTTGACACCAATCATGTTATGCTAATTATATTAGCCCAACCTTCTCTTTGTTTACACTGTACTTAAAACTACATTTTCCCTCCATTAAAGCAGAACCCACTATATACACACATTAGATGTGTGTTGTGTGTGTGATTCTCTAAGCTATAGCTTATAAACCAACTTTATTAATTTGGACTTCAATACAGTGATACTTAGAGCGGATTGCGTTCACAGAAATTGGTGTCCCTGGGTGGGCCAGAGGTAAATTATTACATATCCGGACAAAACAGACGGAAAGGACAAAGGGACAAGGAGACATTGGAAACTGGTTCAAAAGCAGCTGCAGGGTAAGAAGCTTTATTCTTACTGTCTCCACTTTCCACTCCTCCTTGTCTTATGTGGCCTCTCTGGATGCCGGGTGAGTTGTAAGGAAAGTAAATCATCTGGTCTTTTTAAAGAACCCAGTTTATGAAGTATCCATATTTGAAGAATAACTAATTTAGAGATTTTCTGCTGTATGTTTTGGTATACATCCCATTTGGTTTGTTCGTGTGTTGGACCCTGTGGAAAGTTATTAAGGAAATATTAGCCAGGAAAGATTAGCCCAATCGCCCATCTCCTAAGTTAAGGTAGAGGAGAAAGTAGTAGCCCTGGGCTACTATATGAGTTCCTTATACGTAGTTAACACTTTTTGGATGTCCGAGAGATATGCTTTGGAGGTTTTAAAGGCAAGATGTTGCCTTAATTAAGCTCTGGGCGCCCGAGAGATATTCTTTTGGAGGTTCTACTACAAGAAGTGTGTCGTTAAGCGCGGGGCGCTCGAAAGGTACCGGTACCATATTTTGTACCCTTTAAGGTTCGTCACAGAAGATTATGCAAATCATGAAGAATTTGCCTGGGCGGTGTGAGGCTGATCCTAAGAATAGAGGAATTCCAGCTATAGAGATTGTGAGAGCAAAAGAGGGTGCTGATGTAGTGAAGGGGTGCTCTATTAGGCAAGTGAAGGTGCCAAAACAGCAAGATAGTTGATAATGATAGTATGTGAAAAGATGGGTTTCTGCATGTTGAAAAGTGGAGTAAGTGGAGTGAGATGGAGAAAAGTGGAGTGTATCTCAGAAAACAAAGTGTTTCAGCAAGTTAGTAACTGAAGGTTTCAGAGGAAGTTGAGCATGGTGCAAGAAGATGTGTTTGGATATTGTTTAAAGATTCCTCAAACTGGTAAGGTAGCAATTGTTGATCTTGTAGTCCATCCCCCCCTTGAACAAGGTGCACCTTAAACAAAAGAAGGCCTAATCTAGAGTCTTGTGTACACGTTTTTAGAAGAAAATCCATGGTTTCAGTGAATTGGAAGTAACTCGCATGTCTGTTTTGTAATGTCTTTTTGTTGACATTTGAAGGAATTTATGAGTGTGACTAAATGAATGCTATGATTTGCAAGAAAGTGTTTGATAGAGTTATGTATATGGTTTAGAAATCCTGTATCCGCTTAGGATTTGAGTAGCTGTCTGACTAGTTGAACAGATGTTGTGTGGTGGATGGATTGGGAGACCAAGTGGCCACAATATAAATTGACTTTGAATCCATATTATAAGCTCTCCCATTTCTTCTGCCTACTTCACTGATTGAGGATATTTTGTGTATTTACTAAAGTCATTGAATTGTTTGTAATTGTGGAGTGTGTAGGAGCTCGAGAAGACTAGATTTACTTGTACCGGATAGTCTGAATGAGCTGACAATTTAAAAGATGGCCTATCTATGAATTATAGTGTATAAATTATTTTTGTCTTGCTAGGCGATGTAGTTCTAAACTAGCTTGATGACACAGGAAAGGAGAGAGAAAAGCCAAATGTGTGTATGGTAATGAGGTGGGGGTTGAGCTTATTAGACACAGGAAGGAATGTCATTGTCTTTGAAGATGTCTGAATGTTTATTGCCTATAGCATGTGCTTAAATGTTGGAATGTGTTGAATCCAGAAGTTTTGCCTGGAACTGCAAAGTTTCAAGATGGGAGACCCAGAGACAGGAGTGGTCTAACAATAACCATCAATAGGAAATAGGTGCTCCCAGTAAGAGTGCATTTAATATCAGTACCTGATATAGGCGCTGGCCACAGTTTGATCTCCCTACAATTGCCTGAGGGGAGAACTTTTAGTGGACACTGGAGCTGCCAAATCTGTTTTGCACGTTGACAATGTTTTCCCCTATGAGAGAACAGATGATTTTGTTTCCTGTATTGGTGTGGATGGCAAGCTGGTGATAATCCTGTAACCACGTCCATGAAAGTCACCCCTGCCTGCACCATTACCACTAGATTCCTTGTCAGTGAGTCTGCCTCAGTTAACTTGCTGGGATCAGATGTTTTACAAGCCCTAATGGCACACATTGTGTATGAGCCAGATGAGACGGTCTCACTGATACCAGTAATGTCAGAAGACCCCTTATGTTCCCTACACTCCCTGATTTTCCTGACAAAGCCAAACAATGCAGAGGTAGTCAGTGTAGAGAAGCATCTAAGTTGTGTGCCCGATTACCTCTGGGCAAAAGGAAAAACAGATATAGGCAAATTGCCCGTACCCCCAGTAATGGTCATACTGCATTTACCTTCAAGGGTAAACAATATGTCCGACAGTGCTACCACAAGGGGTGCAGAATTCTCCCACCCTGTATACTGCAGGGCGTGGTGCTACTCCAGTATGTGGATGACCTGCTTTTATGTTGCCCCTCCCAGGAGATATGTACAAGCATCAGTATCTCGGTTGTGCTTTTTAGCAGAAAATGGATGTAAAGCATCTAAGTCCAAATTGCAGTTCTGCCTTACTAAAGTTGTTTTTCTAGGTCATTGCATTTTACAAGGACATCTGACCCCTGATAGACTTCAGTTCATAAAGGAGCTCAAATCACCTAATGGTGTGGCACAACTTAAGACATTCTTAGGCCTTGTGTCCTACTGCAGACAGTGGATCCGTAATGCATCCCTGTTAATTCAACCTCTTTATGACTGAATTACTAAACCAGAACAGGCAGTGGAAAACTTCCACTCCATTAAGTTGGCACTTATTTACTCAGTTAGTGTCCGTTTTTTTTTTGTTTCTGTTTTTCTGAGCATGTGCAGAAAAAACACTGACATAAAATAACGGACAATAACTGATGGCTATCAGTTACTGTCCGTTATAAGTCCGTTACCCATAGACTTCAATGTTAAAAAAATAACGGACACTTGCTGTCCGTCAAGAATCCGTTTTTCCAAACTGACAAAAAAATCCTGCACGTAGGATTTTTTGTCCGTGGAAAAAAACGGACTTCTGACGGATTGGGTGTAAACTGACACAATATAAAAACCCATTGAAATGAATAGAAATTAACGGATTTCTGATGGTTCAGCTAGTGTCAGAGACTAAAATCTTGTAACGGACAATAGGAACGGACACTAATGACGGTCACCAACAGTAGTGTGAAGGCCCCCTAATTATTACGTGACTTTTTCTCTTTACTGTACAGAAATGTCAGGACATGCAACAGCAGTGCTTAAATAAGACTCATGGACATCAACCAGTAGCTTACTATTCTGCTAGATTAGACCCAGTGTCCAGAGGAGCACCGTATTGTGCTAGGGCAGTAGCTGTGGTCCAATTGTCCCTGGAGAAAGGTGCAGACATCGTACTGGACTTCCCTGTGACAGTACTTACTCCTCATGATGTACATGGCAAATTGTCCCAGGCCCAGCCTAAGCACATTTCAATGGCTAGACAACTCAGACTACAGTGTGACTTACTTATGCCTCCTAATGTCACCCTTGCACTCTGCACGACATTCCATCCCTCTACCCTGTTACCAATAGATTCAGGAAGGGGGGGGGGGAAGAAGGACAACAGTAAAACAACCTGTACACAAATGATTTTCTGATGAAATGTATATAACTGATGCAGCAAGAAACTGTAGGATTTGGTCATGTAAATGATGAATCTATTGCTAACTCTGATTTTGAGTTCTTTTGTAGATGGCTCTCGATTTGGGAAGGATGGCAAATTCTGTACCAGATATGCCACTGAACATGAGGTAAACAAGCAGAACCATCACCCCCACAGGTCTCAGCTCAAGAAGCTGAACTGAAAGCACTCACTGAAACGGTGTAAAATAGCTGAGGGTAAGCCCGCTATGCCTTTGATATAGAATACAACTATGGTCCGATCTGGAGAGCAAGAGCTTACCTTAGTTCTAATGGTATGCTTATAAAGGATTTCCAGGCTATTCAGGAGCTGATGGAGATCCTACTGCTACCCAAACAGGAGGGTATAGCCAAAGTTAAGGCACACACCAAGGCTGATACAAAAGAAAGCAGAGGTAACGTGTGGGCAGATGCTGTGGATAAGCCTAGGGAACATGCCTCAACACAGGAGGTCAACATACTGGACCAAAACTCTCAGCTCTCTTTTCAGGTTCTAAAAACATTGCAGGAGCAAGGTGGTCCAGAAGAAAAGATGATGATTTGGGTTGAACAGGGTCTGTGGTAAGAGAGTATTGTTTACGGAGAGCATTGTTCCCAATGATAGCGCAAGCAGCTCATTCCCAAGTGCACCACTCAAAAAAGCCATGACAATGGGTAGTTTTAGCACCACTGCAGACAGATACATCTAAGCCTGCATAACATGTGCCAGGCTCAATGTAGGCCAAAAAGTAAAGGTTTCTTAGAAGCACACTCCAAAGCCCTTGTACCCGTTCCAGAGATTGCAGGTTGACTATATACAGTTACCAAAGGTGGGAAGGTATGAGTTATGTGCTTGTGTGTACTGATCTCTTTTCAGGATGGCCTGAGTCATTCCTGGTACAGAAAGCCACCGCAAAAGCAACTGCAGATAAACTATTGAAAGAAGTAGTATGCAGTTATGGGATACCCTAGACCAGGGGTAGGCAACCTTTTTTGTTCGGGCGTGCCGATTTTGATTAAAAAAATCAAAGTTGAGGTACTCGGAGTGCCGGTCAATAATTGTAAGTCTGACGACCCCTGCACACGGTATTATGTCACATAGCGGCCCCTGCACACGGTATTATGGTGATAATACTAGCGATAATTGCTATTACTATTATTTTAGCGTGTAACGGATATAACTAGAGAGGTGGGCGGCGTATTTTACTCTATAAAGATCAGGTATGGACAGGACAGAGACAGTGAAAAAATGTAAACCTTATTGGTGACTTTGTGCATGTTGTTGTGTAAGTGTTTGGTGCGACACTTCTGGCGCTGCGACCTGGAGGATGGTAAATGTCTGGGTCACAGCGCCAATAAACTTCCTGGTTATGTGATTAGGCTCAGAGGGGTGTTACATTATCCCTCTATGTGACTATCAGAGAGCAAAAGTACTGAAGAGAAATTATTAAAAAGATATGTATATCCACTTGTAGTGCCATATTATCACATTAAATAATGCAATGTAATGAAGTCTTTGTGTTCTAATGTATACATGTATTCTCATACTGGGTGACTGTAACCATATATTTTTAAGAAATATTATATCCTGTGAGACATTCTAAGTTGGGGGTAGCCATTAGCTGATGTCAAGGGTTATCTTTGTCTAGTGAAATGTTGGACAGGCCTTAGAAAGGACCGAGAGATGATAAATATCTGTCTGAGCTCATGTGTAAGCCTTTCTTTAAGAATCAACTAATGTTTATAGGGATTGATGTTAAACTTCATCCAATAGGAAGTTAGAATGATGTCATAGATGGGGATTTTATTGCATAAAGGAGAGACAAGCCCTGGATGTCTCTGAGATTTTGATAACATCCTACTGCCGATTGTACATGTATCATTTTCTCCCACCTCGAGGTGAATAAAGACTTATACTTCTTGAAGATTTGAGGTCTGAAGTGGTATTTCCTACAACATTTTGGTGACCCCGACGTGATGCCCAAGACTCAAACCCACTTGCTGGCAGCGTGACCATCAGGAAAATCTCTGCAGTGCAGGCCTGCGCAACATAATAGGTAAGCAGACACCTTGCTTTGCTAAAGTCTGTCCGCACTGTTTTTCCTGTGGCCACCACAGTTCGGTAAGTGGGGGGTTAGTTTGGGTAAATTTGATACCACTTCCAAGAAGTATAATGTTTTAACTAAGTAGTTGAAGAGATAAATAGTTGAGAATAAGTAGTTGAAGAAGATAATGATGAAGAGATGAGAGCAGTCACAGCTTCAGGTTTGCGGCACTGGCTGGCTGGGTACCCGGTTCTAAGGCTCAGAGATAAGAGATAGAGATGCCTTATTGATTGCAGACCAAATTTGGTTCTGGATCAAAAAATAGGAAGAGGCTGCAGTTTCAGGTTCGCGTCACTGGCTGGCTGGGTTTTATTGACCTGGTTCAAAAGGCCTGTAGGTAGAGATGATAGTTATGATAGAGATGTGATAAGTGATCGATCTGTCTTGTATTATTTGTTAATTGTCTTGTCTTGTCATTGTACTAATCATTTTACTGTAAACGCAGAGAAGCTGAAACTCCACGTTTTGGTAAGCAGACACACTTAGGTGTGGCGCTAAATAGCTTTACTGTGAGTACTGTGGAGGAGTAGAGCTCGCGTCAAAGCGTTGTCACTTTAGCTTGCGTTAAGGCAAGGGGACACTTGCTGCGTAGTGAGTGGTGTCATAAGACTTTACCCTGAGAACAGCAAGAGGAGTGACAGATACTAATTGTAACACTAACTGGTGCCGTATTACTAAGATCGGTGCATGTCGGAGCATTGCACTGAGCTCCACTGGAGTGTCTGTGACCTTGAGTTGCACCTCCATTAGGGTCATAATACTAATTGTTGTGGGCGTGATTGTTACAATAATCTTACATCATGTCTACTCCGTTGTTATTGATGATTCAGGAGTATCCTGATGATAAGAAAGACTTGGAAAAATGGTGTAAAAAGTGGAGAGAGAAAACTTCATCTCTCACTGTTTCTTGGCCAGAAACAGAAAGTTTTTCTAAGTTTAAGCTAAATCATTTACATATGTATATTGAGGCTACTTTTTAGCTCAGAGCAAGATACAAGCTGTGATGAACAGCCTAATTTGGATGATGTTGGGGAAAATATATGGGTTAATGTAGCTGGCTTAGTGTCTTTAGCACAGCCTCGAACTACAGTGAAACAATTGTCCAGGTTGCTTGGTAAAAGGATATTTACAGATGGCAAAGAAGTTAAGCCAGTTACTGTTTTTAGTCAGGGAAAATCAAGGGTTAAGCAGACTTCAAGATTTGTTGAAGCATCGGACTCCTCCCCCTCCCCCCCCTTTCCTTATGACATCTCTGACCCTCCTTGTACAACAGGGGGGTGAAGGAGAACAGATATCTGAGGCAGTGTCAGAGCAGGAGGGGGCTTGGAGGCTAAAGAGTTAATGACTGCAGCTGCAAGGCAAATTGTGGCTGCGAAAGAAGGCAAATATTATTCTAATCCATTCTGTAATAATCTTCCTGGATGGACTGAAAAGTTAGGATCTCAGTTTCCACATACATGGCCTAGGGAAGGATCTTTTGCATGCGATAAAATACAAGCAGCTAAAGATTGTGTATATGGGAGATGGGGTGACCCAGGATGGGATTACCAGTATATGAAGGAGTGTATGAATGTATGGGAAAAATATCAACATAGACCAATTGTGGGCTCTTTTCCGGTTTTACGGGCGAATCAACATACTTTTAAATATTGGCTATGGCCACATATTGATAAGGAGAATTTAAAAAGTAGTTTACCCTCCTTGTCCGCAGGAGCCAGCAAGTGGATTTATGAACTTGAGCAGAAAACCTTAGGTCAGACTTTAGTGCTTGGGGATATTAAAGCCTTGTTAGCTGACATCATAGGAGAGAGGACTAATCAGATTTTTAAGTCAGCATTTGGGCATGAGCGGGTGACAACTAGAGATGATGCATACGATGGGACTTTGTTTAATCCTTATCGTACTATAATTTGGAAAGCAAAGCATTAAGAGATGTATACAGATAGGAGAGACTTTGGTAAATTACAGCTAGTTCTATGGGTAAAGATGAGGATCCTATTGTATACTGTATATTGAAAAGATGCAGAAAAAAAAAAAAATGGAGAGGAGGTAGGATGAGACAGGAGGGGGACATGTGTTATTTTACCAGATGGTTATAACCATAATTATTAAAGGTTTACCTGTAGAGTTGCAAAGAAATTGAATCAGATAGTTGCACTTGAGAGTAACCTTGATCTGAAATTCAGGCCCACATAGTACATTTCTGGAGGCAGATAGAGGAAGGGGAGAAGGATAGACAAGTGTTGTCTAAATTGTTACAGAAAACTTCATATGGAAATGCCCCAATTGTATGGACTACTGAGCTGGAGCAAAAATTTGAAGAGTTGAAACAGGCTATAACTACAGCTCCAGCCTTAGCCGTTCCTGACTATGGGGAAATGTTTTATTTATTTTCTCATGTTAAGGATGGCTATATGTCAGCAGTTCTCCCTCCTGGCCACAAGCTGTTGACATATTACATCCAGTTCCTCACTGGATCCTGTTTTGCAGGGGCACTTTCCATGTGAACAATCTCTAGCAGCTGCTGCATTTGCAGTTGAGAAAAGTCTTCAAATTACACTGGGATCTCCTACTGTTCTGTTTGTTGAACATGCAGATATGCTATGCTGGAGAAGTCAAACTACTATTGTCCGTTGTCATACTGTAAATCCAGCTGCCTTTATTGTACAACCAGTACATCCTGGTGATGAAGTGCATGAATGTCCTCAACCTCTCCCACAAATTGCACTTGAGGACCCCATTTCTGACAGTTGTCATGTGTACATTGATGGGTCTTCATATGTGAATCCAGACACTGGAGTGCGTTTTACTGGATGTGCTGTAGTGTCTCTCCACCTACTCTGCCCAAGCAGCTGAGTTGATAGCTGCATTGATGGCATTACACATGTATGCCAAGCAGACCCTGACTGTGTACAGTCATGGCCAAAAGTTTTGAGAATGATACAAAATATTAATTTTTACAAAGTCTACTGCTTCAGTTTTTCTAATGGCAATTTGCATATACTCCAGAATGTTATAAAGAGTGATCAGCTTAACAGCAATTACTTGCAAAGTCAATATTTGCCTAGAAAATGAACTTTATCCCCCAAAACACATTTCAACATCATTGCAGCCCTGCCTTAAAAGGACCACCTAACATCGTTTCAGTGATTGCTCCATTAACACAGGTGTGGGTGTTGATGAGGACAGGGCTGGAGATCAATCTGTCATGATTAAGTAAGAATGACACCACTGGACACTTTAAAAGGAGGCTGGTGCTTGCCATCATTGTTTCTCTTCTGTTAACCATGGTTATCTCTAAAGAAACACGTGCAGTCATCATTGCACTGCACAAAAATGGCCTAACTGGGAAGAGTATTGCAGCTAGAAAGATTGCACCTCAGTCAACAATCTATCGCATCATCAAGAACTTCAAGGAGAGAGGTTCCATCGGTGCCAAAAAGGCTCCAGGGCGCCCAAGAAAGACCAGCAAGCGGCAGGACCGTCTCTTAAAAGTGTTTCAGCTGCGGGATCGGGCTACCAGCAGTGCAGAGCTTGCTGAGGAATGGCAGCAGGCAGGTGTGAGTACATCTGCACGCACTGTGAGGCGGAGACTCTTGGAGCAAGGCCTGGTCTCAAGGAGGGCAGCAAAGAAGCCACTTCTCTCCAGAAAAAACATCAGGGACAGACTGATATTCTGCAAAAGGTACAGGGAGTGGACTGCTGAGGACTGGGGTAAAGTCATTTTCTCTGATGAATCCCCTTTTCGATTGTTTGGAACATCTGGAAAACAGCTTATTCGGAGAAGAAGAGGTGAGCGCTACCACCAGTCTTGTCTCATGCCAACTGTAAAGCATCCTGAAACCATTCATGTGTGGGGTTGCTTCTCAGCCAAGGGAATCGGCTCTCTCACAGTCTTGCCTAAAAACACAGCCATGAATAAAGAATGGTACCAGAATGTCCTCCAAGAGCAACTTCTCCCAACCGTCCAAGAGCAGTTTGGCGCTCAACAATGCCTTTTCCAGCATGATGGAGCACCTTGCCATAAAGCAAAGGTGATAACTAAATGGCTCAGGGAACAAAACATAGAGATTTTGGGTCCATGGCCTGGAAACTCCCCAGATCTTAATCCCATTGAGAACTTGTGGTCAATCATCAAGAGACGGGTGGACAAACAAAAACCAACAAATTCAGACAAAATTAAAGCATTGATTCTGCAAGAATGGACTGCTATCAGTCAGGATTTGGTCCAGAAGTTGATTGAGAGCATGCCAGGGAGAATTGCAGAGGTCCTGAAGAAGAAGGGTCAACACTGCAAATATTGACTTGCTGCATTAACTCATTCTAACTGTCAATATAAGCTTCTGTTACTCATAATATGAATGCAATTATATTTCTGTATGTGATAAAAACATCTGACAAACACACATAAAAACCAAAGGGCAGCAGATCATGTGAAAATATAATATTTGTGTCATTCTCAAAACTTTTGGCCATGACTGTACACTGACTCTGCCTATGTTGCAACCTCATTACTGTCAGGTATTCAAAAATGGGAAAGACGTGGATTTGTCAGATCTGATGGATCTCCTGTCTTGCATGCTCCTTTGATTAAACAATTGGCACAAGCTGTCAGATTGCCAACTTCTCTAGCAGTGGTTAAGTGCGCTGCACATACAGGGGGGAGAGATATTGTATCTAGAGCTAATATGTTAGCAGATAAAGCAACAAAGGAGGCAGCTTATATGGTAACACCATATCCCATAGTGTTGCAAATGCCATTGAAAGCTGATTCTGATAAAGATTTGTCTATCCAGATGTTGATAGAGGTGCAGGATTCAGCACCAGTGGCTGAAAAGGAAAAATGGAAGGAAAGAGGAGTACAGATAGATAAAACAACTGGTGTATGGCGAGTTATGAGTGGTAAAGCAATCTTACCTGACAGTGTACTGCAGTTTTTATTGCCAAAATTACATCTGCCTGCACATGAAAGTAAAAATTCAATGTACAGTGTTGTTTCAGACACTTGGTATGTTCCAGATTTGAATGCAAAAATTTCATTCTATTTGCATCAATGTAACATTTGTCAAACATATTCATCACACCCTACAGAACGGATTTCTCAGTCACAAATTCCTAAACCTGTTGGACCATTTCAACATCTGCATATGGATTTTATAGACATGGGAAAGAGAATACAAACATATCGCTATATACTTGTAGTAGTATGCCGTAATCTCGATGGATTGAGGCTTTCCCATGTGTAAAAGCAGATGCAAAATCAGTTTCCAGACTTTAATGAGGGAGGTGTTTTCTGGGTTTGAAATTTGTTAAATTTTGAGGTCAGATAATGGGCCCCATTTTGCGAATGAAGTAATGACAGAAGTGTGCAAGCAATTGGGAATAAAACAAAAATTGACTAGTTCTTATCATCCTCAATCCAATGGATTGGCGGAAAGAATGAAGGGGTTAATAAAAGCTAGGTTAGGCAAATTGTGTAAGACCACAGGGAAAAACTGGTTATATTGCTTACCATTGGCCCTCATGTCCCTGAGAAATGTCAGGGGGTGGGATCATCATCTTACACCGCATGAATTAGTTACAGGTAGACCTATGATGTCTCCTCAATTGACTTGGGTGAGAGGAAAAGGAGATGATGATCAATTAGTGGATGAAATTCTAATTTGTTTGAAGGAATTAACCAAAGCTACTAGATTTTGTTTCCAACAGGTGACTGGTAAAATGCAGTCCAAAGTAGAAGGACCCCTACCATTATATCCAGGGGATAAAGTGTACATCCGAAACTAGAAGAGTGGGTGGAGACAACCAAAGTTTCTAGGGCCTTTTGAAGTGATTCTTGCAACACCAACAGCTGTTAAAGTGAAGGAGAGATCAGCAAGGATTCATCTCACCCACTGCTCAAAGGTTCCAGACGATGCAGGAGGCTCGCCCCCATACACAGTTACATGATGGACAATTTTAAAGTTTACATTTTAGTTAAATTTTTATAGTTACAATTGGATTATTGTTGTCTTTATTACTGATATGAAGTATTTCCTATATTAATGGCTGTGTGACATATTTAGGCTCAGAAATAGAAGCACGTAGAGTCAGGTATGTTACTAGATATAGATGAAGTATTATAGATCCTGGTAATATTACTATTGAATTGAGTACTAGTAATTATTTTGAAGAGAATTTGTGGTATAGACATATGAAACAAGTAGTCTGCAGTGTACATAATGAATCATGTTATGTCTGTGCATTAATGCCCCATGCAGCAGGGAAAGAACAATTGATGCGATTAGAGGAGATCAGAGAGATGGAGACTGAATGTTTATTGCATTTAGCTATTTGTAAATTAGGAGGGCAACTTCAGCCATATGAGATTTCTGTAGAAAATTTGTGGGTTAATCATATTAAGTATCAGGAAGGTAGTGAAGTATCCCAGGTTAAAATGTCTGCATTTGGAGACTCTCAAGCTCCCATTTATAGGTGTATGGATTCAGGTGACAATGAGACGTGTGGGTATAGAACTATGTTATTAGTACTAGGTAACCATTTTCAGAATAACGGATGGTTCCCTTATGCTTGGGGTTTAGCTTGTGCAGGCCAGACTCTCTGGGACTTCACTAATAATACTAGATTGGTAGATGATGTTGACCAATGTAAGGATGTATGGGGAGAATTTGTGACATCCTTAACTTGGAGTGAAGATCTGGAAGAGAAAGGTCTTGCAGTTATGAGGAAAAGGGAATTTGATGTTTGTTACTATAATGATGGGAGAGGCCAAAAATTGGGGAAGAATATTCGGTGTAAATTGATTAAGGATGAACAATATTTGGGTTTGGGAACTGCAATCTTGATGGATATATATGGGCAATGTGGTAGTATGGCATATACCAGGCTCCCTGGAGGCTGGTCAGGTGTGTGTTCAATGGTAAAACTAATTCATACTTTGTTGGTAATCCCTAAGCATGCATGGGTTCCAGGTGTGCATGTCCAATCAAAGAAAAGTCCATATTTTGCTCCACAGGATGTTCCAGATGATTTAAAATCTTTTCAACAGCAGAAATGTTCTTTGCAAGCTGGCTGACAACTGGATTACAAGCTGTAGCAAATGCCAAATGGGTACAGAAAAACAGGTATGAACTATTAAAGTTTATCAATATTACGGATGAGGCTTTGAATGCCGTCAAGGAGGAGCTCACGGGTCTGAGACTGACAGCTGTACAGAACCGCTAAGCTCTGGATATGATATTGGCCTCACAAGGTGGAGTTTGTGCAGTGATTGGAGACTCTTGTACTTATATTCCAGCTAATGATGATGAGCACAATGGGACTCTTGCTAAGGTTATTGATCACCTCCATTCACTGAGGAAACAAATGGTCGACGAAGCAGGAGTTACAGGAGATTGGCTCAAAGGATGGATATTAAAATTTCCTAACTGGGCCTTGCCTTTAATTAAATCTGTGATGCTTCTCTGTGCTTCGGTACTGTTATTGTGCTGTGCTGGACTTTTATTGGTTTCATTTTGCAAAAGACTATTTGTTAAAGCCACCATGATGCTTGATACTGAATTTCCCCATTGTGGGACTATTAAAGGACTATTATTATTATGCTTGCATATAATCCCGTTGCTACGGAAGACATGAATATTAAGGATTATGAGACATGCTCGTCCGATGAGGAAAATATTATATAATAATCCGATGTGTGAGTGAGCAACTAATTTTTTATTTTTGGGTGAATTGCATGTGTTGGGAATACCAACAACAGGGGGGGAATGAAGAGAAATTATTAAAAAGATTTGTATATCCACTTGTAGTGCCATATTATCACATTAGATAATGCAATGTAATGAAGTCTTTGTGTTCTAATGTATACATGTATTCTCATACTGGGTGACTAACCATATATTTTTAAGAAATATTATATCCTGTGAGACATTCTAAGTTGGGGGTAGCCATTAGCTGATGTCAAGGGTTATCTTTGTCTAGTGAAATGTTGGACAGGCCTTAGAGAGGACCGAGAGATGATAAATATCTGTCTGAGCTCATGTGTAAGCCTTTCTTTAAGAATCAACTAATGTTTATAGGGATTGATGTTAAACTTCATCCAATAGGAAGTTAGAATGATGTCATAGATGGGGATTTTATTGAATAAAGGAGAGACAAGCCCTGGATGTCTCTGAGATTTTGATAACATCCTACTGCCGATTGTACATGTATCATTTTCTCCCACCTCGAGGTGAAAAAAGACTTATACTTCTTGAAGATTTGAGGTCTGAAGTGGTATTTCCTACAACAGTACAGTATACTCTCTGATTGATAGGAGAGGGGATAAGGATGGAAGTCTCTGCTACCCCCCTGGGGTCATCTGCAGCTTATGCACAGACAATGATTAGTTAACATTGTCTCTGCAGCTCCCCCCTCCCCCTCCTTCCTTAGCTCTAAGATGCTGCCTGACACAGGAGGGGGGGACACTTTTAGAGCCCCATTTCTAAGGATCTATTAGGGCCACAAAGATGCAACTGGATTCATTTTAAAGATGAGAATCTCATCTTTAAAACGAAACCAAGACTCCATGTTGACGTTACACACAGAGCGATTCACTGTTAAACGATGTCGGATTGAGATCTGCATTGGGTTTCAATGCCGACATAGTTTTCACCAGCGAATCGCTCAGGATGTGTAAGGACGATCATGGTGATCTTGGTATCATTTTAAAGAGGAGATTCTCATCTTTAAAATGAATCCAAGTGTTTCTTTATAGCTTTAACCAATCCTGAGCAATTCGCTCAGGTACAGTAGTGAAGCCGGCAATTACCAGCTTCACTACTGTACATAGACTGTGCAGACGCGGGGTTATGCCGCATCCGCAAAACTATGGGATCTGTCCTGGCATCAGTTTCCCTCCAGCTTGTGTGCACCACGCCGGAGGGAAACAGATGTGACATATGTGAACACACCGCTGCCGTGCCAGGGAAATAAGCCTCGCGTGCCACTCTTGGCACGCGTGCCGGGGGTTGCCGACCCCTGCCCTAGACCATCAAAAGTGATAATGACACTCACTTCACTGGACAGTTCTCTTCTAGATCCAAACCATGTACTGGGAACACATTCCCTAAAGCCAGGAGACTGGGTTTTGATAAAGAGACATGTGAGAGGTTTGATCCACAGTTTGATGGTCCTTTCCAAGTGATTCTGACAACATCCTCTTCAGTCAAGTTAGAAGGAAAGTCGACGTGGATCCACGCTAGTCACTGTAAAAAAGTGACCTGCCCGGAAGAGGACTGAAAGGATGTGGTACCTACTGGTGATCTTAGCCCTGGTGATACAAACAGTGAGCTTGATACATGATGTTCTAAAAGAAGAATGGGACAATAAATTGATTAAACACCATCAGGTGTTAACTGTTAAATAGGATAAGTAGGAAGAGCCCAGGGACTGTTGGATCTGTACTCACAGCCCTTGTTCTGCAAAGACTATGTTTTATCTAGCACTCCCTCTTGACCTAGATGTTTGGGGTTTTTTTTTTTTTTTTTAATGACTCCTGTTTTCATAGTGTTTCTTGGAGTCCAGTGACTTATAAGGGAATGAACATCACTAATAATCACTTTGTTCCAATTCCCATAGCAGGTTAGGTGACCCTCACATGGTTACAGCTAAACCTGACAGGGAGATCAAGCAAGTGGTATGATTGGAACCTGGTAAAAGGAAAATTTGAACAAAAATCCAAAGTCCCATTTCATGCTGGTATCATTCCCACAGAAGAGCTTAATATTAGCTTTAGTCTGCCAAGCACCTCTATTGTAAGGTCAGGTAAACAGGAGTTTGTTTGTTTATTTATTTATTTATTTTTAAGAAAAAGATTCATGCCCCCTTGCAAGATAGTGACAGATGGTTCATAGAGGGAATAAAGGGTTGTCCAGAACACAATTCCTCAATAGAACGGGGACTAGTTAGGGGTATCTGATACAGAGCACCGGACCCCAAAGAGACAGAGACGGGGTATAAGTGGTTTGCAAAACCCCCATGCAGCGACTCGTTAGCTACCTCTATTGCCTAGTTCATCTCCGGAAAGCATGCATAATGCCCAAGGATGTATATCTAGTATGCGATCATCATGCATACAAGTGGCTACCCCCAGGGGGAGAGGGGACTTGTACTCTAGCTAGACTGACACCAGCCATCTTCATAATTGCCCATGAACATGTGAAACCTGAGATGATACCCCATCACACTTTGTACAAGCATGCAGCAATCACCCTAGGAAAGATGGGCGACCGCATGTGGTTTCAATGGGTGCAAGTAACAGAATTATCTGCATGATATTCTTGTATCCCATGGTTATGCAAACCTGGGACAAGTTGGTAGACTCAACCAATTATCTAGATGAGCAGATACACACTATTTTAGGCCTGTTGAATGACACTAAAACAATACTAGGACAACTCATAATAGTCACCAACACCATAGTCCTTGACTACCGCACAGCAGCACAAGGGGGAATGTGTCAGATTATCGGACCTTCCTGTTGTCACTATATCAACTCTGAAGGGAATCTTCAAGTGCGGGCAGGGATTGATAAGGTCAGAGAACTTAGAGAAAAATGGAACAAAGAACATCAGAAGACACAGGATAGTTGATGGTCAAATACCTTTTCGTTCTTAAATCCTGCCAATTGGTTTAAGGGATTAGGCGGATAGTTTATGGGAATATTTCAAATATTATTGCTGTGTTTTTGCATCTATTTGAATATAAAGTTTATAATACGGCTTGTAAAGAAATTTGCTAGAAAGAGGTGCAAACCCAAGATAGTGGGTTTGCAGGCTGTAAGGATGGTTGGACACACTAACAGACATGACGGTGAAGGCATCCCTCTGAGTGTATTAAACAGATAGGTATGTAAATGGCATAACATATCCATGGGGAATGAGGAGAAGTCTACATAAAAGTCCTCAGGATCTGATTAGCAGATCCTAATTTACCCTGGGTATGGGTTATATCATTTACAAAAGGAGGGAAATATGGAGAATGACTCACCTTATGTATCCTCCATTTTGGATTCCAGGCCATGCCTGTAGCCATTTTACATTCCTCTTTGTTTAAAGAGCTCATCCCCCACCAGATGGCTTAATGGGATGCAGCCCCTCTTTTGTTTCTTATCCAATAGCCATGTGCCAGAACTATTTTACAACTTTGCCACCAATCATGTTATGCTAATTATACTAGCCCAACCTGCTCTTTGTTTACACTGTACATAAAACTACATTTTGCCTCCATTAAAGCAGAACCCACTATATACACAATAGCTGTGTGTTGTGTGTGTGATTCTCTAAGCTATAGCTTATAAACCAACTTTATTAATTTGGACTTCAATACGGTGATACTTAGAGTGGATTGCGCTCACACTAGTCTAGACATAGTAAAAATCTGCACGTTTATAAATATTAGATATAGAGCTGGTTTGCAAATGGTACAGCAGTCTGTAGCTGAAGGGCATCTTTAATCATAATGATGCACCAAGAAGCTACTAAATGAGGAATCCCCTCCCCACCGTCCTTATTGAAAGGGGTTGTTTGTTGTTAAGAAAACTTACCTGCAGTTTCCTGAAGACCACAATTGTTGTTTTTCCCCATTCCCCAGACTAACCACAAAGAGTAAATATCCATTATACTTTTGACTATCTGCAAGAAAACATTTACCACATGCTGCTGTCCTGGAGAGGAAATGTATCAACTTTCCTTCAGTCAGTGGTGCTAAACATTCCAGGGGCACCACTGGAGGAGAGCTACTGACCAAGCAAGTACAGACCACAGTCCCTAATGCCATGGTGTTATAGGGCCATACAGGAAGTACAATGCCCCCTATACTAGCTGGACAGAAGCATATTATAGATGTCTATATTTAATGGACAGTGCCACAGACAACGTATGGAGCAGCAGCGCCTTACCACTGCTCAATTGAATCTTTTCCAGAACGAGATCTTGGGACATCGGTTCTAGGGATTGTGGGGTTCCCAGTGACTATACATCTATCACTTATTTTGGAAATAAGTGATAATATTTGTTGTGGAAAAATCCCTTTAAGTGATATATAGCCCTTTCATTCTGGAAAGTCGGTTGTGGTTGGAACAAAAAATTTAATCGGTGAGATCTGACTTCTTACATTTTCTAACTATACACATTATGCACATACACTGTGCGCCACAATATACCATACAGTGGCATAAATAACCTATAGGTTATATAGCTAAATATATATATATCTGTATGGCAAACTTGATCCTTTCTATATGTTGTAATAGCAGAATACAGATCTTGGTCATATAAAATTCTCACCGTGACCCCTCTCTGGCGGAGGGTCTGTTCAATGTACTCCAGTCGTCTTAGAACGCTGCTCTTCGCTTCTGCAGCTGCCCCTTTGCTGCTTGACATAAGTATACACACCCGGGCCCTGTCGGGTGCAGTGCTCAGTTCAGCTGTTCCCGTCACTTGCACTTCCCGACCTCCCTTTTGCCCCACAACAATGCCCGGCTTGTTTTCTAGGTCGTCTGCTGCCACATTCGTCATATCGCCGGGCTGCAGAGACGCGAAAAGCCGTGAAACCGGCAGCGGACAAGCCATAGCTTTACCTGCTGCTATGGAAACGAGAGCGGCGTACGCGCAGAGGGACGCAATTTACGCAATACGTACGACGAACGTAAACTGTTTGGGAGGGAGGGCTGAAATCTCAGTCACGTGTTTAAACCGTAAAGCGATTTGGTTCTGCTGGTGTCCTTATCCTTTGTTTTTCTCAATGTCCAGCTATAATGCCATACTAGGAGTACATGAAAAGAAAATTACCCTGCAATGCCAGAAATGTGGCCCTTCTAAGTGGTTTCCCTATGTCCTTGATAGATGCCAGCCGTATGCTCTCTGAAAGTTCTGGCTATATGTAACCCTATAAATGTGCAATGCTGCAGGGCTTTCAGTGTGGAAATGGTGCAGTAAGGAGAGTCCCAAGATGGCTACTCTGGTCACAATGGCTTTAATGTCACATCTACTTACAAGCCCTGAAGTGGATGAGTGATGAAGGGTAGGACTTGGGTAATGATGAAAGCGCCCCTGGGTAACCCTGCTACTATCTGCTGTTTAGTGGTGTTTCGGGGTGACCTTGATGGTAGGTACAGGAGACAGGCTGGCTTGTGGCACACTTTAGGGACTGTGTAGGTCCCCAGTGATCGGACAGTTAGCCCCTGTCCTGTGGAGAGGGAATAAGTGTCGATAATGGCACAACCCCTTTAAATAAAAATTGATTTGTTTTTGTCCATTTTTTTGCAGTACACAAAAATGTGGTACGTTTGTATGTAACAATGGTCATCTGTTTTTCGCATCAGTTTTTTTCTACCTATAAAACTGATCAGTTACGCTATGTTCACATCTGCCCCATGGTGTCCCTACTGGTCTGTTGAAGGACCAGAACAACAGACTAATGCAACACTAAAATAGTTGACACATATGGAGCCCAACAATACCTATTGATTATAATGGAATGCTGCACTACTTTGTCCAGATTTTTTTTCCTGTAAATAGGGTGCCATTCAAATAGACAGTAATAGCCACTCTTATGTCCTAACAACACCCCCTCCATCAGGTTTAGAAGGAGTTTGTCACCAGGAAACTCATTGTCAAACCAGCCACATTATTATGAGCACTATCATAACCCTTTAGATAGATCAATAAATGCACCACTTCCTTTGAAAGTCGCTTTTATAAATATGCAAATAAGTCTCAAGTGCAATGGGGCTTGCCAGTTCCTCCAAGGGCTCTAGCATGCCGCTTTGCACTTGAGACTTATTTTTATATTTCTTAACCTCCCAACAATCACATTAAAATTGCAAGAACCCTCCCAAAAATGTCATTTTTATTGCAGATTTTGAATTTATGCTGGCAGATACAGATGACTGGTGCCATATGTACATTTTAACCCTTTAGGGATCTAGCACATTTTATCTCTCTCTCTCTCTCTCCATTTCCATTTTCATGCCATTGTTTTGGTTTTTTTTAATGACAAGGCACTGCCAAGCCACTTTTAAGTAACGTGTAAGCCACAATCCACTTCAGGCCTGTTGACTACTAGGTTCCCTGAGACGTCTGTGTCCAGGAACTGGCAGGCACAATGGCGTCACCCAGAGGCGTAACTAGGGGTTCGGCAAACATATCCAAGTGGGACCCCTACCTGGGTATACTGATATCACTTTACAGTGACCGTATAGTGGTAGATAGACTGTACACAGCGCTCTGTAGGCAGTTTAAGTAAATAGAGTACCAGAAAAATGTTGTGACTTACAGGTGACATCTCTGACTAATCTTTCACATTGTCTCTTCCATGTGGACTGCCACAATTACTTCTTTTAGCAGCAACTTGTCTCTAAAGTTTGCAACAGACATTTTTGGCTCCTTACTTTTACAGAAACCTGACCCACATTTTTCTCGCTATACAAAAAATCCACTGTAAAGGAATGATACCCCCAAAAGTGTCCTAAATTAACAATGCCCCTTTGTGACCCTTTTATTATTTTTTTTTTTTTTTTTTTTTTAAGCTTCCATCTTATATTTTTACGTTAGAGTGACAGACACTCTGTTGACTTTTCAATCCCTTCTGATGCTATGACAGATCAAAACAACAGTATGATTGTAGCCTTATAAAAAAACGCAAGAAAACTGATCAACAGATCAGTTTTATGCTGGATCCAGCAAAAATACTGATTCCTTGTCTGCAACAAAAACCATGGTGTGAAAATAATCTTAGGGTAGGTTCACACTACCATTATTTAATGTCTGTTGCGCTCATGTGTCACAGATGCAGACAGAACCTCCTCCGTTGGGGGTCTGTCTGCATTCACCTCAATGTGAAAATCATGATGGAAGCTTTCTTCCAACACGTTTTTACTTTTCTGACGGAAGAAAAAATTGTGCTTGCAAGAATTTATCTTCCGTTTCAAAAGTAAACATACATGAGAAGACATTGTCAGTCATGTTGTTTGCATTGTATTCAATGGGAACGGCCACAGATGGAGCCCTCTCCATCTGTGCCCGTTACTCTGCTACAGTTAATATCTGTTGCTACCATCCTATGTTTCATCACTGTGTTTCTTGCTCCAAATTCTGCTGCAAATCTGTATCAGCAGCTTGTTTATACCATAATATTCTACAAGTAATGTATCATATTATATCAACAGTATACTGAAAGAAATCAGTTTACTAGTGTTTTTGCTTCCTAACATACACGTAATGATTTTTTCTGCAAAATAGTGTTTGTATTATACACCATTAGATGGCAGTATTACACATCGCATGAGCTAGAAAATGATCAATACTTCAAGCTTTCAGGGGACAGGAAAAAGACAGATGAAAAGTGTGGTAAAATGGTTTCAATTCTTACTCAACTTGAGATCTTAAATGGTCTTAAAATGATCTATAATGCTTGGAAATCTCTTGGGGCACAACAGAGAAACAAGGAAGAGCTAACCAGTTTATAGTTGTATCACATTTTTCATTATGAGCCTCTTCCCCCTCTCCCACATACACTGTGTTATGCTTGTGATGTGAGGAACAAGCAGTTACTTTTGTGCTCTATTTTTCGAAGAAGTGAATTGTTTTAAAGGACCATGACTAGACGAAAAAGGTGTTGTAGGATTCTGAGTTTTTTTAAACTACTTCCAACTCCTATTAATAAATGCTTTGTAAAGCCATGGCCCCACGTTGCGAAAACGTTGCATTTTACATTACCTGCAAAGTCAGTGGGATTCTGGCTAATCCCATCCACACATTGCAGAAAAAAAATCTGCAGCAGAAATGCTGCGATTTCAAAAATGCTTGTGTTTTTGTAAATCACAGCATGCCAATTGTACCTAAGGAAATGGTGGTGCTTTCCATATACAGACATGGACAAAATTGTTGGTACCCCTCGTTTAATGAAAGAAAAACCCACAATGGTCACAGAAATAACTTGAATTTGACAAAACTGGAATTTGCCAAACTACATGGTGACAAGCCACAAAGCTTCTGGGAGAATGTCCTATGGACAGATGAGACAAAAATCGAAATTTTTGGCAAGGCACATCAGCTCTATGTTCAGAGACAGAAAAATGAAGCATATCTTGAAAAGAACACTGTCCCTACTGTAAAACATGGAGGAGGCTCTGTTATGTTCTGGGGCTGCTTTGCTGCATTTGGCACAGGGTGTCTTGAATCTGTGCAGGGTACAATGAAATCTCAATACTATCAAGGGATTCTAGAGAGAAATGTGCTGCCCAGTGTCAGAAAGCTTGGTCTCAGTCACAGGTCATGGATCTTGCAATAGGATAATGACCCAAAACACACAGCTAAAAACACCCAAGAATGGCTAAGAGGAAAACATTGGACTATTCTGAAGTGGCCTTCTATGAGCCCTGACCTAAATCCTATTGAACATCTTTTGAAGGAGCTGAAACATGCCGTCTGGAAAAGGCACCCTTCAAACCCGAGACAACTGGAGCAGTTTGCTCATGAGGAGTGGGCCAAAATACCTGTTGAGAGGTGCAGAAGTCTCATTGACAGTTACAGAAATCGTTTGATTGCAGTGATTGCCTCAAAAGGTTGTGCAACAAAATATTAAGTTAAGGGTACCATCATTTCTGTCCAGGCCTGTTTCATGAGTTTTCTTTTTTTTAAAATTCTGTTGAAGCATGGTTGAAAAGCAATGTCTGACTTTCATTTGTTCATTTTCATAGAATTTTTATATATTATTACTTTTGTCAGATTCAAGTTATTTCTGTGGCCATTGTGGGTATTTCTTTCATTAAACGAGGGGTATCAACAATTTTGTCCACGTGTGTAGGTATAATTGCGGCAGAAAGTCCGCAGAGGAAAACTGTGCAGGCTTTTTGTGAAAAACGCTGCGGAAAAAAAAAAAAAAGGGATGTGTTTTCGGAAAATAAAGAAGAATTTGGGGAAGACATCTGCCCCGGATTCCTCTTTATGTTCTGCCCCATGCAGAACATAGTGGGGAGTCTCAAGCTGCAGAATCCGTGGCAAGATCAAGCCAGACGCTTTTTTTCCCCAGCGTCTGGCTCTAATTGTTTTCAATGGGAGGCAGAATAAGGGAAGAATCTGCTGCTGATTTAGGTGCAGAATCTGCTGCTGATTTAGGTGCAAAATCTGCTGCAAAATCAGCACCAGATTCCACTATGTGAACAGGGCCTGATACTGTTAAAAGTGCAATGAACACTTTCATTTGTATTAATGAAAGTGCTCATTGCAGAAACTGAGTGGGCCCCCACAGAGATATATATATATATATATATATATATATATATATATATATATATCTTTACAGGGGCGTAACTAGCAAAGACTGGGCCCCATAGCAAACTTTTGTCTTGGCCCCCACCCCAACATGGCATTGCGCCCCCTTTCCTGGCCCCTACATGGTATAACACCCCATTTAAACAAATTATCTCAGTGTCCTCCACACAGTATAATGTCCCATAGTGGCCTCCCCCACACAACATTAAGTCCCATAGTGCCCCCTACAGTGTTCCTTGCAAATTTTGCTAAAATTATGCATTCCGCAAAACCCCAAATTTTGGGGTTTCACCACCCATAAACTATTATACTCAGGGGTGTCTTCAACTCTCCTGTGCCACTCCCTGCTCAGCCATCAAACCTCTTCAATGACGTCACAAACATGGGTTACGCCGACGTCATTATGCGTTGTGACACCAGCCTGACCCCTTGATGTCTGTGACTTCACTAAACAATAAATAATAAAGTTAAAAGTGTGCGTACACAGATACCCACAATGGCGCCTCCGAAATCTGTAGTACAAATCCTCGGTGGGGTATTGGCGATAGCCTAGGAGGTAACTGAAATGTTCTTTGTGGTGGGTGTCATAACCTGCAGCTCGCACAGGACCACTTGACTGAAAGTCAGTGGTAAAAGTATATATACAGTGTATATACTGTTATATATATATATATATATATATATATATATATATATAGTGCCTTGCGAAAGTATTTGGCCCCCTTGAACTTTTCAACCTTTTGCCACATTTCAGGCTTCAAGCATAAGGATATAAAATTTAAATTTTTTGGTGAAGAATCAACAACAAGTGGGACACAATTGTGAAGTGGAACGAAATTTATTGGTTATTTTAAACTTTTGTAAAAAATAAAAAACTGAAAAGTGGGGTGTGCAATATTATTCGGCCCCTTTACTTTCAGTGCAGCAAACTCACTCCAGAAGTTCAGTGAGGATCTCTGAATGATCCAATGTTGTCCTAAATGACTGATGATGATAAATATAATCCACCTGTGTGTAATCAAGTCTCCGTATAAATGCACCTGCTCTGTGATAGTCTCAGGGTTCTGTTTAAAGCGCAGAGAGCATCATGAAGACCAAGGAACACACCGGGCAGGTCCATGATACTGCTGTGGAGAAGTTTAAAGCCGTATTTGGATACAAAAAGATTTCCCAAACTTTAAACATCCCAAGGAGCACTGTGCAAGCGATCATATTGAAATGGAAGGAGTATCAGACCACTGCAAATCTACCAAGACCCGGCCGTCCCTCTAAACTTTCATCTCAAACAAGGAGAAGACTGATCAGAGATGCAGCCAAGAGGCCCATGATCACTCTGCATGAACTGCAGAGATCTACAGCTGAGGTGGGAGAGTCTGTCCATAGGACAACAATCAGACGTACACTGCACAAATCTGGCCTTTATGGAAGAGTAGCAAGAAGAAAGCCATTTCTCAAAGATATCCATAAAAAGTCTTGTTTAAAGTTTGCCACAAGCCACCTGGGAGACACACCAGACATGTGGAAGAAGGTGCTCTGGTCAGATGAAACCAAAATTGAACTTTTTGGCCACAATGCAAAACGATATGTTTGGCTTAAAAGCAACACAGCTCATCACCCTGAACACACCATCCCCACTGTCAAACATGGTGGTGGCAGCATCATGGTTTGGGCCTGCTTTTCTTCAGCAGGGACAGGGAAGATGGTTAAAATTGATGGGAAGATGGATGGAGCCAAATACAGGACCATTCTGGAAGAAAACCTGTTGGAGTCTGCAAAAGACCTGAGACTGGGACGGAGATTTAACTTCCAACAAGACAATGATCCCAAACATAAAGCAAAATCTACAATGGAATGGTTCACAAATAAACGTATCCAGGTGTTAGAATGGCCAAGTCAAAGTCCAGACCTGAATCCAATCGAGAATCTGTGGAAAGAACTGAAAACTGCTGTTCACAAACGCTCTCCATCCAACCTCACTGAGCTCGAGCTGTTTTCCAAGGAAGAATGGGCAAGAATTTCAGTCTCTCGATGTGCAAAACTGAAAGAGACATACCCCAAGCGACTTGCAGTTGTAATCGCAGCAAAAGGTGGTGCTACAAAGTGTTAGCTTAAGGGGGCCGAATAATTTTTCAGTTTTTTATTTTTTACAAAAGTTTAAAATATCCAATAAATTTCGTTCCACTTCACGATTGTGTCCCACTTGTTGTTCATTCTTCACCAAAAAATTAAAATTTTAAAGGGGGTCAGTCAGTGGAGAGGGAGGAGAAGTGAGGGATCATGGAACTTGTAGTAAAGACAGAAAGGAAGTTAGGTATGGAAACAAATGCCGAAGATGCAATGAGCTCACTGAGAACCACAGAAATCACTTTAAACACTGCTAAAGATGTTTGTGGCATTTATTAACCCATTAATAGCACTAACTCCTTTAAGCTAGTAAACACAGAACTATACAGACAGACTTAGACACACATACAGTGGGGAAAAAAAGTATTTAGTCAGCCACCAATTGTGCAAGTTCTCCCACTTAAAAAGATGAGAGAGGCCTGTAATTGACATCATAGGTAGACCTCAACTATGAGAGACAAAATGAGAAAACATATCTAGAAAATCACATTGTCAGATTTTTAAAAAATGTATTTGCAAATTATAGTGGAAAATAAGTATTTGGTCAATAACAAAAGTTCATCTCAATACTTTGTTATATATCCTTTGTTGGCAATGACAGAGGTCAAACGTTTTCTGTAAGTCTTCACAAGGTTGGCACACACTGTTGCTGGTATGTTGGCCCATTCCTCCATGCAAATCTCCTCTAGAGCAGTGATGTTTTGGGGCTGTCACTGGGCAACAAGGACTTTCAACTACCTCCAAAGGTTTTCTATGGGATTGAGATCTGGAGACTGGCTAGGCCACTCCAGGACCTTGAAATACTTCCTACGAAGCCACACCTTCGTTGCCCTGGCGGTGTGCTTGGGATCATTGTCATGCTGAAAGACCCAGCCACGTTTCATCTTCAATGCCCTTGCTGATGGAAGGAGGTTTGCACTCAAAATCTCACAATACATGGTCCCATTCATTCTTTCATGTACACGGATCAGTCGTCCTGATCTCTTTGAAGAGAAACAGCCCCAAAGCATGATGTTGCCACCACCATGCTTCACAGTAGGTATGGTGTTCTTTGGATGCAACTCAGCATTCACTCTCCTCCAAACACAAACGAGTTGTGTTTCTACCAAACAGTTCTACTTTGGTTTCATCTGACCATATGACATTCTCCCAATACTCTTCTGGAACATCCAAATGCTCTCTAGCAAACTTCAGACAGGCCCGGATATGTATTGGCTTAAGCACGTCTGGCACTGCAGGATCCCTGGCGACGTAGTGTGTTACTAGCAGTAGCCTTTGTTACGTTAGTCCCAGCTTTCTGCAGGTCATTCACTAGGTCCTCCTGTGTGGTTCTGGAATTTTTGCTCACCGTTCTTGTGATCATTTTGACCCCCGGGGTGAGATCTTGCATGGAGCCCCTGATCGAGGGAGATTATCAGTAGTATGTATGTCTTCCATTTTCTAATTATTGCTCCCACAGTTGATTTCTTCACTCCAAGCTGCTTGACTATTGCAGATTCAGTCTTCCCAGCCTGGTGCAGGTCTACAATTTTGTTTCTGGTGTCCTTCCACAGTTCTTTGGTCTTCACCATAGTGGAGTTTGGAGTGTGACTGTTTGAGGTTGTGGACAGGTGTCTTTTATACTGATAACAATTTCAAACAGGTGCCATTACTACAGGTAATGAGTGGAGGACAGAGGAGCCTCTTAAAGAAGCAGTTACAGGTCTGTGAGAGCCAGAAATCTTTCTTGTTTGTAGGTGACCAAATACTTATTTTCCACCATAATTTGCAAATAAATTCTTAAAAAATCCAACAATGTGATTTTCTAGATATGTTTTCTCAATTTGTCTCTCATAGTAGAGGTCTACCTATGATGTCAATTACAGGCCTCTCTCATCTTTTTAAGCAGGAGAACTTGCACAATTGGTGGCTGACTAAATACTTTTTTCCCCACTGTAAAACAGACAAGGGCCCATTATATCTTTCCATTCATATGCACAAATATACAATGGAACTCCAGACAAAATACTCCTACAAATAAACAAAAGATTAGTCACATTCCCCACCCAGTAGAACATTTTGGGAAAAGTAACTGAGGGGCCTTCTTCTTCATATTAATTTTGACCAATTATAAAATAAAAAATAAATAAATAATCATCTCATCTTTTAGTTGAAAGCAATTTTAAAGGATATCCAATGCAACACAACTGCATAAAAATAGTGTGTTAGAATTGTGAGACATCCTTCCTCTAAAACACTTATGGTATGTTCACACGGAGGAATCTACCACAGATTTGGGAACGGATTCTGCCCCCGAATCTGTGGCAGATTCCCATTGTTTTCAAGATCACAGCAGGACATGGAAAAAAAATCAGCGTCCTGCTTAATCTTGCCGTGGATTCCACAGCTCAGGAGTCCCTGTCAATGAGGCCCATTCATCCAGGCCTAATCAGCAGAGAAAAACTGAAATGGAATGCTGAATTCGGCAGCCGAATACGGTTGTGGAAAATGAATTATGAAATATGTTCACACAGCAGAAAATGAAGAGAAATTCCTCTTAATCTTCAGCTTTCATATTTCAGCCACGGTCTAGCCGAGACGGGCTGCTGATGCAGAGCATCGGCATTCCGTTGTAGCTTTCTGCTGCTGATTAGGCCCACATGAAATAGCCTAATCAGCAGGGAGTCTCCAGCTGCAGAATCCGCAGTAAGATCGAGCAGGGTGCTTATTTTTTCAGCGTCCTGCTGAAAACAATGGGAGGCCAATTAACCCCTTCCCAACATCCGCCGTAATAGTATGGCGCTGTCGGGAAGAACTTCCCGTAAACCGCCGTACTAGTATGGCGGAAGCATGGTGCGCACACAGAAACTGTGTGTGCACTGTGCTTTGCGGGTGTCAGCCATATGTAACGGCTGACACTGTCCTCTATCACCCTTGGTCAATGCTGAGCTCCAATATCGGGAGCTCAGCCCTCAAGGGTTTTATTATATATTGGGGCACCGATCGGCTCCCCGGAGACAGTTTTGTGGGGTGCCGCTGTTCTTATTTGGCAACCCGGGGTCTGATCAGTGACCTTCGGGCTGCCCCACCGCAGTCCCTCCACATACCTGGTTGATCCTGCCCTGAATGGAGGCTGTGAGCCTATGTGTCTGCATAGGCTGACAGCCTCCTATACACTGCAATACATGTGTATTGCAGTGTATACCTATTGAACCAGAGATCACGTAGAACGACGTTAAAAAAAAAACGTAGAAAACCGCTGGAAATAATGATTATTTGCCATCTTACCTCACAAAATGTTCAATAAAAAGTGATCAAAAGGTCAGATGAAAACCAAAATGGTACCAATAAAAAGCACAGATCATCCCACAAAAGTAAGCCCTCAACTAGCTCTGTCAACAGAAAAATAAAGATGTTATGCCTTTCAGAATATTGCATTTTAAAAATAATTGATTTTTTTCCCTAAATAATAATAATAATAATAATTTTTATTTATATAGCGCCAACATATTCCGCAGCACTGTACAATTTGTAGGGTTCAAGTACTGACAAAAAAGATACATTACAAAGACTGGAATTTTATTCTGCACAATTAGTAACACACAAAAGAACAACATAAATTAGGTATCTATGGAATCATATGGAACCGCAGAATAAAGGTAACATATTACTTATGCTGTACACTGCATGGCAAAAAAAAATGTTAGAAAGCAACTGATTTGCTGATGTTGATATTTTCTTTTACGTCCCACCCAGACAGAGTTAATAAAATTTAGTCAATAAGTTATAGGCACCACAAAATGTTGGCATTGAAAAGTACATTTCATACCACAAAAAACAAGGCCTCATATGGCCACATGGCCAGAAAATAAATAAAAAAAAATAGCTTGTACAATATGAAGACAAAAACCCCAAAATTCGGCAAATCATTACGACAAAACTGGCTGCAGCAAGAAGGAAATGTATAAGCTGTGCGAGCGTATATCAGGGTACACCCCAGATTTAGAGCTTATGAGGGAGAATACACCATTGCTGATTCCCCAGAATGTCCCCACGTCCGTGTCATAGGAGCTAGTGGGAAAAGAGCATGGGATTTGGTGTACCCAATGTACTCTGCACAGCTTACATATTCACTTCTAGGAAACTAAATGTTCACTACACCACTTGATAAATTCTTTGAGGAGTGCAGTTTTCAAAATGGGGTCACTTTCTGGCAGATTCCACTTTACTGCCACCTCAGGGACTCTGCAAACATGACATGGCATCCAAAAACCAAACCACCTAAATCTGCGCTCTGAAAGCCAAACAGCGCTTCTTCCCTTCTGTGCCCTGCTGTGTGCCTCAACAACAGTTTATGCCCACATATTTGACATTGTTGTACCCGGGACACCCCACTTAACTAACATATGTGGGTACAAACTGCTGCTTGGGAACACAGCAGGGTGCAGAAAAGAAGCAGCACTATTTGGGTTTTGGAATGGTTTGGTTTTTGGATGCCATGCCACTTTTGCAGAGTTCCTGAAATGCCAGTAATGTGGAATCCCCTGACATGAGACCCAATTTTGGAAACTACACCCCTCAAGGAATTTATCCAGGGGTACAGTGAGCATTTTTACCCCCCAAGTGTTGCATTAATTTATTTTCCATAAATGAATGCACCATCAGCTGCGCAGAGTGAAAATGACAATTTTTCCAGGAATACGTCATTTCATTGCACAATATGTTGTGTCCAGCTTGTGTCAGAGACAAACGTTCCAAAGGCTATTGTACCAAGGAAAACCCGCTTATCAGTTTTGGGAGTGTGTGTCTCTGTTGTCACAATCTGGGCACAACATGTCGGGCACTGTAATGGTGTATCTCTGGAAAAATTGCAATTTTAACTTTTCACTGCACTTTTATTTCTGGAAATTAAAATAATGCAATACTCGAGGGTTAAAAATGCTTGCTATGCCCCTTCATACATTCCTTGAGGGGAGTAGTTTCTAAAATAAGGGGTGCATTTTTTATTTTGCCTCAGACCCTCTGCAATTGCTTGCAATGCATGGTGCTTCTTAATATTTGAGCCTTGCCATATTTGTAGGCAAAAGAGTAGTGCCACATCTAGGGTGTTTCCAAAATCAGGAGACAGAGCATAACAACTAGAGAGCTGAAATTTCACAGTGCCGTGACATGGGCAGGAACTTATTGGGCACTGAAATGGCCTATCTGGGAAAATGTCAATTTTCATTTTGCACCATCTGCTGCTAATTTCTTTTTTGGAAAGCATCTTTGGGGTCAAAACGATCACTATACCCTTTAAGGGGTGCAGTTTCCAAAATTAAGTCACTTCTTGGTACTCTCCACTGCATTAGCACCTTAGGGGCAAATGTGTCATGGCACCTGAAAATGATTCTGCCCTCCAAAAGCCTAATGGCACTCCCTGCCGTGTGCCATTAAAGCTGTTTTCCTCCACATGTGGGGTATTTCCGTAGTCAGGAGAAATTGCGTAACAAATTGTTGGATACGTTTTCTCCTTTAACCCTTTGTAAATATGAAAAATTTGTGGCTAAAGCAACATTTTATTGCAAAAAATATAATGTTTCATTTTCACTGACCAATGTTAAAAAATCTATGAAACAGCTGTTGGATCAAAATGCTCAGTAGAGGCCTTGATAAATTCCGTGAGGGGTGTCGTTTACAAAATGGGGCCATGTTTTGGGATTTCCATTGTACTGGTACTTTAGTGGCTCTGCAAATGAGACATGGCACCCAAAAACTATTCCAGAGAAATATGCACTCTAAAAGCCAAATAGTACTCTTTCCGTTCCAAGCTCCGCCATGTACCCATACAGCAGTTTATGATCAATTATGGGGAATTTTCATGTTCAGAAGAAATTGTGTAACAAACTGTGGCATGCTTTTTCTCCTTTAACCTTTTGTGAAAATTATAAATTTGGGTCTAATACATTTTATTGGAAAAAAAGTATTTTTTAATTTTCATATCCCATTGGTAGTACATTTGGTGAAACAGCTGTGGGTTGAAAATGCTTACTATACCCCTCAATAAATTCCTTGAGGGGTCTAGTTTCCAAAATAAGGTATTTATTGAGGTTTTCCATTGCGCTGGTACCTCAGGGGCTCTGCAAATGTGACATGGCATCTGAAACCAATTCCAGCAGAATCTGCCCTCTGAAAAGCTCAATGGTGCTCCTTCCCTGCTGTTTGCCAATACAGAAATTTATATCCACATGTGGGGCATTGCCATAGTCAAGAGAAATTGCTTAACAAATTGTGGGGTGCATTTCTCCTTTAACCCCTTGTAAAAATGAAACATTTTGGGTTAAAGCTACATTTTATAGATAAAAATGTAATTTTCCATTTTTATGGCCCAATTCTGTGAAATACCTGTAAGGTCAAAGTACTCATTATACCTCTTGATAAATTCCTTGATGGGTGTAGTTTCCAAAATAGGGTCACTTTTGGGGGGTTTCCACTGTTTTGGCACCTCAGGGGCTCTGCAAATGG
Organism: Leptodactylus fallax; assembly: GCA_947044405.1. Lineage (NCBI taxonomy): Eukaryota > Metazoa > Chordata > Amphibia > Anura > Leptodactylidae > Leptodactylus > Leptodactylus fallax. The sequence continues at coordinate 1,216,178 of CAMRHE010000424.1, forward strand.
GACATGGTGCCTGAAAACTATTCCAGCAAAATCTGTCCTTCAAAAGCCAGTTAGTGCTCTTTCCGTTTCAAGCCCTGCCATGTGCCCGTACATCAGTGTACCAACAAATATGGGGTATTGTTGTGTTCAGGAGAGAAAAGTTAGTTGGTTATTCTCCTTTAAACCTTTGTGAAGATGAAAAATTTGGGACTAAAGCGACATTTGATTGGAAAAAAAAGGTAATTTTTCATTTTCCCGTCCCTATGGTAATAAATTCATTGACAAACCTGTAAATGCAACATGGTGCCTGAAACAGATCACAGGAGAATCTGCCCTACAAAAGCTCATTGGCACTCCTTCCCTTCTGTGTTTGCTGTGTGCTCATTTATCAGTTTACATTCACATGTGGGCTACTATAGTAGTCAGGAGAACTTGCATAACAAATTGTGTGATGCATTTTCTCCTTTAACCTCATGAGAATGTGTAATTTCTAGGTCTAAATGAACATATTAGTAAAAGAAAATGAAACGTGTAAATTTACACGTTTACATACACTTTATTTTAGAAGAGTCTGACTAATCTGACAAGGGCGGAATGGCAGGCTGTAGCTGCTGCAGAACTGCTTCATCCATGTATCTGGTTTGCCTCTTTTCTACAACAGAGACTTCCCAGTTATCCAGGATGATATAACATGGCTGCTTTCTTCTTCTCAGGATGTGACATCACAACCTTTGGCGACATGGAACATCTACATACTACAGCTCAGCCATGTTTTCACCGGACATGATGTCACTTCCTGAGAAGAAGAAGCAGCCATGTTTCCCAATCATGGAAAACCACTTTAAAGGCTGAAGCTGTTGGGCATTGTGTCCATATCCGCCAGTCTGTCTTACATCATGTGGGGCTTGAGGTCAGGACCGCGCTAGTTCTTAGTGGGGCAGTGCTCAGATGACTCCTGCCTGTATATACCCTCCGTCCCTGTGCACGAGCTGCACAAGTTGTCCCCATTGTACGTTGCCTTGTTATATAGTGTTCAGTGACTTGTATGTAGATAAGTATTGAGGTCATTTACAGTTTTCTAGGGGATAAGTGTCTGATCGTTGGGGTCTGATTGCTCTAGGGGGGGCCCGATAGTCCCTCTATACTCTCCATGTGAATGATGCACCAGTGCACTTACTTAACCGACCCTCCATTCACTTCTCAGTAGCTTCCAGGGCCACAATTTACAGAAGTCCCTTAGAAGTGAATAGAGTGGGGGTCAGGTAAGTGTCATCCACCTGGTGGATACAGGGGGACTGGGGCCCCCCATCTCCTGTTGGCTGGATGTCTGCATAGCCATGTTATGCACAATGTCCGGCTGCTATAGTACCCATACAGACCAGCAGTGTTCAGGGGCAGTCCATGGCATCCGCCGTTCCTGCCTCTGTATAATTGTTGGCCCCAGCCATGTTCCTGACATCCTTGTTATTCACGTTATCTCCCTTTCCTCCAGATCTTACGTTTCTGCCGTGTTCATTGTCTTCTGGTCTGTAAATATAGACTTGATGTTTTACAGTTCTCTTGTGGTGGATTTATTATTGTGTCAGATGTATAGGGTGAAATTGAGCGGCCTGTACTCAAAGGGGTGCCTGGAGCTGCCTTTAATTTGTCCTACACCAGTTTACATTGAATGTGCAGAGAAGATCTCAGCTTGGTGTCCTCCTGAACACGGCGCTGTAATATAGAAGAAGCGTGCAGTGCAGCGGCCTTATGGCGAGCGCCTCTCTGTAGTGCCAGCGCCCGGCCCTACCTTCATGACTGACATTACTGTGGCAGAGCTTATCAGTATTTCTGCGAAAATATATAAAAGTAATGGATATCCTTCCTCTAGTGTTAGCTTTCTGTTACTCTTTCTTATGTTAACGGGTCGGTTTTGACCTGTGTCTTAAATCACCCCTAGGATACCCTAAAAACAGTTATTTATGATCCAATTTGTTTCTTACCTCTTAGTTACCTTGTCAGGGTTTCTCATCCATGGAAGGATTGATTTTAATATTTTTGTTGTGGCCCCCTGGGCCTTTCATTTGAGAGCGTACCCTTCATTTTCAATATAAAAAATATTGTCAAATGAACCTCAAGAGAATAATATAAACTTAAAAAAAGTTTGTTATATTACCTGACTATTACTGAAGGGTTTTAGAACACATTTCTTAAATGTAAAAAAAAATATACATATATATATTTTATATTATTAACTCTAGTAACATCTATGGTGTTACGGGTCAATTTTGATCCATATCTAACTACTTTATGAAAAAGGCAAAAAACAGATTTTTTTTTTTTATAGAACTTTAATACAAATAAAAGATGAAAATTATATTAACATTAATAGCAATAATAATAAAAAGTAGCTTTTCTAGGTCAAACAAACAAACAACAATCAATCAAGCAAATCAAATCAACAGAAATCAAGTACTAGTTTTTAGATGCATTAGTATTTAGATGCATGTGTGGCAAAAAGTGACACTTTTTGTGTGTTCTTTGCAGAGGTATTTTTTGCAGGCGAAGCACGATGTGTTTGTCTTTCTGTCCTTATTGGCTAGGGCAGACCTGACACCTCTTTCTTTTAGAATCAGGTGGTCTCACTGGGGTTGTGGCTGTTGTGGTTGATGTTGAGGCAGGGCTGGTTGAGGAGGATGCTGGTGATGATGCTCTTTGTGTTGCTGTGGGGGTGGGCGAAGCACTTGTTGAGCTCTGGAGTTGTCGGACCAAGGCTGCAGCGGTTGGGTCTCGGGGCACCCGTTCCCTTTGGTCAATGTGCGCCTTGACAAGGGATCTTCCTAGTTCCTCAAGAAACATCCTCCGCTTGTTTTTTTTCTTTGAATTCCATCCTTGGTGAATGTGGGTCCACAACACAAATGCATTGTATGCTGACACATCAAGGATGTTGGAAAATACAACCAACCATTGGCCATCTCCTAGTCATTCGCTGGCAAGTGTAGGTGGCAGTCAGCTTGTCCAGGTTGTCCATTCCTCCTTTGTTTTTGTTATAGTCCAGGATGATTCTGGGCTTTTTGTCACTTCCTGATGACACAGCTGCATCTTTGTGTAGTGTGGACATCAGTACCACATTCCGTCGTTTTTTGGGGCAGTATGAAACAGCAGTGGTGGTGTCTGTAAAAACAAACTTTGAGGAAAGTGGAGCCCTGTCCTTCATCTGCAACAATTCAGCGGGCAGCTCAGGTTTGTTTTTTTTCACTGTGCCCACCATGGTGATTTTCCTCCTGAGAAGTTCTTGTCCAAGGTCATAGCTGGTAAAAAAATTGCCACAAGTAATGTTGTGACCCTGCAGTCCAGTAGTCATATCGAGGACTACACGTTTTCCTTGGTTTTTTTCAGGGATGCCGGTTGCAGACTTGCCTGTGTAAATCTGTAGATTCCATGCATAGCTAGTTTTTGCATCACAGGCTGCCCAGATTTTTATGCCGTATTTGCCTGGCTTACTTGGCATGTATCGCCAGAAGGGGCATTTTCCACGGAAAGGGAGAAAACGTTCGTCTACTGTCACCTCTGGCCCTGGGTTGAACATCAGTGGAAGGAGCTGCACCCATTTCTCCCAAACATCCCTGATGGGAGCAAGTTTGTCAGATTTTGTTCTGGTGTCTCTGTTGTCAAATCTGAGGACTCTTGATATCATTTGAAACTTTTGAAGTGGCATTGTTGCCTGGAAAATATTCCTGCCTGTCGATGCGTCCCAGAGACTATCAGTGGCCTCATTGCAGGATTTGTACACTCCAGCAAGGAGAAGAACACCAATGTAGGCATCCAGGTCATCATCATGAAGGTCATTCCACATGTTGCCGTGGACTTTTTTTTCCTTCAAGGTTTGTCATAGCAATAATGACTTTTTTTATTGACAATGGCATAAACAGATCAAAACATGTCTTGATGTCACTTACTCTTGTCACAGCAAACCTTGTGATCCCAGGGGTCATTTTTATGACATTTGCAGCATCTGCCCTGCCATGTACATCTGGAGGTACTGAGCTCCAAATGATCTTGCCACTTTTGGATTTGAATCTTTCAGCGGGAGCAGCTTCAGCACCGGTGACCTCCTCATCAGACTGATCAGAACTGTCTGTGTCTTCCGGGTTGATACTCCACATCATCTTCCTCCTCAGAAACCTGTTCATCTGTATCAGTTTGCTGCTGTGTGTCCTCTGATTCATTATCATCCAAGATATAATCCAGAATTTGGCTTGCATCTAATCTTCTCCTCATTGTTGCATGGTGTAAACTGAAGATGTATACTCTGCAAAGTACCAACTGTAAGCTGATTTGGCCATGCGTGCCTGGACATGTCCCTAACTCAAGTTGTTGGAGGTAGAGCTGGCTGTGGGCTGTTGGTTTATATTGTGTTTATGAGTTCAGTTTTGGGACTTATTATTGTTTTTTTACTCTTACATTAGACCTGGATCGAAATTGACCCCAACAACACAAATGTTATAATTTTAATAATAGCATTTTACAATTTAGTAAAAGTTTTATTTTATTGTATTTTGTTTAAAAATAAGTTCCTGAAAAAGTCAAAAAGTCTTGATGCAATAAACAAATGTAGAATTTGTATGCATTTAAAACCTAAAACGGGTCGGTCACGACCCTAACACTAGAGGTAGGGTATACTATGTGTGTCCCTTCAATTTCTTAATAGGCAAAAATCATGAATGAATTGTACTTAAAATATAACATTTATTAATTAATTTAAAATATGCAAAGAAATCAATTGCACAAAGTGCTGTTAATATTGACTATATGTATATGAGATCAAATCACCAATATTACCTATCAGTAGAGATGTGCGAATTTCTCAAAAGTTCGATTCGGCAGTTTGATTCGAAGTTCCAAAAAAATTTGCTTCAATCCGAATTACTTCATGGCGAATAAACAGCTATTTCCAGTCTTCAGAGAGCCGGGGTGGGCGGCAAAATTGCAGAAGCCCTTGGATGCCATGGTCATGTCTCTCTCTCTCTCTCCAGCACGGACAAGTTTTATTCATGTGGAAGGATCTGCTAACAAGCAAAGACACGCCTACCCAATCACGTCACATAGAGAACTATGTCACAAAGGTCCTTAATAAATATTCGTTACCGCGAAGCATCAGGAAATCCGGAATCATGGTGAATCAAAGATTTCCTGAAATTCGGATCGAATTCCACTTCTGCACAATTGATTCGCTCATCTCTACCTATCAGGTGAATGTATATGTGGCTGGGATTACTGTTCAACTATTGGAACTGATATTGCACCCCTCAGCAAACAAACCTGGGTCTAGTCTATCAGTTTCTTTACTCTCATTTGCAGGATTACTAGTGCAGTAACTGCATCTAATTCAAACTATCCTGATATAGCAAGGACAGTATTTTGTGGCAGTCTGTTTGCTTGTCTAGTGGGTCATTGGTGGGAAATAATTGTCTGTAGTTAATGAGCTTCTTAGCCCACCACTATTCCACTGATTTATTACAGACTACAGTGATTCCGTCACTGCCTTACAATACTGCTCACAAATAGACCCCCGCTAACTATTGACCAGTGGGATATGGATATCTAAAGCAGCGGTAGGCACTATGTCTAGCACCATACCTGGCTATATCCTAAACAGCCCATATCGAGCACTGCTCCATTATAATAGGCTATCTTCCAGCCAGTACTACAGCATACAGTGCCCAGCGCTGCAATCCATGTATGCCACTGTACCGCTAATTGCGTGCTGTCACGATTGACATTTAAACTTGCCCTGGTGGATAGCTATCCAGGTACTTTCCCTACATGTTTCCACTCTGAAGTTTCATCAGGGGATTGATATTAAGTCAAAGAGTAATAGCGTGAGGAGCCCAGGCTATCACAGTCTAGTGATTAAGCTCTGGCGTCTCCTCACATCGGCACTCAGTTAATTAATAATCGTTAGATTTTAAATCCAATTCATTCATGATTTTTGCCTATCAGTATTTCTGCCTGTAACTGGAGGACTTCACGGTAATGGCGGGTATCATACAGGCCTTATTCCAATATCCACATGTCACATACATGTAGCGTCCACTTATTCTGCGGACACCATATGTACCTATTCATTTCATTGTGGTTATTTTGACGTCCAGGTCCCTATAATATTTATTATTATTATTATACTAGCAGAAGGACCTGGCTTCACACGGGTATATTTCATTTTTTGTTTGTGTAGTGGCCCCATAAGAATTGCCCAGTTTTGCACTGGTCTATTTTGTATGTCGCTGGTGTGTGTTTAAAAAATGTTCTACTGTCAGGACCTTTCGCTAATCACCCTCCAGAAACGCCGCCATCTCCGACCCCTCCTTCAGATCCTTCAGGAACACCAAATTCCTTACCGGTGGGGTTATCCGTTTGCTCTCATTGCACGTAGGGATGGTCGCTCCGCTACGCTTCGCTCCTTCTCGGATTTACCTCTCTTCTGCGACCTGCTGGATGTCCCCTTGCCGGATTTAACAGACTGGGAGCTAATCCCTCCACCCCCTCCCCCACCACCGGTTTGGCATCGACTGGAGCCCAGACGACGTCATGCACCCTCTGCGGCGGCAACCGCTCGGAGGCCCCGACTGGAGACTGGTTCCTGAGGAGGATGCTCCTCCTTGAGACATTTTTTTTTTCTTTTTTTTTTTTTTCGGTAGTGCTTTGAAAACTGCAAGCCTTAGCGTTATGTTTGCTTCTCTTTTTCCTTTTCTAGGTCTACGGGTCTCAACTATTATGCTTATTATTGGATTGTTTTAGCGGAGTGGGGCGGGATGGGGTTCCGGTGACTCCCCTTCCATCCTTCTTTTTACTGGTGGTTGGGGATCTGCCGCCTCCCCTCCGACCTCTTGTCCACGCTCTCCCCCCTAAGGGGATACTTGGACTGTGCGGCCATTGATCCTGGTTGGACCTCTGGCTGTCCTCACTGGTCCCCAGGCGAGTGACTTAGCCTCGCCCACAAAGTATTGTTTAATTGTTATACTTCTTACTTTGTCATTTATGTTGTCTTTTGCCTCCCCCCCTTTTCCACCCTCCCTCCCTGATCTAGAGACCTTGCCTCGACTTTGGGTTCCTGTTTGTGGATCGCCCTTCTGCCTCTTCGAGGGAAACCTGCCAGCGTCATGTGAGATGGGTGAGCTTATTGCAATCCGCCACTGTCCTCCAATCCTGAGTCCCAATGGTTAGGTGCGTGACAATTAATGTTAAGGGCCTGGGTTCCAACACTAAAAGGCGCCATGTCCTTAGAGAACTCCGCTCCTTACGAGCGGATGTGGCGTTTCTTCAGGAGACTCATTTTGACCGCTCCGGTACCTTTGCCTTCGCTAAGCACTACTTTCCCATAGCCTTTTCGGCCTTCCACGATCGACGCAGAGCTGGGGTGGCTATCCTTCTTTCCCGTTCCTGCCCAATTACAGTGACGACCTCCCACATAGACCCAGGGGGCTGATTTGTTATTCTGGAAGGGCTCCTTCATGGTGCCCCGATTGTTTTATGCAATGTTTATGCCCCTAACTCAGCGCAGATCCCATTCTTGCGTCGGGTATTCTCCCCGCCTGCGCGCTCTCCCGGCATCAGCTTGGCTTGTGGGGGGAGACTTTAACATGGTCTTCTCTGAACGGGCGGACCGATTGGCGTTACCCCAGGGTCCAACCCCCCATAGGATGGCTCAGCTTGCACGGGAGTTCCGTAAGCTGATCCGCGCCCATTCTTTGTACGACCTTTGGCGAGTGGACAACCCTACTGCACGCTCTTACACCTTCTTCTCTCACCCTCATAACACTCACACCCGCATTGATTATTTCTTTGGTAATGCTCCCGCCCTTCGTTTGCTCAGGGACACGAACATTGGCTCCCTCACCTGGTCTGACCATGCCCCAGTTGTGGTTACTCTATCTACGACCCCAGTGCCTACTCGCCAATGTCATTGGCGTCTTAACGAAACATTGCTCAAATCACCGACCTCCCTCGAGATCCTGCGCACACACTTGGATTATTTCAGGGACAACTTAGGTTCGGTAAACTCTCTTGCCATTCTCTGGGAAGCCCATAAGGCGGTCATGAGAGGACATTGTATCGCATTGGCTTCTAGGCTTAAAAGGGACAGACAGGCCCAGGAACAGCTTCTCCAAGCTCGTATTCGGTCCCTTATGACAACTTTGGCAGCACATCCATCCCTGGGGGTTCTTCGCCGTTTGGTTTTGGCACGGGCTGACCTCCGTGATTTGGAGACCCGCCATGTGGAACGACTTCTCCTTTATACTCGCCAGAGGTTCTTTGAACGAGGTAATAAGTCTCACACCCTCCTGGCAAGAACCCTCAGGGATCATCAGGCCTCCTCCACACCACACTCTGTCCGTGACTCCACGGGTACCCTTCAACACCACCCTGACGCTCTGGCGCTGGCGTTCCACTCTTACTATTCTAAGCTGTATAACTTACCCCCCCCCCGCGAGCACTACCCCCTGGGGATGACTCAACACTGCTAGAAGACTATTTAAAGGATTGTTGTCTCCCACACCTGCCTCCTGAGGCCTTGACTTCCCTAAACACTCCCATCACCAGGGAGGAACTAGAGGGGGTCCTGAGGGACCTCCCAAATGGGAAAGCCCCGGGCCCAGATGGGTTCACTTACAATTATTATAAGGTTTTCCAGGGTGAACTTTCTGCTCATCTATTGTCCCTCTTCAATTCCTTCCTCTTAGGCTCCCCCATACCCCCGACTATGCTCTCCTCACTGCTCACATTGGTCCCTAAACCGGGTAAGGACTTGCAGGACTGTGCTAATTATCGACCGATTGCTTTGCTGAACGCGGACCTGAAACTCTTTACCAAACTCCTAGCCAATAGGTTAAATGCTTGGCTCCCTCTGCTTGTCCATAAGGACCAGGTGGGATTCATCCCCTGTCGTCAGGGTGGTGACAACACCAGGAGGACTGTGGATTTGGTGGAGGTGGCCAATCATTATTCTACCCCGGCCCTTCTCTTGAGTCTGGACGCTGAAAAGGCTTTCGACCGCATAGATTGGTCGTTTATGCATGCTACGCTTAAGGCGTTCGGGCTCACGGGACCTTTCCTCACAGCTATCCAGGCCCTCTACTCCCTACCCACAGCAGCAATCAAGTTTCCCCATGCATCCTCGCTCTTCTTCCCTATTCGAAATGGCACTAGGCAGGGTTGCCCCCTGTCTCCCATCATATTTGCCCTCTGCATTGAACCGCTGGCAGCCAAGATTAGGCGAGACCCTAATATCAAGGGGATCATGGTTCAGGATAAGGAATTTAAGGTCTCTCTTTTCGCAGATGATGTACTCCTCACTCTCACCTCCCCTCATACTACCCTTCCAAACTTGTTGCGCTTGCTGGAGACCTATAGCGATCTCTCAGGATACAAGGTGAACCCTGCAAAGACTGAGGCACTCCCACTCAACATTCCACAGGACCTTCTCCTTCTCCTCCGCAGTAATTACGATTTCCAGTGGCGGGAGTCCTCTATCCGCTACCTGGGAGTCCATATATCCACCTCCTACGCGACCCTCTATTCGGCAAACTACCCGCGGTTGTTTCGTGAGTTAAGAGCCCTATTGGACAAATGGCAACCCTTACCCATCTCCCTTTTAGGGAGAATTGCCGTGGTCAAGATGACTCTCCTTCCGAAGCTACTGTATTTTTTCGAGACACTCCCGGTTGCGATTCCTCGGGGAGAATTACGGAACCTGCAGAAAGCTATTTTTCAGTTTATCTGGCAGGCAAAACGACACCGAAAACCCAGATCTGTTATGCTGGCGGATAGGGGGTCTGGGGGTATGGCCGTCCCACATCTGCTACATTACTATTGGGCGTCCCACTTGCGCCATATCCCACTTTGGGCGGCTATGCCAGCATATACTAGATGGGTGCAGATAGAGAAGCTCTGGCTGGCTCCCATGCACCCTAACGCGCTTCTGTGGGTTGGCTCTCCCCCCGCTCCCCCTGCCTCGTACCTGCTGGGCCCTATTCGGTTTACTAGATCTATTTGGTCTGCCTGTCGTACTAGATTCTCCCTGATGTCCCAGCACTCATCTATGGTCTCCATATTATACAACCCCCTTCTCCCGGAAAGCCTGACCTCTGCCATGACTAAGGTGTGGTCTAAAGCTGGTCTTTACCGGATTGCGGACATGGTTGATCCTGGAACCTTGGAACTCAGGTCCTTTGCCTACCTTATAGCTAACCAAAACCTGCCAGGTTCTGAATGGTTCCATTATTTACAGGTGGTTCACTTTGTCCGCTCCCTCCATGGGTCCCTTAAAGTGTCACTGCCCACCGCTTTTGAAAAGATTTGCCGTGCAGGTACGTCCACTAGGGGCCTTATATCCTCTATTTACCAACTTCTTACCTCACAAACTACAGACTCCCCAGTTACCCATCGCTATATGCTTAAATGGGAGGAGGCGGTGGGTAGACCCATCTCCCAGGAACAGTGGCGGATTGTATGGTCTCGGGCCCAGAAATCATCTCAGTGCATTACATTTCGGGAAGCGCAGTATAAGTTGTTGATGCATTGGTATCATACCCCGGCTCTCCTCCATGCTTTAAACTCATTGGTTCCCCCATGGTGCTGGCGCTGTGGAGCTGCGGTGGGTACCCTGCACCACATCTTTTGGACGTGCCCTCTCATCCTGGGTTTCTGGAGGGAGGTCAGGACTTTGACGACTGCTCTCTTTTTGCAAGAGGTCCCTCTTGACCCTCTGGTCTATCTCCTGAACCTTCCCCCCAGGCACCTGAGCAATAAGTCATCCAGGCTTTTCTTGCACCTTTGTACTGCAGCTAAAATTCTCATAGCTAGAAACTGGAAGAAAGTGAGTCCCCCATCTGGTCTTGAACTTGTGGCTAGAGTGAAGGATGTGAGGAGTCTTGAATGCCTGACCACGGGCCTAAACAACTCACAGGAGGCCTTTGGGGCTATCTGGGTGCCCTGGGATATGTATTGTACATCACAGGGTCTCTGATCTCTAGTCCTCTTCTCCCCTCCCCTCCTTTCCTCTGCTTCTACCCTTGTCTTCTTAATCCCTTCATCCCTCCCCTCCCTTGTTTACTGTCTAATTTGAATGCATATTGCTTAAGGGAGAAGAGGCGGATAGCCTCTACCTACCTCATTGTTTTCTGCTTGTTTGATCTTTTTTCTCTTTATACCTTGTTAATGAAAAATTTTTTCAATAAAAATTACAGTTAAAAAAAAAAAAAAAAATGTTCTACTGCTTTGAGGACATCATTTCCCTTAAATAAACCTTGTAGGCACGAGTAGTTTAAAAACATTTTGATTTATAAGAATGCTGAAATCCAGTATGGCAGTCCAGTATAGATACAATCTATTTATGGCTGTGTTGCTATGGAAACCTGGTGTAAAGCTATGTGCATGTGGAGACTGAAGAACCTACGAGTTTCCATTGGACCATAAGCGTCATGTGTACCTCAGTTTGGATTTCAGTGAAAAACCTTCAATCGGTTGTTATGGAAAACCTGGAGTAAAGCTGTGTGTATGTGACCTTGTGTAACAGTGTCATCCACAGCGCCTTGCCCCTTTAAAGCTGACCTACAGCAGTGAAGAAAAATGGCTGGGTTTTTATGGAAACCTGGAGTGCATGTGGAGACTAAATACCTGCGAACTTCTATTAGTTGACAGTGCCTTGTCAGATTGGAGACAGGCTTGGGTCTGCTGGGGAGTTTCAGAAGCTCGCTGTTGTCTGTGACATACTTTGTGAGATTGGAGATGGGCTTGGGTCTGCTGAGAATTTTCATTAGCTCGAGCAGCAGCCATGCGTTTTGCTTCTGGAGTCTTGTGTCCAAATGCAGTTTTCCTTTTAGGAGGCATGAGTAGTTTAAAAACGTTTAAATTTATAAGAATGCTGACATCCAGTATGGAAGTCCAGTATAGGTACAGTCTATTTATGACTGTGTTGTTATGGAAACCTGGTAAATGAAATGTGAACTTATATTGGCTGATACACGTCATATGACTGAATATTTAAGAACCTGCGAACTGCTATTGACTCATACAGGTCATAAATAGCTTGGTTGCTATGGAAACCTGGTGTAAAGCTGTGTGCCTGTGGAGACTAAGCGCCTGCGAGCTTCTATTGGCTGATAAGGGACATGTGACCGTGTGTATGGTAGTTGGAATATGAGTGAACGACTTGCAGGCTTCTATTGGCTAATGCAGGTCATTTTTTGGGAATACGGTATCTCAGGAACGATACACCCTAGAGAGCTGAGATCCATTCTAAAGTCTTCCCGGACACCTGATGTACCTGTGTGCCAAATTTGGTGAGGATCGGTCCAGTCGTTTGGTCGCGCATAAAGAACAGACAGACAGAAACTCATTTTTATATTTATAAGATAGATATATATGTACATCTGAATATGTACTTACTTATATATGCAAATGTATATGTACACATAGTATAAAAGAATGACATTCTGCTCTCGTGGAAAAAAAAAAAAAAAAAAATTTTTATATATATATATATATATATATATATATATATATATGTGTATATTTGTATAGACAGAATGCAAAATAAAACAATCTGCAATATATACAATGACCCTTGTCCAAATATGCATACAGGGGAAACATCTGGAACCTATTATGCATAGATCAGCATTTACCAAAAGAAATTAAATTATGTTTAATCTATATGTTCTCCAAACTACTCTTTCAACAAGGATACTGCCTTTGTCTATTGGTCTAATGATAAATATGCTGATAATCTCAAGATCCAGCAAAGATCTAGTCTCAGTCGGGGATGCTTGCCTGCTTTCATTGTCCCCTTACTCATTTGAATTCATCTGACACCATCTCTTCAAACAGGCCAGATAATATGGCAAAGGGAAATGATGGTCAGAAGTTATTCAGAAGTAATTGATTAATGCTGAGGGGATAAGCAGAGTTTAGTGCAGTTCTTAGAAGTTTTTATTTAGTAATCAATAGACCAAGATAATATAGGGAAATATCTCACTTCCTAATGGCGTTAGCTCTTCTCTCAATTTTCTTCACTCTCTCCTGTGGCATATGTCAGGGCTAGAGATTGCAGGTAATCTACTGTCTAATGTATGGATTTTTTTTAAATCAACTCTATTTTAATACAGTATCTAAGTTTGCAAAAGTATTCTCATCTGAGCAAGTTATCCCCTGTTCCTAGGGTACGACCACTGGGACCCCAACAGCTCAGGAAAACGGGGGTGTTTTGATCCCTGTTCTGAACAGAGTGGTGGTTGGGCAGCTTGCACTGCTTTTCATTTAAACAGGAGTGCCAGAGATACCCAAAGTATAGCACTCTGCTGTCTCCAGTGCGCCCATCAAAATGAATGGAGTGATATGCATGCTGCCCGACCACTATTCTGAACAGGGGACAAAACAATCCCATTATCCTGATTCTCTTGCTCAGATGGTGCAACCTTTTTTGTGCTTTTGTCGTGCTATCCTAGCAGTGTAAATGCATTGGCCCCAATTAGTATTTATTTCCTCTCCACTCGATATCTACTAGATAAAATGATATGGGCCTGAGTGTAAGTAAAATGATTGTATTATTCCCCTCAAATCAGCCAATGTACTTGAGAAGTATATCAGGCTCCAAACAGATGTATGCAGTAGTCTCAGTGGCATAGCTAGCGGGGAGGCGGTGACAGCCCCAGGCTCACTGTCTCTGTGGGGTTGCACCCCGGGGCTGCTGGAATTTCAACTATATCCGCGTCTACAACAACACTGTCACCATGGTTGAGTAGGAAGCTCTAATGGCTTTCTGCGCTACCATTGTTACTTACAGGCCATAAGCCTCTTCAGGCCTATGGCCAACAGGGTGTCCTCACCACAGCAAGGATGTCTGCATCTCAATGCTGTGAAGTGTCATTGCATCACGCCTCCTTCGCTGGGACCTGGATGTCAAGTGGCTATGACGCCTTGTAGGTTGCAGGCCTGAAGAGATTTGCAGTCTGCAAGTAAGAAGGAGGAAGAGAGGAGCAGCTCTAGTCCAATTACATGCATCAGGGGATTGGAAGTGAGGAGAGTATTTTTTTTTTTTTTTTTACATTTGGGGGGGGGGCATTACTAATATCATATTGTAAATGGGGGTAGGATGGATATATGGGACAGTAATATAAAGGGGCCTTATTACAATGGTTGTGTGGGATTTTTTTAGGGTTCATTAGGGGCCATCAGTAAAAGGGTTGTCTGGTATTTTCTTTTAAGGCTTATCCTTAGGATAGACCATAAATATTTCATTGTGGTGGGAGGCTAACAGTTGGCCTCTGCACAGATTGGGGATGCTTCTGGTCCCTGTACTATACAGTGCATGAAACCAGAAACTTATAGCTCTGTGACACTGTATAGTCGTCCAGCGGCATTACTACATCACAGCTCCCATTGACATCAACAGGAGCTGTGATGCAGTAATGCCGCTGGGCCACTATACATTGTACGGAGCTATCTGTATCTGTCTCCATACACTGTATACTACCGGGACTGGAAACATCCCCAAATAACTGATCTGTGTAAGGTCCGACTGTCTGCCCCCCACCAGATATTTATAGCATATCCTAAGGATAACCCATAACAGAAAAAAAAAAAATAAAAAAAATCGCACTTCTTTAGTATAAGGGGAACTTTGGGGGCAATATATATGTAACCATCAGAGGCAGTGTTAATACAAGGGGGTATTAATATCTGGGGAATTGGCCACTCTGGTGCATTATTAATTAGGGAACATAATTAATTGCAGGGGTACTATTACTTTAAGGGGGCATACAGAGGCACGATTAATCTAAATATACACACAGGGGTTATTGTTAATTTCCAGGGGATTTTTATGATGTAGATTTTATAATTGGAGGTAGCAACAGGATGGGGATTTTATGTAGGTAAGGGCAAGGTGGGTCAGGTGCCTGGAAAAGGGAGGAGCCAAAGGTGTCTGTTTGGCAAACTTTACGAGAAGTCACAGCCGGAAGTAGCAGCCATGGCCATAGTCTAGATGGAAGAGACAAGAAATGTGAACGATTATAGTCAGAAACATAAGTCAGTCTTTTTCCTGTATTGTATTAAATTTAAAGAGTATGCAGAGCCCTGTATAGAACCGGTATCTACCACTATATGGTCAACATATAGTAATATTGGTATACCTCGGTAGGGGGCCTACTCAGATGTGTTTGCCCCCCCCCCCCCGTGCCATGCATAATCACGTTAATTTACGTAATTATGCAGGAAGCTGAGCTCTCTCCTTACCTATATAATACAGCCAGCACCCACTGCTAACATCTGCGATCAGTGCTAACACCGATCGCAGCTGTTAACACTTTAGATGCTGCGGTTAAACGCAACTGCAGCATCTAAAGTGCGCAAGCGTCATGGGCGCCATCAACAGAGGGCAGTGATCGGTTGTCATGACAGCCAGGAGCCTATTGAAGGCTACCAGGCTTGTCATTATATCACTTCTATTCCTTCCTATGGCAGCGTGTAATGGAAGGTAATGTATTTTGCTATTCACTATTAGTATTGCAGTGAATAGTATGAGCGATCAGACCCCCTAGGTTTCAAGGTCCCTAGGGGGTCTGAAAATAAAAGTAAAAAAAAGTTTTTAAAAGTATAAAAAAAAAACACAAAAAATATAAACATTCAAATTACCCCCTTTCCCTAGATCACATACTGTATATACAGTACGTAAATAAACAATAACAAAAACAAACACTTTAGGTATCCCTGGGCTCCAAAATGTCAGAACTATTAAAATATAAAAATATTTATCCCATACGGTGAATAGCGTAGTGGGGAAAAAAAATCAAAATGGCCAAATGGCGTTTTTTTTTTTTTTTTTTTTGCCTCCTATAAAAAATGGAATAAAAAGAGATAAAACCATCAGAACTTCCCTAAAATGGTATCAATGAAAACACCATCTTGTCCCACATGAAAAGATGCCGTAACCAGCTCCATACATGTAAATATGTAAAAGTTACAGGTGTCACAACATGGCGACAAAAACATTTTTGTATTTTGCAAAGTTTTACATTTTTTAAAAAGTATCAAAACATTACAAATACTATATAAATTTGGTATCGCCGTGATCATGCTGACCCGAAGAGTACAGGGAATATATCATTTTTACCACATAGTGAATTCAGTAAAAATTAAATCCTTAAATTGGCGCAAATGCATTTTTTTTTTCCAATTCCAACTCATTCAGAATTTTTTTCCAACTTCCCAGTACATTGCGCAGGATATTGAATGGTGCCATTACAAAGTACAATTTGTCCCGCAAACACTAAGCCATCATGTGACTCTGTGAACTGAAAAATGGAAAAATTATGGCTCTTGGAATGGGGAGAGGGAAAAATGGAAATGCAAAAACAAAAATTGGCAGAGGCATGAAAGTGTTAAACAGTTTTAAATTAGTGTATTACCAATATAAACAATCCAATTAATCAGTTTTAAAACCATTGTTATATGTTATGTATGAATTTTCCTTTAACAAACTTTACCATTCTATTATAGGTTCATGAGAGGAGTAATGAAGCAATTTGGTTCCACTGTAATGGGATCATGATCATCTAGTGTTCCTGCAGGCAATGCTTTGTACGATGGACTGTGCACTAGTAATTTCTGTTGAAGTAACATTGTTAGTACAAATAGACCTGTCCTCAAGCTTGGTGACTAAACTCAGTGATTCATTTATATGGAATAATGTAATTATACACAAAGAAAAAACTACTGGTTACAGCTTTGTAGTGAATGAATCAGTTGATGACAAATGTTTATCAACAATGGTCCAAGAGAAAACATTCTGAATCTTACATGCAGAATAAGGCTCTGCAGCAACAATATCAACTGTGAGCTGCAATAAAATTGCAGGTATACGCATAGTAATTAGTATTAATTAAGATTTTATGTTTATTTCCAGTGCTTTTTCTGGTTGACTTCTGACATGGTATTATCTCCTTTCTTGTGGTCTTGCTTTGTCTCCCATTGTATATCAGCCCCCTACTGTGGCAAGCTGACTGCTAATATAGAGTAAATAAAGCTATGTCAGCATTGATAAATTAATCTGATATATTTTACCTAATTTCAATTCTTATTTTGGTTGGCTTTTAAAGGGGTATACTAGTTTTTATTTTTTAAATGTGTTTGTCTATAAAACAGGATATACGTACAGTCTTCTAAAGATACATGCATTTAAAATTCTGCTCACATACATTTATTATATCAGTGCTGAACCCTTTCTGCACATTAGAATGGTATTATCCATGGATCAGTAATGTGTAATGCATCTAACAAACTAGAAGTGTGTGTGTATTTAAATGGTATTAAATGTATTTATTCAAATGGTCACTAACTTAGTCTCATGTCTCATCGGACGTGATTCTGGACCAAAATGTAATATATTTTATTTAGAAATGTGTTTGAAAAACCTGTCTAAAACCACTCTCCATGACACTAGGTGTGTCCTATCTAGTTCATTTTGAGTTGCTAATCAAGGTCCATCCATATATGCATTAGATAAGCAAGATGTCCTAACAGTGAATGAAGGGGGAGGTTCTGTTCTGTCTTCCCACAGTGAATGGAGAAAGACAGGGTTGATTCTCAACACACATCTGCAAACTGTTTGCTTGTGCAAAGGACCAAACATTCTGCAAGTCTCACTACTTACAATGTAAGGGAAAAAGTCTTCAATGTACTTACAGTATATCTACTTCTGACTGCTTGTGTGATTACAGTTGGGATAGTATTCACAAACAGCAATCAGCTTTGCTGACTGTGCTTATAGATTTTTTTTCCCCCTGTGTTTTTGCCCTGTATTTCCAGTCCAGTTTTCCTGGATCTCCTATATTATGGTCATTTGGGCTTTTCTCAACTATTGGTTTGCAATTGTAAAGTTACTCCTGGCAGAGTTACATATAAAGAAACCAGCATTGGTAGCAATGGATAAAGGAGAGGTCAGACTGCTCCTTACTGTACACACTCACAGACTCAGTGACAAATATAAAGTGTGCTGCAGCCATAATATGATTAGCAGCAGAAAACTGATAGGACACCCTGTATGAAGACTTATATAATCATGAAAAGGATTGCCCAGGAGGACCCTTTTGTGTGGTCACTCATCCCATGTCAAGGTGTTTCAAAACATTCAATCTGGATTGCAGCAGCAGCAGAGTACAAAAGAACAGCTTTCCAAAAGCCATGACGCCAATGAAGCTGCTAAAAAATGCTTCCATGGCTCATAATCTACCCAGACAAAGAGCTAAGTTAATTTTTGATGGTTTTGATGTTTCCTGAATTTAATGGTGAATGTTGTTTATGGGTGCAGAATTTAAAGTCGGTCTCTTTTCATGAAGATGTAGTTGCTTCTAAACTAGAGAAAGAGTTAATTAATGATAGACCCTTTAATTCTTCTCGTTTTACTAATTTTAGACTTTCTCCTTTTGGTATAGTACCAAATAAAGAACCAAGTTCAGACTCATACATAACCTGTCATACCCGCAACGGAAATGGAGTGGTGAGTGAGTCCCTTAGTATGGAAAATATGGACTTGTCGCAATGCTTTATTAGAGGGATATTTTAGTCTCCCAGCTAATGCTGGGGGGACTTGTTTATACATATGATCTGAAAAATTGATGGAATTTAAAATTATTTATTGATATTTATCATATATTTTTTTTATTTATTATTATTACTACATTATTTATTAACATGGCTAATTATATATTTATTATTTTATATTAGTATTATATTTGGTAACCCTTAATAAACACATCACGGCCTAATTTATCCAAATTAAAAGCGTGAGTGTTTTATTTTATAATTTCAAGTTAAATATATAATTAAGGGAGCAATTGGGATATGTATTACTAGTAGTTTTATCAAGGAGGAATTTTTCCACACATTTTTATGTATTCAGGTCTGCTCATGACAATAATATTTCCCCCTTTTTCAGTTGCCTTCACCACAATATCTAACTTTTTCCAATCATCGAGGTCCAATCCCATCAGCACACTTTTTTTGATTATGTAATGTAAAGAATTTTTTCCACTTTAATTTGTGTGCGAAAAGATGGAAGTCTTTAGTCCACAAGTCAAATTTTACAGTTGGCACAAAGGAGAAACCCTTCTGTATAAGGGACTTTTCAGCTCCAGATAATCTATGACTGGATAGATTTAGGACTTGAAATGAATCATCTGTATTTATGTCTCCTGTCTTGTGTTAAGCATGTAGCGGGAAAAGGGGGATTATTGGCTAAAAAAAAGGCACCCTGTGCCTCACCTTTCTCCTGATTTCTACTCCTACTACATGTGGAGTTTCTGGAGGTATTCCTAGTGTCTGGTTCACCAAACCTACTCCGCCCCCCCCCGCCCGTTCTTTCAGAGTCAGTATTCTCACTTTCAGATGTAGATTATTCCAGATCTCTAGTATGCTGTCTATTATTTAGAGTCACAAAATCATATGCTTGTTTGTCCCTAAATTCTTGTAGATCTCGCATGAATTGAAAAAGTTTATATTCATTAATATTATTAGTGAAACGTTCTAGGACTTGCTGTAGGTTCTTATCCTTTTTTTTCAAAACCCACAATATCTGATAAAGCCTAAGCCTCTTCAACTAATTTTTTAAGATGGATTTTCTTTTCTTTAATCATGTTTGGCAACACACGATTGGTATATATATAATTCTTTTATTGAGACTTTAATAAAAGTTATGTTTTAGCTTGCAAATTAGTCCTCCGTCAATTAATTTATAATTTTATGCATTTGTAGGTAAATTTCATAAAATTATTAGTATTATAGTCAGTGACTTTTTTTAATCCAAGAAAGAGTTAATACAATTTAGCTATAGGAACACAAAATTGGTGTCATTACAAAATGCATCTCATACCGCAAAAAGCTAGCCCTCATATGGCTACATAACCAGAAAAATTAAAAAAAAATATATCTTGTACAATGTGAAGACAAAAACCCCAAAAATCGCCAAATCATTAGAACAAGCGTGGCTGCGGCAAGAAGGGAATGTATAAGCTGTTCTAACATACATCAAGGTACACCCCAAATTTAGAGGTTACAAGGGAAAAGATACCAGACGTAACCTCCCCAGTCATAGGAGCTACTGGGGAAATAGTATTGAGGGAAATAGAGAATTTGGCGCTTCCAATGTACTCCACACAGTCTACATATTCACTTTTCAGGCATCTACTGTACATTCACATCTGGGATACTAATGCTCACTACACTCCTTGATAAATTCTTTGAGGGATGTAGTTTTCAAAATGGGGTCAGTCCTTAGGGGATGCCACTTTTCTGGTACTTTAGAGGCTCTGCAAACCAGATATGGTGTCCAGATACCAAACCTCTAACTCTGCCCTCAAGAAGCCACTTGGCACTTATTCACATCTGTGCCCCTATGTGTACCCAAACTGAAGTTTATGTCCCCACATGTATGACACTGTTGTATCCAGAATAACGTACTTAATGTCATATGTGGTGTGGCGATTAGCGTCAGTAGTGGTGGGCAAAGCAGGTTCACAACAGATAGAGAGACAGTGACACAGCTGGTAGAGTGCCTGTTTTTTTTTTCAATAGTTTAAAATCAACAGAAAAGAACAGCCTTCTTCGTCAATAAAGAAAACAAAACCTGCTCGGCTGAACTCTAACATAGATGTTCCTGCCTATACCAAGTGCCATTCTATCAGGCACTAGACACAACAGTAATAAGTAAATTGTCACTCACAGGCAGAGTACAGAGGTTGAAACTTTACAGCTCCAGCGCACATACAATACTGAGTCCCAGATTGGACTTCTCCAGAATCTTGTTCTCTGAGCTTCACTCAACCCCTGTGAAGGCCTCTTTTTTATGAAAATGCTGCAAGTGTGGCGATTAACCAGCACCCTGGTCTTAACAACAGACAGAAATGGACTAGGAGTTGGAGCTTTCCACTACTGGCACCTTATTCCTAGTACACATATGAAAAAAAATGGGGGAAATATATCTTCCCTCCTTGATTTTCCCTATCACTATCTTACAGTGGGTATAAACTGTTATTTGGGCATACAGCCTGGCACAGAAGGGAAGGCATGCCATTTGTTTTTTGGAGCACAGATTTAAACAGTTTAGTTTTTGGACGCCATGACACTTTTGCAGAGCTCCTGAAATGCCAGTTAAGTGGAATCCCCTGACACATAACCGCATTTTGGAAACTTATCCAGGGATACAGTGAGCATTTTTAACCCCCAAGTGCTGCTATAATTTATTTCCCAGAAATGAATACGCAACTAATGGTGAAAGGAGAAAATGGCAATCTTTTTTCAGGAATATCTTATTTCAGTGTGTAATATGTTGTGCCCAGCTTGTATCCAAAAGCGATTGTGCACAGGATACCTGCTTAACAGTTTTTGGAGTGTATGTCTCTGCTGACACAAAGCACTTCCCGCTGGTGACATTTTTCGTTTGACTCCCCCTAACCCCCCCCCCCTCCTTCCAAACCCAATATCTTTTTTATTTTTCCGTTCTCAGAGCCATATGAGATCTTAATGTTTGCGGGACAAATTTTTTCTTCATGATGCTACCATTTATTACTCTGTACAATGTACTGGAAAAAAATTCAGAATGGGGTGGATTTGAAGAAAAAGTGCATTTGTGTGACTTTCTTACGGGCTTCGTTTTTACGGCGTTCGCTCTACAGCCAAAATGACATGTCATCTGTATTCTTTGTTTTGGTACAATTATGGGGATACCAAATTTATATGGTTTTATTTACATTTTAACCCCTTAACAAAAATCCAAAACTGTGCAAAAAGATATATATTTTTTTAAAAGTCGCCATATTCTGACACCCGTACCTTTTTTTATACTTCCGAGTACGGGGATGCATAGGGCGTTTTTTTGGGATAGACACCAGACACAGAATGTTGGTATGAACCCTCTTTCATAGCCGAATACAGGAGCGCACTGAAATACTTTATTAAGGCAACATAAGTTCATATACAGTGGGGAAAAAAAAAGTATTTAGTCAGCCACCAATTGTGCAAGTTCTCCCACTTAAAAAGATGAGAGGTGCCTGTAATTGACATCATAGGAAGACCTCAATTATGAGAGACGAAATGAGAAAACAAATCCAGGATATCACATTGTCTGATTTTTAAAATTATGGTGGAAAATAAGTATTTGGTCAATAACAAAAGCTGATCTCAATACTTTGTTATATATCCTTTGTTGGCAATGACAGAGGTCAAACGTTTTCTGTAAGTCTTCACAAGGTTGGCACACACTGTTGCTGGTATGTTGGCCCATTCCTCCATGCAAATCTCCTCTAGAGCAGTGATGTTTTGGGACTGTCGCTGGGCAACAAGGACTTTCAACTACCTCCAAAGGTTTTCTATGGGATTGAGATCTGGAGACTGGCTAGGCCACTCCAGGACCTTGAAATGCTTCTTACGAAGCCACTCCTTCGTTGCCCTGGCGGTGTGCTTGGGATCATTGTCATGCTGAAAGACCCAGCCACGTTTCATCTTCAATGCCCTTGCTGATGGAAGGAGGTTTACACTCAAAATCTCACAATTCATGGCCCCATTCATTCTTTCATGTACACGGATCAGTCGTCCTGATCTCTTTGAAGAGAAACAGCCCCAAAGCATGATGTTGCCGCCACCATGCTTCACAGTAGGTATGGTGTTCTTTGGATACAACTCAGCATTCACTCTCCTCCAAACACAAACAAGTTGTGTTTCTACCAAACAGTTCTACTTTGGTTTCATCTGACCATATGACATTCTCCCAATACTCTTCTGGAACATCCAAATGCTCTCTAGCAAACTTCAGACAGGCCCGGATATGTACTGGCTTAAGCACGTCTGGCACTGCAGGATCCCTAACGACGTAGTGTGTTACTAGCGGTAGCCTTTGTTACGTTAGTCCCAGCTTTCTGCAGGTCATTCACTAGGTCCTCCTGTGTGGTTCTGGGATTTTTGCTCACCGTTCTTGTGATCATTTTGACCCCCGGGGTGAGATCTTGCATGGAGCCCCTGATCGAGGGAGATTATCAGTGGTCTTGTATGTCTTCCATTTTCTAATTATTGCTCCCACAGTTGATTTCTTCACTCCAAGCTGCTTGACTATTGCAGATTCAGTCTTCCCAGCCTGGTGCAGGTCTACAATTTTGTTTCTGGTGTCCTTCCACAGCTCTTTGGTCTTCACCATAGTGGAGTTTGGAGTGTGACTGTTTGAGGTTGTGGACAGGTGTCTTTTATACTGATAACAATTTCAAACAGGTGCCATTACTACAGGTAATGAGTGGAGGACAGAGGGGCCTCTTAAAGAAGCAGTTACAGGTCTGTGAGAGCCAGAAATCTTTCTTGTTTGTAGGTGACCAAATACTTATTTTCCACCATAATTTGCAAATAAATTCTTAAAAAATCTGACAATGCGATTTTCTAGATATGTTTTCTCAATTTGTCTCTCATAGTTGAGGTCTACCTATGATGTCAATTACAGGCCTCTCATCTTTTTAAGCAGGAGAACTTGCACAATTGGTGGCTGACTAAATACTTTTTTTTCCCCACTATAGCAGCAAGTATAGGAAAGGGTTAACATAGCTACGTAAGTTCTCATGTTCAATCGTAATTGGTGTAGTATATCTTGAATGCATAGCTAACAGATATAAGCAGTTCTGTATATGGTCAGCCATCTCCTGTCTTGCGCTGTGATCCAGGGAGGTGTCTTCTGGCAGCAAGCCAAGCACATGTCTTCTTGGACACAAAGGATTCTCACTTTGGTATGCAGACACTATCTGGTAGTGTAACATTACATTACACTCAGTTTCAAGCATAAACAACCACATCTAATATTCAGCTTTAAGGATAACAATTTTATTTTTTTTTTTTTTTCACACACACACACACACACACACACAATACAGCTTAAGCAGATATGAAAATATAAAACAGATATAAAAGTATAAAATTATAAAAAGTTCATTATGATCCTTCACATACCCAGGATAACCCACTTTAGAGTTTTAGGAGTTTGTGTCTCTGATAACGCAAAGTGGGCACACTGAAATGGCATATTTCATTATTTCATATTTAAATTTTCAATTTGTACATTAATATTTGGGAAGCACTCTTGGGCCCATAATAATGCCCAAGGGGATAGTTTTAAAATGGGGTCACTTTTGGAGGGTTTCCATTGTACTGGTACTTTACGGGCCCTGCAAGTGTGACTTGGCACCTGAAAACTAATCCTGCAAAATCTGTACTCCAAAACCCAAATAGCGCTCTATTCCAAGGCCCGCCATGTACCCATACAGCAGATTATGACCACATATGGGGAAATGCCGTGTTCATGAGCAATTGTTTACAAACTGTGTGGTGTTATTTCTCCTTAAACCCCTTGTCAATCTGAAAACTTTGGGGATAAAGAGACTTTTTAGTAGTTTTTCATCTACATATTCCAATGTTAAAAAAAAAAAAAAATCTGTGAAACAGCTGTGGGGTCAAAATGGTAACCAAATCCCTTGATGAATTCATGAGAGGGGTGTAGTTTCCTAAATGGGGTTTCCGTTGTATTGGTACCCATGACGCCTGAAAACTATTCCAGCAAAATCTGATTTTCAAACTCCCAGTATTGCTCCTTACCTCTCTCCGCTGCCGTGTGCCCAAACATCAGTTTATATCCACATATGGGGTATTTCTTTGCTCATGGGAAGTGTAACAAACCATGAGATGCATTTTGCCCTTTAACCCTTTGTGAATATGTTAATTTTAGGGATAAATGTATTGAAAAAAAAAAAATGAAGTGTCCAAATTTTACCTCCATATTGTTTTAATTACTGTGAAATGCTTAAAGGGTGAACAAACTTCCCAAATGCAGTTTTGAATTATTTCAAGGGTGCAGTTTTGAAAATGTAGCGAGTTATGGAGGGTTTCTAAAATATAGGCCTTTATAATCCTCTTCAGAACTGAAGGGGTTCCAAACAATTTAGCTTGGGAAACTGTCTTGTAAATCTGGAAAATCGCTGTTGTAAGCCTTCTAACGCCCAAAATAAAATTAAAGGACAATTAAAAGATGATGCCAATATAAAGAGATATGCTAGGTAATATTTATTCATTTATTTGGGTGGTATGACTGAAAAGCAAAGCATTTTACACTTAAAAATTGCAATTTTTTTCCAAGTTCAAATTTCCTATCTTTTTAATAAATAAAATACTGATCAATGTTTACCACTAAACATGAATTATATGCGTCACAAAAAAAAACTATTTCAAATTCACTTGGGTAAGTTGAAGTGTATTGCCATATTATTTCCATATAAAATATTGGCCATATTCTTGCCATATAAAATAACATGTCTGTTTGAAAAATGAGGCCTGGTCCTTAAGGTACTTTTATGCTGTGTCCCCAAGGGGTTAAATAAGTTACCTAACACAACTGTTCCTATATGAAGTAACTAACTTGTAATAAATCAAAATATCACATAATATCTGGTTGTGTTGTGTAGCTTTTTGACCTAATCTTTTGCTTAACCCCTTAACGACCCAGGGCGTAATAGTATGTCCTGAGTCTCATGACGATGTATGGAGAGCGCTCAGGAGCTGAGCACTCTCTATACAGGGTGGATGCCGGCTGTATAATACAGCCAGGACCCGCTGCTAACAGCAGCGATCGGTGCCTGCACTGATCGCGGCTGTTAACCCTTTAGATGTCGCGGTCAAACGGGACCGCGGCGTCTAAATTGCGCAGCCGCCACAGGTGTCGCCATTTTTCCCCGATCGCCGCTTTCCAGAACGTCATCGGAGGGCGGCGATCGGTTGCCATGACAGCCGGGAGCCTATTGAAGGCTCCCAGGCCTGTCATTATATTAGAGCTATTACACGATGCCAGAGGCATCGTCTAATAGAAGTAAAGGCATTTTGATATTCACTATTCGCAGTGAATAGTATGATCGATCAGGCCCCCTAGGTTTCAAGGTCCCTAGGGGTTCTGATCATACAAGTAAAAGTAGAAAAAAAAAGTTTTTAAAAGTATGAAAAAAAAAACAAAAAAAAACCACAAGTTCAAATCACCCCCTTTTCCCTAGATCAGATATAAAAGTAAATAAAAGTAAACACACACATTAGGTATCCCCGCACTCCAAAATGCCCGAACTATTAAAATATTTATCCCATACGATGAACGGTGTAGCGGGGAAAAAAATCAAAATGGCCAAATAGCGTTTTTTTTCAACACTTTGCCATGTCATTTTTACCACACAGTGAATGCTGTAAAAATTAAACCCATCTGAATTTGGTGCAAATGCAGTTTTGCAAAATGCAATTGCACCTCATTCAGAATTTTTTTTCCAGCTTCCCAGTACATTGCACAGCATATTGAATGGTGCCCTTGCAAAGTACAATTTGTTTCGCAAACAATAAGCCATCATGTGACTCTGTGAACTGAAAAATGAAAAAGTTATGGCTCTTGGAATGTGGGGAGGGAAAAACGAAAATGCAAAAACAAAAAATGGCCCGGTCATTAAGGGGTTAAATTGAGCCATTATGCAGAAATTTCAAGAGCGAAGTCCCCTGCCACAGCATGGAATTCAAGTCAGGACTATGACTATGCCAATCCAAGCTCAACTTTGTATTTTTATAATGGTCCATATAAAAGGTCAGCATTTGTGATTCCACCATTAGAAAGAGACTGAACAAAATTCCAATTTACAAGGCAAATTACTTTTTCATACTGATCTATCCAGGAGCTGCTGCAGTGGATAGGTCAACTGTATGAAGTGTAGAAGTTTAACCAAGCTTTCTTTGAAGATCTGAAACTATTACATTTATGATAAATATGTAAAAATGTAAGACATTAGTGCATAAGGTTCAAAGACTGAGATGTAAGTTATGAAAATATATTGAATTTTGAACATAGGTTTTAAGGTAGTGGGGATGCACACCTTGAATAGTTGATTCCTTGCAAAGGCCTGACTACAAGCATAGTGCAAGGAGGCCTATAAAAGGTTAGTAAAGTTAGTTCACCAAAACTTGACTTAGTATGGTTCATTGGTTGAGTTATATAATG
The DNA here is from genome assembly GCA_947044405.1 of Leptodactylus fallax. Classification (NCBI taxonomy): domain Eukaryota; kingdom Metazoa; phylum Chordata; class Amphibia; order Anura; family Leptodactylidae; genus Leptodactylus; species Leptodactylus fallax. Next base: position 1,243,239 of record CAMRHE010000424.1, read on the forward strand.
TGTTATGATTTACTTGCACTATTTTGTATGGTGTGTCACATACATATTCATGTTGCAGGTCTACTTTCTGGAAGCTGTATTGCATGAAGATTCTTTAGAGGCAGAACAAAGTTACACCCAGGAGTTGCACCATGGGAGAAGTTGTTTGATGCTCGCCCTTTGGTGTGAATCGGTGTCATCAAGTGTTACCCTGGCTACCTAGGACGGAGGAATTCCCAGTATTTAAAGGGGTTTTCCGGGCAAAAATTCATTGTTTAAAAAGGTCTGTTAGTGCTATTAATGTGTTAATAAGTGTACCCAAATACCTTTAGCAGTGTTTGAGTGATTTCTGGGAGCTCTTGGCATCTTCTGCATTTGTTTACATGGTTTAGCCTACAACCACCATAAGTCACTCGAATAGCCCTCTCACGCCCTCCCTCTCCCACCACCCCCTCACACTGCTTCCCTGTCTCCTTCGCCCACTACTAGCCCTTCCCAACTAACTCAGCCCCCCCAAATCACCCCCAACCCCATCATATGTACCTGTCTTCCTGTCTCCTCCTCTTTTTGTCGTCTACCTGGAGATGCAGGCCTCCCATGCTGTCTGGAGCCAGACCCGACGTCACTTCCGTAGGCGACGTCACTTCTCAGTTCTGGACTGGAAGCAAGAGAAGCTGGGTAAGTATTGTGTGCCAGCTTCCCAGGCACTATTGCGCTGTGTGGGGAAGCTGGCACACAGAAGAAGACGAGGCGGCCTTCCCTGGATGACGTGTTGGGCCCGAATCCAGAGGAGAAGGTAAGTACAATGGGGTTAGGGGGGAACGAAGCCTTTACATTGACGTAACGGGTCAGAATATGGATTTGACCGAAGACCCGTTACATCAGGGGAAAGGTAAAAAAAAATAATATATGTAGGTCATGTGACTGAAAAACTATTGAATATGAAAGAAAAAAAGATATATTAGAAAGTTGGAGGGGGGGGGGAGCATGGGGAGTTAGTCACAAATTGTTGATTTATCCTGGACAACCCCTTTAAGGGTTTTTCCCACACTTCGGAAATGGAAAGACAGAGATGGCTTGCAGGAGCAGGAGGGCCACTCCCTGCTGGCAGAAAGCTTATGAGAGAGAATGTGTTACAGGCCTGTTGAGTTAGGGGTAGTCATGCAGATATCTTGTGGAGGAGAGAGGGACACAGCTATCAATACATAATCCGGTTCAGTGAACCAGCGCTCCCAAAGTTGGAACCTGAGTCCTGTGGTGACGGACAGTACATTCCCTGCTACAGTGGAAGTGTATCATTGCCACAGCTTGAAGGCTTACATGGTTACATGCTTACATCTAGGACTACTGTACTACTGATACTACTATATTAGTCCTACTATCAGTTCCACTGTATATGTTATCTCTGTGCAGATTTACTGTACTATGACATCTGCTGGAGTAAGGAAACTACGGTGTAAAGCCAAGTGTCACATGTGTTCTTTCTCCACCGAAGGTAGACTCCATGTGACTTGCCGGAGGTGATCTGTGGGTGGCAACTCCATGATGGCATTGGTTGCAATAAAAGTACAGGGCTTGCCACGTTGAACACCATATTGCCGCTGTTTTTGAACTGGCAACTGCCTGCTGGTCACGAAATGTGGTATCTGGTAGGCTTTTTGAGAACATGTATTACGTATTGGCACACTCAGTTAAATAGGGTGCTGTGTAATATTACATTTTACACATTAGGAAACAAGAAACTTTCTTCAACTTCAGCAATAGCAGCAGTTTGTGGCACAAATGTGATTTTGTTGATTTTCTTAAATCTGTTGTTCATGTATTCTGTTTTGATATGCATCAGTGTTTTTTTTTAATGTATGATGAAAAGTTTATATTTGGTAATCCTAAACCCACCAATGTGCCAAACTGAATATTAGAAACTGATTTACATTTACAAATTGAAAGTCCCTTTAATGTCTGGATTATTTTACAGCTAGAAAAGTTTTATTTCATTTTCTTTTTTTTCCAGACAACACAAAATCCCTCAGAGGCTGAGTTATTCTTTTAGAACGATGTGTTGTGTTCTGTATAACAGTCTGTACTTGTATTTCTTCAAGATTTCCTCACAGTAAAGTCTCTACTGTATTGCCATCGATGTCAGTTATAAACGCAAGTACATTTTTAGTTATCATTTGTGACCTTGTCTTAAGAGACTATAATTAATACTGATAAGCGCACAATCACTGTAAACAGAAACTTCAGGTTAATCAGAAATCAAACGAATATCAGTCAACATGATATATAGTCAACGACTCATTTTGTAAATGTAAAATAAAAAACAATACAAAGATAATATTTCCCATAAACATACATAATAGGCAGTTCTTATGGTTGAAAAACAAATATTTTTAGAAAACACAATGTGAATGTGAAAACACAACCAAATCCTCACATTCAAATGGGTTCAAGCTTCTGAGGTTAGACCAGTCTTTTATACCAGTGGTTCTCAACCTGCGGTATGTGCGCCCCAGGGGGTATGTCTCGATGTGACAGGGCTCTAAATGGAAAGTGTGCTATTTGGCTTTTGGGGGATAGATTTTGCTGGAATAGTTTTTAGGTACCATGTTGCAGCACTGGCACCCTCGCTCAGTAAGGATAAATGCCAAGTACAAGTGGCTGTCCTAGCAGTTTAGTAGAGTACTGATGGCACTCATTTGGCCACTGCTCCACTTTCCCTCTGTGATCCGAGCACTGAGTGCTGATGTCATATCAGACACTGGAGAAAAAAATGTTTGAGCAGAGTTGTGAGTAATCAATCCAGCTCACTGCTCACTCCCTGGATATTACTGCATGTGGGGGCACTGAGGTGGCAATAAAAGGGCATTATACTGCTGTGCTAAAAAGTTTACATACCCGGCAGATTTTTTGGTTTTTTGGCCTTTTTTTTCAGAGAATATGAATGATAACACAAACTTTTTCTCCACTCATGGTTAATGGTTGGTTGAAGCTATTTATTCTAAAACTTCTGTGTTTTATCTTTTTAAATCACAATGTCAACCACAAACATCAAAATGACCCTGTTTAAAAGTTCACATACCCCAGTTCTTAATTTATTGCCCCCTCTAACATCAATGACAGCTTGAAATCTTTTGTGGTAGTTGTGGATGAGGCTCTTTATTTTCTCAGATAGTAAAACTGCCCATTCTTCTTGGCAAAAAGTCTCCAGTTCCTGTAAATTCCTGGGCTGTCTTGCATGTACTGCACGCTTGAGATCTCCCCAGAATGACTCAATGATATTGAGGTCAGGAGAACGAGATGGCTACTTCAGAACCTTCACTTTCTTCTGCTGTAGCCAATGACAGGTCGACTTGGCCATGTGTTTTGGATCGTTGTCATGTTGGAACTTCCAAGTACGTCCCATGCGCAGCTTCCTGGCTGATGAGTGCAAATTTGCCTCCAGTATTTGCTGATAACCCGCTGCATTCATCTTTCCTTCAACTTTGACCAGGTTTCCTGTGCCTTTGAGGCTGACACATCCCCACATCATCAGTAATCCACCTCCGTGCTTTACAGTAGGAATGGTGTTCCTTTCATCATAGGCCTTGTTGACACCTCACCAAATGTAACGTTTATGGTTGTGGCCAGAAAGTTCGATTTTTGTCTCACCACTCCAAATTACCTTGTTCCAGAAGTTTTGAGGCTTATCTCTGTGCTGTTTGGCGTATTGAAGGTGAGATTCTTTGTGGCATTTGCACAGTTATGGCTTTCTTCTGGCAACTCGACCATGCATCCCATTTTTCTTCAAGTGCCTCCTTATTGTGCATCTTGAAACAGCCACACCGATAGTTTTCAGAGAATCCTGTATTTCAGCTGATGTTATGTGTGGGTTTTACTTTTCATCCCGAACAATTTTCTGGGCAGTTGTGGCGGAAATTTTGGTTGGTCTACCTGACCGTGGTTTGGTTTTTACAGAGCCCGAGTTTCCATTTTTTAATCACAGTTTGAACACTGCTTACTGGCATTATCAATTCCTTGGATATCTTTTTCTATCCCTTTCCTGTTTATACAGTTCATCTACCTTTTCCCGTAGATCCATGGACTCACAATCCAGAAACGTCAGTGGCTGGAGGAAAGATGCAACAGTTTGTCTGGATTCCAGAAACTCACTCAGCTTTTATGCACACAGACTGATGACAAGCAAATAGGTCACAGGTGAGGATGTTACCTTTAGTAGTCTTTCAAACCCCTTTGTGTCAACTTCTGGGCATGTTATCAGGCCAAAATCACCAGGGTATGTGAACTTTTGAACAAGGTCATTTTGATGTTTTTGGTTGTTATTATGATTTAAAAAGAGAAAAACAGAAGTTTGACAATAAATGGCTTCAACCAACCACTAACCATGAGTGGAGAAAAAGTTTGTGTTATTTATATTCTTTGAAAAAAAGGCCCAAAAATCTGCCGGGGTATGTAAACTTTTTAGCACAATTGTATTGTGTGAGTTATGATAGTATCAGAAATTGCATGAACAGGCTGACAATAGACAGCAGTAGAACAAGCTGTTTAAATCTCACACAGAGATGACTGATAGATCAAGGCACCCAAACATTGTCACCAGCTCCAGCCGTGAAGTCAGATGGACTTGTGCTGAATTTGGGCCCCATGATATCCCTCTTCAGCTGTTATTTGGATCTGTATAATAGAGCCCTGAAAACTGTAGAAGCTTCACAGGTTGGCACGGTAATCTTAAAGTAACAGCAATTAAACTGAGATTCATGACAGTACCCCCCTTTTATGAGGAGTCACCGGACACTGGAACAGATTTTGATGGAAATTTCCTGTGAATGAACTAGTATATCTGCATGAACAGAACAAGCCAGAACCCAAGTGCGTTCTTCTGGTCCATACCCCTTCCAATGTACTAAGTATTTTAGTGCCCCTCTAACTCTACATGATTCAATGAACCTAAAATTCTAGGTCCCCTTCCACTTAAAAAAGGGGAAGGGATTTATTGGGAGGGATAACCGTCAGCAAATATGTAGGAGAGATTTATGAAAAACATTATGTATCATGAAGGACGGAGGAAGATGTAAACAAAAAGACACAGGATTAACAACCTCAAGAATTTCATAAGGACCAATAAAGCTAGGACCTGACTTATAAGACACAATCTTAAGATGTAGATTTTTAGTAGAGAGCCACAATTTTTTTCCCCACAGTAAAAACAGGACCTGCTGACCGTCTTTTGTCTGTTCTTACAAATTGATTGGGAATTCTTCAGGTTTGACTGAACCTGAGCCCAAACTGTGCACAGTTTACCCGATTCCACATTTCTGGACTTTCAGTAGTGGAGGACAACAAACTGAAATGAGGATAAAACCCATAATTATACAAAAATGGTGAAGTATTCAGAGAGATGTGATGTTGATTATTAATGGTACATTCTGCTAAAGGTAAATAAGTTACCCACTTATTTACTGATCAGTAATATAACCCCTAAGGTATTGTTCCAGTGTTTGGTTAAAATGTTCTGTCTGACCATTGGTCTCAGGGTGAAAAGCAGAGCAAAAAGATAGTTGAATCTCCAATCTAGTGAAAAAAGCTTTCCAAAATTTAGAGACAAATTGAACATCTCTATCAGAAACAGCATGTAAATGATCAATAAATAATCTGGAGAGAACTTTGGCATTCAGGAATTGAGATAATGGAATAAAATGACACATTTTACTGAAACGATCTACAACTACCCAAATGACAGATCTCAGACAGATGGTTCCATGGTGTTTAAGGGACTGGCAATGGAAGTAGTTCACCCACAGGACAAACCAGAGGGGTCTTGGTCAGGGAACAAATATCACAGCTGGAGACCACCAGTAAAAATGAGAAACTAGTCTTTTAGCACCAGAAAATTCCTGGATGATCACACAAAACTGCGTCATGTAATTAATTCTATTCGTTCTAGTCTGTATTGAGGAGGTACAAAATTTACCAACCAGACTATTTTGAGAGACTAATTGCTGATTCTCTCTGATCTCAGTAGCAAGATCAGAAGAAATGGCAGAAATAATGATGCCTTCTGAGAGGATTGGCTCAGGCTCAGGGGTTTAGAAGGGAACAAAGACTTTGAGACAGACAAGTCTTAACATTTTTAGACCTGGTTCTGTAGGTTACCACAAAATCAAATCTGGTGAAAAATAATGCCCAACTAGCCTGTCTGGGATTGAGTCTCTTGGCTGACTCTAAAAATGTGATATTCTAAGGGTATATTCACACAGAGGAATTTTAGCACTGAATTGGAGGCCGATTCCACCTCAAAATCAGCTCCAAATTCTGCCTGAAACCAGCCTCCATTTATTTCAATGGGCGTCAGATGCTGATTTTATCTCTAGTGGATTTTTCCTTTAGTGGATTTTTTTTTGCTAGTGGAATCATGCTCGATCTTCAGGCAGATTCCACCTGATAACTGCAATTGAAGTGAATGAGAGGCAGAAAATACCACCTGGCAGGTGCAAAATTTCATGTGAATTTTGACATGGGGGCTGAGCTTTGGAAAAACACCACCCCAACATCACTTATGAGGCATCAACTTCAAAAACAAACGGATGTGAAAGGTCAGGTTGAACCAGGATTGAAGCTTCCATAAAACTACAATTAAGAGACTCAAAAGGATGTGATAACATCTGAACTCCAATGAACTACGTCAGATCCTTTTTTACTGAGGTCAGATATAGGTTTTGCTAAGGAAGTAAAATAAAAATTTAAATTTCCAATCATAATTATCAAAACCCAAAAATCTTTGCAAGGTATGTCTAATCTATAATAGCCTGGACCTTGGTTGGAACCATGCGGAGCGCAGAAGGAGACAGAATATAAGCAAATAAAGTTACACAAAAAAAGACAGTATACCAAAAGCACATTTTTCCATTTTCGCATACAAGTGGTTTTCCCTGAGTATCCGGAGAACCAACCTTGACATGAGAAACCCAATCAGAGGAAAACACAGGCATGTTGACAAGACATGTAATTATGAAACGTCCAAGAAAATTCTGAAAAATATTAACCAAATGTTGAAAAACAGCAAGAGATTTACTCAAACCAAATGGCATGACCAAATATTCATAGTGACCCTCTGGAGTATTAAAGGCTGTCTTCTACTCATCCCCCTTACAAATACATACAAGATATTATAAACTTCCTATAGATCAAGCATGGAGAATCACTTTTCTCCAGAGATCTGATTTAATAAGTCAGGAATGAGAGGAAGACGCTACTGGTTTTTAACTAATTTTGTTTAAATTACAGGAGTCAATATATGGTCACAATTCTCTGTCTTTTCTTAAAGAAAAACCCAGCACCCACCAGAGATGTAGCAGGATGGATATGACCTTTGCGAAGACTATGTTTAAAACAATCCTTTATGGTCTGTCTCTATGGACCAGAAGCATTGTATAACCATCCCTTAGGGAGTTTAGAGTCCGGGAAAAAAACTACAGCGCAATCATATGATCTATGAGGCAGAAGCCCCATAGTCAGAAAAGACATCAGCAAAATCTTAAATATAATCAGGCAAAGTCAGAGAAGCAGAAGCAATAGTTAGAGATATACAAGATTTGAAACATTCAGAATTCCATTTAACCACATCCTCCTGTCGCCAATCAACTATACGATTATCATCTGTAACCAAGGAAACAATAAAACTAAATCTGTAAGTGAAACCAAAAATAATCAATTAAAGACTCAACTCAAAATAACCAAAAACCAATATAAAGTGTCACTTCCCAAAAATATATAATCTTTATTAATATCGTCTAAAAAGATAGCCATAAAAAGCAAAAGCTCAAGAGCAAAATAGTTTAAATATAATAACAGGGTCACCAAAGGTGCCTAAAAGGTGCCCCCAATTGTTAGTATCATATAATAACCACTGCATTCAGATTAAGAGATTCAATAACATTAATTGGTTAACACCACCAGGAGAGGCATTAGGAGCCAGTACAAAGACAAAAGGCTGCTCAGCCAGTATCAACCTCCTAGTGAATGCCTAAACCTCAAATAGTTTAATAGAGATAACAGGGGACTCCGGTATATGTACCCATGTATTACTAAAGACCATCCCCCATCATATATTCAGTATAGACCATTGGGTCAAATTTCTGATGGATGTCTGAGTCCCACTAGGTGTCTATAGTATTTCAAAACACTTCCCTAGTGGTCAAAAGAGTACACCTGATGCATTTCTAGGACAGTATTAGCCACTGTCCTGTCTTCAGAGGCATAAATTTACTGTATAGATCTACTCTCAGAGAGCTATAGTATCCCCCCCGCTCTCCATCGGATCTGATACATGGCCGCAAGAGGTAGCAGTGGTGCCAGCCTAATATGGTGCTAGCACCGCTCCCCCAAATAATCAACCAATTAGGGGGCATCACATGATCATCATCATCATAACAGCAGGACTTCAAGCAGTGCACATCACATGTGCACTAGCCAGCCAATCACGGAGTACGGAGGGCGTGCCTAACAACTGACCATGCCCCACCCCCGGATACGCTGGTCACTAAACAAACTCTAGCAAGTGACATGCAATAGATCCAAGAAATACAAAAATGATCAAAAATTCATAAAAAGCAGGAATATGAGAGAGTCTCATTAACCCCTTAACGACCTTGGATGTACTATTATGCCCTGGGCGCTAGGTACTTCACACACCAGGGTGCAATGCTACGCCCGAGGCCGGCCGCCCACTCACTATTTGAGCGGGTGGCATCGGGAGCGGGTTTTAAATGTAACTGACAGCTAACACCCTGCTCCATAATCCCCGGTTGGAGCTGAGCTCCGATCTTGGGTTTTAACCCCTTGGATGCCATGGTCAAACATGAACATGGCATCCAAGGGGTTCCGCCATGTTGCCGTCCCCCCCCCCCCCGGCACCCCCCGCAGCGAGATCGGGGGGTTCCGATATTCATCTGCAGCCTGGGGTCTGGTCAGTGACCCCAGGCTGCTGCCTGGAGTCTTCAATACCTGGTTGATCCTGCCAGGATCTCAGGAAGTCAGCCTATGCGTCTGCAAAGGTTGATTTCCTCTATAGACTGCGATACACGTGTATACTTGTGTATTGCAGTCTATAGTACTGAACCAGTGATCAGAGCATTGCTGGTTCAGGTGTCGTTATAGGACAAGTAAAAAATGTAAAAAAAAAAATGTAAAAAAAAAAAAATAGTGTGTAAAAAAAAGTTAAGTTATAAAGCCCCCAAAATTCCCTTTTTCTATATAAAAAGAAATATATAAAAAAAAAAAACTAAACCTTTTTCACCATCTCACCTTACAAAATATGCTATAAAAAGTAATCAAAAAGTCATATATACCCCAAAACAGTACCAATAAAAAGCACAGGTTATCCTGCAAAAAATAAGCCCTCAACTAACTCTGTGAACCGAAAAATAAAAATGTAACGCCTCAGAAGATGTTGATGCAAAAATAATTGATTTCCTTCCCCAAATGGGTTTTTGTTCTGCATAATTAGTATTGCAAAAAAAAATATATATATAAATGAGGTATAGCCGTAGTTGCACCGACCCGCAGAATAAAGGTAATATGTTACTTATAATTCACGCTGCATGGCGGTAAATTTAAAAGGTAAAACGCAATGCCAGAATTGATGTTTTTTTTGTTTTTTTTTAAATCCACAAAGAAAGAGTTAATAAAATTTATTCAATAAGTTGTAGGCATCCAAAAATGATGTCATTACAAAATACATCTTATACTGCAAACAACAAACCCTCATATGGCTACATCACCAGAAAAATAAAGAAAATATAGCTTGTGAAGACAAAAAACCCCCAAATCACCAAATCATTAGAACATAACTGGCTGAGTCAGGAAGGGAAAGAATAAGCTGTGCGAGCGTATATCAGGGTACAAGCCACATTTAGAGCTTACGTGGGAAAAGAAACCAGGAGTGGCCCCCTAATAATAGGAACTACTGGGGAAATGGTAGGGAATTTGGTGTTGCCAATGTACTCTGTACAGCTTACATATTCACTTTTCACCATCTGCTGTGCATTCACCCCTGGGATACTAATGCTCACTACACCCCCTGATAAATTCTTTGAGGGGTGCACTTTTCAAAATTGGGTCACTCCTGTGGGGAATCCACTTTTCTGGTACCTTACAGTGTTTGCAAACATGACATGGTGACATGGTGTCCAGATACCAAACATCTGAATCTGCACTCCAAAACTCATATATCGCTCCTTCACATCTGCGCCCTGCTGTGTACCCAAACTGCAGTTTATGCCCACATGTATGACACTGGTGTACCCAGGATAATGTACTTAATGCTATATGTGGGTATAAACTGCTGTTTGGGCACACAGCTTGGTACAGAAAGAAAGGAGGTCTATTTGGTTTTAGGAGCACAGACTTGGACGGTTTGGTTTTTGGACGCCATTGCACTTTTGCAGAGCTGAAACGCCAGGAAAGTGGAATCCCCTAACATGCTACCCCATTTAGGAAACTACACCCCTGAAGGATTTTATCCAGGGGTACAGTGAGCATTTTTAACCCCCAAGCATTGCTATAATTATCTATAAATTTATATGCAGCTGATGGTGAAAGGTGAAAATGAAAATTTTTCCAGGAATACATCATTTCAGTCCGTAATATGTTATGCCCGGCTTGTATCAGAGACAAATGCTTCAAAAGCAGTTGTGCCTGGGATCCCCGCTTAACAGTTATTGGAGTGTGTGTCTCTGAAGACATAAGCTGGGCACAACATATCGGGCACTGAAATGGCGTATCTATGAAAAAAATTTCATTTTTAACTTTTCATTATCAGCTGCGCATTCATTTCTGGAAATTAAATGAATGCAACACTTAAGGGTTAACAATGCTCGCTACACCACTTGATAAATCCCTTGAAGGGTGTAGTTTCCAAAATGGGGTGACATGTCTGTGGATTCCACTTTACTGGCAAGTCAGGGGCTCTGCAAAAGTGGCATGTCGTCCAAAAACCAAACTGTGCTCCAAAAACCAAAATAGTGCTCCTTCCTTTTGTGCCCGGCGGTTCCCAAATAGCAGTTTATATCCACATATGGCATTAAGTATATTATCCTGGATACAACAGTGTCATACATGTGGGCATAAACTGCCATTTGGGCACACAGCAGGGCGCAGATGTGAAGGAGCGCTATGTGCTTTTGGAGCGCATATTTAGATTGTTGGTTTTTGGACGCCATGTCACATTTGCAGAGACCCTAAAACTGCCCCTACAAAATGGGGTTACTTCTTGGGGAATTCCAGTTTACTGGCACCTCCAGGGCTCTGCAAAAACAACATGGCATCCAGAAAGTCCCTCTAAATCTATACTCCAAAAGCTAAAAAAGCGCAGTCCTCCTTCCCTTCTGAAGTGGCCACAATGTATTAGCACTGAAAATTAGATATTTCTTTAAAAACCTCAGTTTTCACTTTGTACATTAATTTTTGGGAAGCATTTTTAGTCTCAAAATGATAATACCCCTTGATACATTCCTTGAGGAGTGTAGTTTCTAAAATGGGGTCACTTTTGAGGAGTTTCCATTGTATTGGTACTTTAGGAGCTCTGCAAATGCAACATGGCACCTGAAAACTATTCCAGCCACATCTTCCTTCCTAAAGCCAAATAGTGCTCTTTCCATTCTAAGCCCTATCATGTTCCCGTACAGCAGATTACAACCACATATGGGGCCAGTGGCATAACTAGGAATGGCTGGGCACCAAGGTGAACATTTCACATGGGGCCCCCCTGAACCTGTTATGGGTCCCCAAACAGTAAAATATGCTCCACAGTGGCCCCCATTCAGCATTATATGCTCTACATTGCTCCCCCCACACACAGTATAATATGCTCCACACAGTGACCCCCACCCTGTATTATATGCTCCCTGCAGTGGTCTCCACCCAGTATTATATGCTTCCCGCAGTGGCCCCTGTATGGGGCATTTCTGTGTTCAGAAGAAATTGTGTAACAAACTGTGGGGTGTTTTTTTCTTTAACCATTTGCAAAAATTAAAAATATGGTGCTAAATGGACAGTTTATTGGAAAAAAAAAAGTAATTTCTCATTTTTACGTCCCAATGTTAATAAAATCTGTGAAACAGCTGTGAGGTCAAAATACTCATAATATGGGGTATTGATGTGTTCAGGAGCAATTGTTTAACAAACTGTGGGGTGCTTTTTCTCCTTTAACCCCTTTGTGAAAATGAAAACTTTGGAGGATAAAGTGACGTTTTAGTAATTTTTCAAATTACACATCTCAATGTTAGTAAAATCTGTGAATTGGCTGTTGGGTCAAAATGCTCACTATACCCCTTGATGAATTCTGTGAGGGGTGTAGTTTCCAAAATGAGGTCACTTTTAGGGGGTTTCCATTGTATTGGTACTCTAGGAGCTTTGCAAATGAGACATGGCACCTGAAAACTATTCCAGCAAAATCTGCTTTTCAAACGTCCAGTGTCGCTCCTTCCCTTCCTTGTGCGGACGTGTACACAAACATCAGTTTACACCCACATGTGGGGTATTTCTGTGCTCTGGGGAAATTGCATAACAAACAGATGCATTTTCTCCTTTAACCCTTTGTGAATGTGTTAATTTTAGGGCTAAATGAATATATTCGTGGAAAAAAAATGAAATTTCTAAATTTCACCTCCATTTTTTAATTCTTGTGAAATGCTTAAAGGGTTAACAAACATACCAAATGCTATTTTGAATTATTTAAGGGATGCAGTTTTGAATATGGAGTGATTTATGGGCGTTTCTAATATATATAGGCCTTTATAATACCTTTCAGAACTGAAGCGGTCCCTAAAAAATTAGTTTGGGAAATTTTCTTGTAAATCTGGAAAATCACTGTTACACTTGTAAGCCTTCTAACATCCAAAATAAATTACAGGACAATTAAAAGATGATGCCAATATATAGCAGAGATATGGTAGGTATAATTTAATGTATTTGGGTGGTATGACAAAAGCAGAGCATTTCACATTTTGAAAATTGCGATTTATTTCCAAAATTTTTTTTTATAAATAAATACAAAAATATTGATTAGTTTTTACCACTAGCATGAAGTACAATGTGTCACAAAAAAAATAACAGTCTCAAAATCACTTGTGTAAGTTAAAGCGTCTCAAAGTCCTTGATATATAAAGGGACATGTCAGTTTTGAAAAACGAGGCCTGGTCCTTAACGCACTTTTGGGCTGGGTCCTTAAGGGGTTAAGCCCCCATGGCTTAACAGTCTGCATCAAAGATCCAATGTGCTTCATGTTGAAGGACCTTCTTATCCAAGTTACCACCACGAGGAGAAGGAAAGACTAATTCAATACCCTGATATTTAATATGAGAAGCTTCCCCCCTCATGTTTGTCCCAAACATGTCTGGCAATAGGTGTATCGATTGTGTCTTAAATTATTATTAACGTGATCACGAATCCTCCTGCGGAACTCCCTGATGGTTTTCCCAACGTATTGGGTTCCACAGGAGCACGTTGCCAGATACATTATACCTTGGGACTTGCAATTAATGAAATGTAATCACAGGCCCTGCAGTTTCCACACCAGAACGTGCCCAAAGGTTCTTTGCCTGTTTTTCAAGCCAGTTCGCCTGGCTTCTAGGTTTAAGGTGACTATGCACTAGTTTATCGCAAACATTTGGACCCCTGCGGTATGTAATGGACAGACACAAACTTAAGGAGGGACCTATTTCAGGGTCCGTTTTCAAAATACTCCAATATTGATGAATAATCCATTTAACCTCCTGATGGACCTTAAAAGGTACCAATAATTCGCAATTCATCATTCTTGTTTAATCTTAGGTTGCAACAGTCTATTTCGCTCACATGATGTAGCATGTTGATATGTACCCCTTAAGACCCTATCATCGTAAACCCCGGTTTTGGAATCTGTGTCGTAAGTTCGCTGCTGCATTTTGATAGTCACTGAAACTAGTACAGTTCCTGTGCAAACGCAGGAACTGCTCCTTTGGTATACCCTTACGTAAGGGACTAGGGGGCCATCTGTCCCATTGCAGGAGCCAATTAGTAGCCGTTTTTTTCCGGAAAATGGTAGTGTTTAGTTTACCTGATAAAGATTTTTTAATAGTCAGGTCTAAGAATGTAATTGACAATTCTTGTATATAATTTATTTTGGTAGGCTCTTGAAGTGGAAAAAATTCTTTAAACTCCATAATAAGAGCGAGTGTGAAGCACTAAGTATTTGTGAACAAGATCTTCCGGACCTCCAATTGTTGGAAAGTCTCTGAGAAGAGGGTCAACGCGAGATGGGAGAGGGTCCTTTTACAAAATTACGATTACCTTTTAACAAAAACCCTCCCATCTCAGATGACACAGCCATAGATACCTTCCTTAAGGTGGTGGTGTAAAAATCTGAGATTGATAAGAGGCAACTGTCCATTAGATATAATTTGACTCGGGAAGAACAAGCATGCTTAACCCCTTCCCGCCGGTGACATTTTTCGATTTTCATTTTTCGTTCTTGACATCCCCCCCCCCCCCCTTCCAAACCCAATAACTTATTTTTCCGTTTTCAGAGCCATATGAGGTCTTAATGCTTGCGGGACAAATTTTTTTTTCATGATTCTATCATTTATTATTTTGTACAATGTACTGGAAAGCTGGAAAAAAAAATTCAGAATGGGGTGGATTTGAAGAAAAAGTACATTTGTGCGACTTTCTTACCGGCTTCGTTTCAGCGTTCGCTCTACAGCCAAAATGACATGTGACCTGTATTCTATGATTTGGTACGATTCTGGCTATACCAAATTTATACGGTTTTACTTACATTTTAACCCCTTAAAAATCCAAAACTGTGTAAAAATATATATTTTTTAAAAGTCGCCATATTCTGACACCCGTAACTTTTTTATACTTCTGTGTACGGGGATGCATAGGGTGTTTTTTTTTGAGGGACCAGGTGTACTTTTTAGTTATACCATTTTGTTGAATTACTATTGCTTTGATCACTTTTTATTCAATTTTTTATCAGAGGCAAAACAGTGAAAAAAACGGCGGTTTGGCACTTGATTTTTTTTACCGCTACGGCGTTTTCGTAAGGGAAAAATATTTTTATAGATTTGTAGACCGGGTGTTTTCAGAGACAGGGATACCTAATGTGTATGTGTTTCACAGTATTTAACTACTTTTATATGTGTTCTAGAGAAAGGGGGGTGCTTTGAACGTTTAATATTTTTTATTTTTTTTTTTCCTTTTTTTTATTTATTTTGGCATTTATTAGACCCCCTAGGGGTCTTGAACCCCAGGGGGTCTGATCACTAATGCAATACAATGCTAATGCATTGCAAAAAAACGGTACTTCTATTGAAGGTTACATAGAGTAGCCTGCAAAAGAAGTTAATGAAAGACAGGCCTGGGAGCCTTCACAAGGCTCCCGGCTGTCATAGTAATGGGATGCCGGCCCCAGAGCTTGCTCCGGGTGCCGGCGTTCCCTGGCAAAATGGCGGCTCTCACACACAGTCGGTAAAATGGCGCCTCGGTCAGCTTTGACCGAGGCACCAGAGGGGTTAATGCCCGCGATCATTGCGGGCACTGATCACGGGCATTAGCGCCAGGTGTCTGCTGTATAATACAGCAGAAACCCGGCGGCTATGGTGGCTGCTCGGGTCCCAAGCGGCTGCCATATTTAAGCACCCAGCATCCGCCGTACTATTACGGCAGATGTCGGAAAAGGGTTAAAGAATCTTGAACGTCAATTATTATAAAACCTGAAGACTAGGGGGGAACCTGGTTATAATGGACCGTGAAGTTTATATCGAAATGTGTAACAACATCTTACAAGATAGAAATTGTTATGAGGTCCTATCAGATGATCCTATAATTGTATATATCGCTAAACTCAATACCACCCTGGTTAAAGCTAAGGAGGATCGCCTTATAAGTGAGGGGGAATTTAAATTTATGTTACCAACACATCCTTCTAGGGCTACATTTTACTCACTCCCGAAAGTACACAAGGGGCTTCATCCCCTGAAGGGGAGGCCTATTGAGGCCGGTATTAGTAGTGTGACACAAAATGTCTCCCTATACATTGATGAAATCCTCAGACCTTTTGTCATCGCTTTGCCCTCATACATAAGGCACAAGACAGACGTGTTAAAACATCTTTTCAGTTTGACTGTACCATCTAACGTTCTGCTGGCTAGTCTGGTCGTAGAGGCCCTCTACAGCTCCATACCCCATAATAGGGGTGTGGGGCTATAGGGGACTTCCTTAAAACAAGGGGGGAACCATATGGCAGCACCTAACAACTTGGTGCTGGAACTCCTGGAATTTGTTTTATGTAACAATACCTTTATTTTTGACCGCCATGTATCAGTGCCGATGGGGAGCGGGGCGGGGGGATACTTTAGTTCTCAGAGTAGATCTATACAGTAAATTTATGCCTCTGATGACAGGACAGTGGCTAATACTGTCCTAGAAACGCATCAGGTGTACTCTTTTGACCACTAGGGAGGTGTTTTGAAATACTATAGACATCTAGTGGGACTCATACATCAGAAATTTGACCCAATGGTCTATACTGAATATATGATGGGGGATGGTCTTTAGTAATACATGGGTACAGATACCAGAGTCCCCCGTTATCTCTATTAAACTATTTGAGGTTTAGGCATTCACTAGGAGGTTGATACTGGCTGAGCAGCCTTTTGTCTTTGTACTGGCTCCTAATGCCTCTCCTGGTGTTAACCAATTAATGTTACTGAACCTCTTACTCTGAATGCAGTGGTTTTTATATGTTACTAACAATTGGGGCACCTTTTAGGCACCTTTGTTGCTGACCCTGTTATATTTAAACTATTTTGCTCTTGAGCTTTTGCTTTTTATGGCTCTCTTTTTAGACAATATTAATAAATATTATATACCTTAGAAGTACTCTTTTTTGGGAAGTGAAACTTTATGGGTTTTTGGTAAATCTTTAGGTAGGTAAATTCTCAAGTACAAAAAAGGAAATGGACTCAATATGTATAGTACTACAACAATTGTCACAAGAGGTATAATAAACTTGACTGTATGCTGGGAAAGAGGTGTGTTATCAATTGTGAACACACTGACTGGACTTGCAAAAGAGTATCAAATGTATAGCTAAAGTTTTAGCAATCCCAGAAAGTTGGCAGATTTAGTTGTGGTTTTTTTGAGCCAAAGCCAGGAGTGGAATGAGCATTCCATGAGCATAATTATTTCCCTTCCTATGTCTCTGCTCTTATCACTCTTTGTACTCAGTGATCCTATCCGTATACAAGAAGTCTGCACACAGACAGATCAGTTTAAAATGAAGCCTATGGAGAATGATTGGGGAGGAGGCTGAAGAGGTAGACAAGGCACAGAGAAACATGAGACTACAGCATGTAATGAGTAATTTCTGATGCAATAGAGATTGATAATTCATCTGATAATCCAGTTTATGTAGTGAGAAAAAAAAAATATTGTATAGTCCAGAGGGGTCTTTTATCCCTCTTCTATAGACTTCTAATGCCTCCTGCTTAGAGCTGGACAGACTTCTGCCATAAATGAAAACCATACACAGAACGAGTTAAAGTTTACTATTATCTGTTCTATTGATTTATGGAATAAAAAAAAAACAAACTTTTAACCTACATTGAACTGGGATCAGTCAGCCAAACTGTTGCTTAGCTGTTAAGGCCACTTAGAATGTGAAGAAGAAGGCAATCAGATACATACATTTGGATGTCTTAAGAGGAGTCTACAACCTCCCCCTAGCATATTCAACTGCTACGACCGTATCACAGAACATATTACAGTGATGAACATACCATTGTTATGTCACTTAGAGATTTGGAGAAAAAACTTTGAGGTCTGAAGTCTGATGCAAATGAGAAAATTGGTGCACTGGAGGCAGGCATTATGCCCCTATTCTGTGCTAGCCACAGCATACGCTAACAAGCCCTCAGTTTCTACAACAATATGTCCCAATTGCCCTCTAGAATCAGTCACAGTACACCATAAAGTTAGCCACAAAGACCATCATTGTTATGGATTTGACATCCTCACATCTTACTTCTGTAAGAAACCACTTCTAATTGTAAAGGGTGTGATTGAACTACTAGATCAACATATCTGATTAATAAATTGCAATTACTTTTTTACCCATGAGCATTAAGAATGAGAAAAAGAATGAACAGTTTTTTTTTTTACTTTTTTATATTTTTAACAAAATATAAAGCAATGTAATATAAGGCATAGTACATCACAGAATAGTAATCCATGATAAAAGACTGGAGAGCTGCCAACAGGGCGGAAGCTAGGTCAGACCGGAGAATATTAAGGCCAGTGTGACATAGCCTCCACACATCCACTGCTGCCTGAATAGTGGGTAGTGTAACCGTCATTGTGGGCGATGGAAATCTAAAGTGCCACAGCAGTAATGTCAGAGAAGCTAATCCCAAGGAGTATCTCTCAATGTCCACCCAGTGTTTACCCACAGACATATGCCACCAAGCTTTCAATTGATCCAGAAAGGATGCATAGTGCAACAAGTTAGAACAATCTAATCCTCCTATAGATTTAGGGAGGAGCAATACCGAAGATGGGATCCTGGCTTTTCTGTGGCCCCATATGAACCGCATTAAAAGTCGCTGAAGAGACATAATATGTTTGAGAGTCCTAATGGGGAGGTTCCTAAAGTAATATATTTTTGGGACTAAACATTTTTGTTGCTGAAAGCCTACCTAGCCAAGAGATTTGGACTTTGGAGTAGTAAGTAATATCCCTCTGAATAGTCAGTAAGAGTTTTAAGTAATTAGTTCTACAAAGTTGCGAAGGGGGGGTAAGTAAATTGTATGCCCAAGTAGGGAATAGCAGCAGTTGCCCAAGGAAAGGGAACAGATTGCTATAGAAGCTGTTGGACATGGAGGGGGAATGCCCATGTTTAATATCAGATTTAGAGGTATTTTGTAGTAACTGACAGTATGAAAGTCATTTATAAGGGTCATCACAGTAGCCAGTGATTGTTCAGGTTTCGACAATGACAATGTCATCCGCAAATAGCCCTATAAGATCCTCAGTTGCACCCACCTCAATGCCCCATAGGTGAGAACAGGACCTAAGGTTCAATAGTCAGTGCAAAAATCAGGGGAGAGTGGACATCCCTGAAGGGTTCCGTTAGTAATACAGAAGGGGTTCGATAGAATTCCTGCAGAGTAAACTTTAGCTGTTGGAACAGTGTACAGTGCCATAATAGCATCCTGAATGAAGTGGGGGAAACCAAATTTTTGCAACATCGCCTGTAAATATTCCCAATGGACACGGTCGATTGCCTTCTCCGCATCCAAAGCCAGGAGCAGAGTAGGCGTCCGACGGCTATGGACCAAGGCTATAATGTCAATAGAGTGCCTTGTACCATCCAAGGTTTGCCTACCTTTTACAAAGCCCACTTGATCCTTATGGATAATAGTAGGTAGGATATCCACAAGCCTTCCAGCGATGACTTTGGCATACCAATTAGATAGAGCTCTAGTGGGACATACAGGGAGTAGTATGATGATTTGCTATTTGCACAGTCATTAGATGGAGCTATTACAATTAACTCATGGCATATTGCTGAAGGCATGACAGCAGCCATTTTAAATAAATCCTATTGTGACATTAAAAAAAAAATTAGACATGGGAAGAATCTCTATGTAAAAATAGAAGCATAAAAGAACAAATAAAGAAATTATAAAGAAAAACTAAAGAAGTGCCATCGATGCTATCCATTCCAAAGAGTCTCTAAACTACATTTCACATTCTTAACTTTCAGGTTAATTTGCAGAAAGCCAAATTCATTGTATTTGCTCATGATTTATATTATGGAAAGTACAAAGCATATTAACTTTTAGTTTACCCTGGTCATTAGTGGGAATAGATACTCTGATAATTGTATGCATTTCTATTACCAGGGTTTCTGCTTCATTAAACTTCCATAATATTGACTCAGAGGTGAGCAGATTTATACCATTATGATCTGTCTTCCTTATTGATTCTCGCTGTCCATCTGAAGATATTTGTAATATAGTGAGACCTATTATACTGCAGTGCCAGCTATTCCCCAATTGATCCAAAGTTTGTATTTTGCAGAGAGTAGCAATTCAGTTTATGGTGCAGCGAGGCTGAAATCAGTATGTCTAAAGTATTATTAACACAACAGTGAATATAGGCCATGTGATGGCCCTTTTTTTAAATGACCATCACATAGCTGTATTGAAATTCATTTATGTCAATAGAGGCTATTCACATGACCAATATTTTGACGGTCTGTTATAATAGACCGTCAAAATATAGGTCGTGTTCTATTGTTATCCATTTTCACAGATCCCTCTATTCCAGTGATTCTCAACCTGTGGGTCGCGACCCCGGCGGGGGTCGAATGACCAAAACGCAGGGGTCGCCTAAAGCCATCGGAAAATACATATTTCCGTTGGCTTTAGCCGCTGAGAAGTCGTGCTATTCAGCTGGAACGCACGTCGTTATGGATGTGCGTTCCAAACTGAATGCCTGTGCGCATGTGCGGATGCCGGGTCTGTTACAATGATGGCGGCCGCTCTGCTGCAGAGCGATCACCATAGCAACCGGGCCTCCGCTGTACAGCGGAGTCCCGGAGCTAATGCCCGCGATCAGAGTCCCCCCCCCCCGGGCTGTAAAAACTGCCCCCGGTCCCCACACCTGTTAAGTTGCAGATCGACTCCCCGCGGAGATCGCGGGAGTCGACCTGTTCTGGTGACAGCCTGGAGCCTAATGAAGGCTCCCAGGCCTGTCACTGGGATACTACTACTGAGACTGGTCTATGACCAGTCTCAGTAGTAATGTACAGAATCTCCCATAGACTGCAATACACTTGTATTGCAGTCTATGGGACTTGCAATCAAACGATTGCAGGTTCAAGCCCCATGAAGGGAGGGGGGGCTAATAAAATAGTAAAAAAATAAAATAAAAAAGTTCTAACTCACCCACTTTCCCTAGAATACATATAAAAGTACAAAATTACTGTGAAACACATACACATTAGCTATCCCTGTGTCCGAAAATGCCCGGTCTACAACCTTATAAAAATATTTTTCTTGTAGGGTGAACATCAGAGCGGGAAAAAAAAATCAAAAGTGCCAAACCGCCATATTTTTTGCTGTTTCGCCTCTGATTTGAATAAAAAGTGATCAAAGCAATAGACATTCCCCAAAATGGCATAACTAAAAAGTACACCTGGCCCCGCAAAAAAAGACACCCTATTCCTCCCCGTACAGCTGCAGGGCTACCTGTCAATGTGACCTTGCAGCTGTTGCAAAACTACAACTTCCATATATTAGACATTTTACCACATTTTTTTGTCTTAAAATATTTTTCCCTATTTTCCTCCTCTAAAACCTAGGTGCGTCTTATGGTACGGTGCGTCTTATAGTCCGAAAAATACGGTAAATATTATAATATGACTCAAGCCCATATTAACCAGAAGCTTGGCCATTACTGCTCTCTGTCTTTATGTGAAGTCAGGCTATCGCCACTGTTAAGCGATATATTTATATGAACAATGGCCGTGTGGCATCTATTTTGTTTTTGGTCTGTATATGAGGGGCTATTACAGTTATAGTGACGCCACACAGGTAATAAGATTACTCATATGGGGGGCACTATTACTGTAATAATTCTCAATTTCCCCATAGTTAATAACATTACCTGTGTAGGGGGTAGATCACTATGTTTAAATTATGTTTGATTTGTAGCAATTAGAATACATAATGCATATCAGGTATTTACATTCCGAATCATAACTGTAGCAAAATTACAGTTTTGAAGTAGCCACCAAAATTATTCTTTGGTTTGGGGTCACCGCAACATGAGGAACTGTATTGCGGGGTCACGGCATTAGAAAGGTTGAGAACCACTGGTCTATTCAATGAAATATATGAGGACCCTGTGAAAACTGGCTCATATCATGGTGAACAGTCCAGAAAAGATGGTTTTATAGACCTTCAGTGTTCTTGTAGCAACATAGGCATAACAATTTATGGTTTGCGGTAGTAACTAATCACTTAGTTTACCTTATCCTACTGTCAATCCTAGTTGTATAAGTTGTATAAATACACAATGTCAGACTGGGATGTCTAGGGCCCACCAGTGGAATTGTTTCTAGAAGCCCACAGCCAGGACCCCTGCAGATCAGCTGTACCGACACAGCGCTGCTACAGGTCAGGGTCGGCGTCAGCACCCAGCGTACCCGGGCAAGTGCTGGGGTCCCAAGCTCCTGAGGGGGCCCACTGGGCTGCCGGGTACTGACTTTTTTTTTTTTAAATATACAGTTACCTGCTGGAGTAACCCTGCTGCAGGAGCGGGGATCGGTAAGAAAAGCCAGGATTGCCAGGCCAGGGCCTCTATAACCATAGGGTCAACGGTGCATTTGCACTGGGCCCTATGGTAGCCAGGGCCCCTTTGAGTTTGCTGCTGCACCAACTCATCGGCGTCCCGAGGACACCAATGAGTTGAAGCCAGTGATGAAGTAGGGAGCTGGCCACTGCCTGCTTCACCACCTGGCCGCTGTCTTTGCTCCTGGTGTCGTGGGAGCAGGAGGCGTGATGTAGTGAT
Source organism: Leptodactylus fallax (assembly GCA_947044405.1). Classification (NCBI taxonomy): domain Eukaryota; kingdom Metazoa; phylum Chordata; class Amphibia; order Anura; family Leptodactylidae; genus Leptodactylus; species Leptodactylus fallax. Next base: position 1,265,835 of record CAMRHE010000424.1, read on the forward strand.
GTTACGTACATTGCACCTGTTATTCCTTAAGAACTCTGGGACCAGAGAGAGGACTGAACGGGGGAATGGGGAAAGGTGAATATTAAGGTTTGTTTTTTCTTTGATATATACAGTTGGGTTTATGATACTGTGGGGACAACCTGAGGGGTGGGAGGACATGATACTGTGGGGCCAACCTGAGGGGTGGGGGGACATGAATCTGGGGGTAACCTGTTGGGGTACATGAAACTGTGGGGGAAAACCTTGGGAGGCATGACACTATGGGGGGCAGCCTGTGAGATTGGTGGACATGATACTGTGGGGGCAACCAGGGGGTGGGGGGACATGAATCTGGGGGGGTAACCTGAAGGGAGACATGAAAATGTGGGGGCAACCTGGAAGGGGACATTATGAGGGGCATTATATTGTATGGGGCCACTAGGGAGGCATTATACTGTGTGAGAGCCACTAAGGGGCATTATTCTATTTGGGGGCCATTCAGGAGGCATTATTATTTGTGCAGGTCAAGTATTTCTAAGTGGTGGTGATGGGGGGGGCCCACTTATGAAACCTTTGCACAGGGCCCCACCAATGTGTTAAAACATCCCTACACCAGGCGGTTTGGTTGAGACCAAATAGGTCTGAACCGAAAATGCTATTATGATACTCCAGGGTCTCTTCAGAACCCGAAGTTTGAAGATCGGAGGCCCAGGTGAGGTAAGCGAACATAATAAACCTTGTTACTTAGCTCTCCTGCGTTCCTATGCGACTCCGTACTATCTTTGGCCCTCTTCAATGACCTCACATGGGTAAGGCCAGCGTCGCGACGCATAGTGAAAATTGGGAGAGGCAAGTAACTTTTTTTTTTATGTTTATCACCTCCCCTAGGCCTCCGATCATTATACTGTGTGCAGGGGCCACTATGAGAAATTATACTGTGTGAAGAGGCCACTGTAGGGCATCATACCTTGTGAAGGGGCCGCTATGGGACATTATACCTTGTGAAGGGGCCACTATGGGACATTATGCTGTGTGCAGGGGCCACTATGGGACATTATAGTGTGTTTAAATGGCGTTATATTGAGGCGTTATACTGTGTGGAGGCCAGGAAAGTGGCCGCTATGGGGGGACCCAAGTCAAAATATGCTATGGGGCCCAGTCTTTGCTAGTTATGTCCCTATATATTTATTATACCCTGACTGTGTATATATTTATATATGTATGTATCTGAGGGCCAACTCAGTTTCTGCATTAAGCACTTCCATTAATCCAGATGAAAATGATCATTACACTGTTAACAGAATCAGGCCCTGTTCACAAAGTGGAATCTGGTGCGTATTTTGCCCCCAAATCAGTGGCAGATTATTCCCTCAATCTGCCTCCCATTGATAACAATTAGTGCAGGATGCTAAAGAAAAAAAAAAAAAAAAGTGTCCTGCTGGATCTTGCCGTGGATTCTGCAGCTGATTCAGAGGCTGTGGCTTGAGCCCCCCACTGATTAGACCCATTTATTTGGGCCTAATCAGCAGTGGAAAGCCGCAAGGGCATTCTGGTGCTCTGCATCCATCACTGTGAGCTGGGGGGCAGGAAATAAAGAATCCGGGGCAGATGTCCGCCTAAAATTCCTCTGATGTCTGAACAGGTTCTACCTATTTGTATGGAATGGACTGTATTACACTCCACTCCAGTAGGTCTCCCTCAGCAAAAAAAACAAAACAATTTCCATAGTTTTTTTGCTGCAGTGCGCATTGGTTGCTCCAAAAGAGGCCCACACAAACCTGGAGCCGGCCCTGCTACAGGTAATGCCATGTTGCTCACCTGCCATACGATGTGCACCACTGCACTACCTAAAACCACCTCTACACTATGTATGGCAAGCAAGCAAGCAGCGTGGCTCCTGGAATTGTTATTAACATGGCCCATTTAACTATAGTACCCACAACTGCGGTTATCAAGAATATGGTGAGTGAACAGCACAGCGCCCAGCATGGAAACAATACTGGGAGCTGTGTGTTCTGGTAAACATCTGATCTGCGGGGTCCTAACAGTCTAAGAGATCTAAGACACCAGTGGGGGTCTAACAACCAGGGACTCAGCTGATCAACAGGGACCGTGGTGCTTTTACGAGCGCCCTTATTCCTTTGCTATTTACATTGCACTGATCGATTTTATAGTGACCGTACAGTGTAATTACAGACTGTGATAATATCACATCTCTAAAATAGATGGCGTGTGATGTAAATAATGAAGAGGACCCACACAGTGTAACATGCTGCACAGTGGCCCCACACAGTAAAATATGCTGCACAGTGGCCCCACACAGTATATGCTCCACAGTGATCCCACACAGTACAATATGCTCCAAAGTGACCCCACACAGTATATGCTCCACAGTGGCCCCCACACAGTATAATATGCTCCACAGTGGCTCCCACACACTAATATGCTCCACAAAGGCCCTCTCACAGTATAATATGCTAAACAGTGACCCCACACAGTATAATATGCTCCACAGTGGCCCCCACACAGCATTATATGCTCCCTATAAACAGTATAAAATGCTCCCAAGAGTCTCTCTTAAGCTGCTCCAGGTGTACACCATGAAGTTCATGAAGTTCAGCACTCCGATTAGTTGTAGTGCTATTATACACTGAGGTCGCGCAGACCCCAGAGTATAATCTTCGAAGGGCCCTCTCCTGGGCATCCTCGCTTTGGCTGTCTTCAGCATCCTCTTTGATCCTACTTTGATCCTAGAAAGTATTTAGTCAGCCACCAATTGTGCAAGTTCTTCCACTCAAAAAGATGAGAGAGGCCTGTAATTGACATCATAGGTAGACCTCAACTATGAGAGACAAAATGAGAAAACAAATCCAGAAAATCAGATTGTCTGATTTTTAAAGAATTTATTTGCAAATTATGGTGGAAAATAAGTATTTGGTCAATGACAAAAGTTCATCTCAATACTTTGTTATATATCCTATGTTGGCTATGAGGTCAAATGTTTTCTGTAAGTCTTCACAAGGTTGGCATACACTGTTGGTGGTACGTTGCCCATTCCTCCATGCAGATCTCCTCTAAAACAGTGATGTTTTGGGGCTGTCGCTGGGCAACACGGACTTTCAACCCCCTCCAAAAGATTTCTATGGGGTTGAGATCTGGAGTCTGGCTAGGCCACTCCAGGACCTTGAAATGCTTCTTACGAAGCCACTCCTTCATTGCCCTGGAGGTGTGCTTGGGATCATTGTCATGCTGAAAGACCCAGCTACGTTTCATCTTCAATGCCCTTGCTGAGGTTTGCACTCAAAATCTCACGATACATGGCCCCATTCATTCTCTCATGTACATGGATCAGTCATCCTGGTCCCTTTGCAGCGAAACAGTCCCAAAGCATGATGTTGCCACCCCCATGCTTCACAGTAGGTATGTTGTTCTTCGGATACAGCTCAGCATTCACTCTCCTCCAAACACGATGAGTTGCGTTTCTACCAAACAGTTCTACTTTGGTTTCATCTGACCATATGACATTCTCCCAATACTATTCTGGAACATCCAAATGCTCTCTAGCAAACTTCTGACGGGCCCGGATATATACTGGCTTAAGCAGGGGGACACGTCTGGCACTGCAGGATCTGAGTCCCTGGCGGCGTAGTGTGTTACTGATGGTAGCCTTTGTTACGTTAGTCCCAGCTTTCTGTAGGTCATTCACTAGGTCCCCCCGTGTGGTTTTGGGATTTTTGCTCACCATGTTTGTAATCATTTTGACCCCACAGGGTGAGATCTTGTGTGGAGCCCCTGATCGAGGGAGATTATCAGTGGTCTTGTATGTCTTCCATTTTCTAATTATTGCTCCCACAGTTGATTTCTTCACACCAAGCTGTTTGCCTATTGCAGATTCAGTCTTCCCAGTCTGGTGCAGGTCTACAATTTTGTTTCTGGTGTCCTTCCACAGCTCTTTGGTCTTCACCATAGTGGAGTTTGGAGTGTGTCTGTTTGAGATTGTGGACAGGTGTCTTTTGTACTGATAATTTCAAACAGGTGCCATTACTACAGGTAATGAGTGGAGGACAGAGGAGCCTCTTAAAGAAGAAGTTACAGGTCTGTGAGAGCCAGAAATCTTGCTTGTTTGCAGATGACCAAGTACTTATTTTCCACCATAATTTGCAAATAAATTCTTAAAAAATCAGACAATGTGATTTTCTGGATGTTTTCTCATTTTGTCTTTCATAGTTGAGGTCTACCTATGATGTCAATTACAGGCCTCTCTCATCTTTTTAAGTGGGAGAACTTGCACAATTGGTGGCTGACTAGATACTTTTTTCCCCACTGCATATTTAATCATGTCCCCTGGGCCTCCGTTTATTATACAATGGGGTCTCCTAGAGTGCTCCCGCTTATATTGTGTTTGCCTTTGTGCCTCTGGGTTATGTTTATATGCCCTGTGTATACAGTATGTTCTGTGTTCTGTGTAATTTGTTTGCAGCTTTCCCCTTGTTATTTTATCTGTGGTTCCCCCTTTATTCAAACCCCTTCACTTGGTACAGCCCTGGCCTATCACAGGTCATTGGGCGGGGTCTGGGAGACTTAGGTCTCTTGGGGAGCCGTTACAGCCTCAGTGTAGTGTGTGCTAGTTTGAGCAGTGTGTGGAGTGGGAGACATACCAGCACCGTGCATTGAGGTCTAGCAGTTCCTTTATAGTCCCAGAGAAGGAAGATTCAAGCCCAAGGGTCTTACAGAGACAGCCCTGAGGCAGGAAATACCAGCTGTCAGCACTTTGGACATTGTGCCAGGAGAAGCAGTGGAGTCAATTGACAGAAGGTGTTATCCCGGCACCTTCTATAAGGTAACCAGACCCCTGTCAGGACTACCGTGGAGTACAGCCCCCCAGTATCTGCTACTGGAGGAGGCTGAAGAGTGAAGTTAGAGTTGGAGTGGAGTATGGCACTAGAGCCTTAACATCACTGGGCATCCCCCCAAGACCAAGGCTGGGGAAGTTGAATACTGGAAAACTACAACCCCCATTTGGAAGCTGCGGGTTTTATTGTTCAGTTGCTTAAGTAAAGTTCCACCTGATACAACTGCCTTCATGAGTCGTTCCTGCATAACCATCAGGGCCCTTCCAAACACCATAACACTGGCTTAGAATAGAGAGGTCTCCTCTCCAACTGGAAGCGGCTCAGGGGAAACTACTACCACCATCAGTTAGTACAGCAGGACCCTCCTAAGTGGTCTCCAGCCTAGGTTAGGAGCTGGAGAGAGTGGTTGAGAGTACTCTGCCTATCTGGTGGCACATCATCCACCATTACTACTCCCATCCTCCAATTCCCTCCATCTGGGCTGTGGCATGTCCACTGCGCTTATTTTTCCGCAATGTGTGGAAGGGAATCGCGTTGTTTTCATCTTGGCCAAATCGTGGAATTTACGCCATGTGGGGCCTCAGCCTTAAAAAAAAAGTTTTCCTATTTCAGAAAATGATAGAATAATTCTGGATATCAAAATTTTACATTTAAATATTTAACACTGAGTAGATCATCTACAGAAATTTTCACATTAACCCCTTGTGGATTCAATGATTTTCTGCTTTCCTTTTCATTGATTTCTTTCCATCTACTGTGAGCTGTGAGGTCTTATATAGACAGGTGTGTGCTTTTCCTAATCAAGTCCAATCAGTTTAATTAAACACAGCTGGACTCCAATGAAGGAGTAGAACCATCTCAAGGAGGATCAGAAGGAAATGGACAGCATGTGAGTTAAATATGAGTGTCACAGCAAAGGGTCTGAATACTTATGACCATGTGATATTTCAGTTTTTCTTTTTTAATAAATTTGCAAAATATCTACATTTCAGTTTTTTTTCTGTCAAGATGGGATGCTGAGTGTACATTAATAAAAAATAAAATGAACGTTTTTGCTTTCAGCAAATGGCTGCAATGAAAAAGAGTGAAAAATTTAAAGGGATCTGAATACTTTCCGTACCCACTGTAGTTGTCTGACGGCTTCTTTATGGGACAAGTTCCAATGGCATTTTGATCACTTTTTATTCCATTTTTTGGGGAGGAGGGAAAAAGTAAGCAGAAATTGATGGTTTTGGCATTGTGGGTTTTTTTTTACATTACAAGATACATTTATAAGAAATTCTTTTGTAGTTGATTGTTTTAACTATTATGTGCATTTATTCATCTTTATATGTAATATGGGGAAAAGGGTTTTGAAATATTCTTTAGTTTTTTCCCCTAAATTTTAAATGTTTTAATTGCATTTATATTTAGTCCATCTAGAGATGTGAACATGTGAACATCTGATCTCTTATGCAGTATACTACAATACAGTTCCTATGTATTACAGTTAGAGATGAGCGAATTAAAAAAAAAAAAATTGATTCAACTGCTTCGCCGAATTTTCCAAACCGATTCGATCCGAATTAACTCATGCCGTATCGCGTTAAAAAATAGCTATTTCCAGGCTGCAGAGAGCCTGTATAGTGGTGTAGAACACTGTGCCTTGCAGTAATACACATAGGGAGTCTGCTGTGGTAGTGAAACATTACTGTGAGTCAGTATGACACACACATGACAGGCGTCGCTCTTAGAACCACTGCACACTTCACTTATTTGGCCAGTTACGGGGCCAAAACTGCCCAACTCACTCAAGTGTGAACTCAGCCTTGCAGGTCAATGTTAGTGCCAGATATAAAGAACCATGCAGAGGCCCAAGATCCTAATGTAGCATGAAAGAGCGCACTCTTTTTACACTGTCGTCTGCTGATTCCACATAGATGTCTACAGAACCTGTTCTATTAAATGACAGAGTGGAGAGAGTGTAAAGCAGTAAGTTTGTGTTTACGTCACTGGTTATTTTGCCCTTCCTCTGATCCGTCAGATCAATAACCCCCCCCCAAAAAAAAATGGATCCTGTCTGTTGAGCATCCGCCTTCACTCGGTCTGGATTTGGTCAGTAATCCATCAGTATTGCTGATGCCAAAAAAACACAGGAGTGGATCCAAAACAGAGATGACATGTGAATGGAATATATGCATGTCTTCTGTGTTTTGTGCCCACTCCTGCTTTTGGCTACCAAATCATAAGCCAGTTCTAATGGGACCATACAGGCCTTACAGCTGCTACACAGACAGGATCCATAGTGCGTCTAATTTTTCCTTCCTTCTGACAGATCAGAAGTGTCAAATAAATGATGATGTCAACCAGACCAAAAAGGCAAAATAGTGGCCCATTCATGGATTGGGGAGGGTGGGAACAGCATGAGGTGACAGTGTTGATGTAGCAGCATCATGAGGAGGCTACAGAGTGGCAAGGTGACAAGGTGGAGGTGGTAGACGTAATCAGGCGATACCTTTTAGAGGTTAGTACTCAGTTAGCCTCTAAAAGGTATCGCCTGATTACTTCACTCTTCCACTACTTTCAATGGCTAAACGGTACAACATTATACTACTATAATGTGGAGGAGGCAGCAGCATGAGGAGGCCATAGTGTGACCCGGTGGGGAGGTGGGTGGCACAAACAGTGCCCGCTGATGATGGTGGCTGTAAGAAGGATCACTTGGCATCAGATGTGTAGCATCAGGCGGGTGGCAGCATCAGAATAGTAGCTGAGGCAGGTAGTCAAAAGAAACCGGTCTCTTTGTCAAGGTTTGGGTGAGGCAGCACGGGTGATTTAATCTGATGCATTAGGCATTGGTGGATGGAAATCCTGGCTGATACACGCCTGATTCATCTTGACAAAGGTCAGTCTCTCCACATTTTGGGTGGACAGGCGAGTTCTCCTTGGAGTAACTATGGCCCCCGCCGCACTAAACACCCGCTCTGATGCCACACTACTGGCTGGGCAGGACAGCTTTTCCAGAGCAAACTCGGCCAGTTGCAGCCACAAATCTAATTTGACTGCCCAGTAGTCCAGCGGATCTTTGATGACGGGTGACAGGGTGCACTCCAAGTATGCCACCACCTGCTGGTTCAGGTTCTGCTCTATGTCTAACTGCTGGTGAGTAGTTTCTTCACTGTGCGGGTGAAGAAAGCTGCTCATCAGCAACTCTAGGCTCAGGCTGCTGCTGATGGAGCTGATACTGCACCTGCCCCCCACAGCAGCCATGGCAGTGCAAGGTGAGCGCCCAGGGCCCCTCTGGTCAGACCTGCGAGAGGATGGACGATGGTGCAGATAGGCAGCTGCCCTCTGACTACATAGGATGTCTCTATAGTAGTTCAGTTTGTCCTCTCAGTGGGTGTAAAAAAGGCCCCCATTTTTGACCAGTAGCGAGGGTGTAACATGGTGGAGAGCCAGTAGTCAGTAGTTATTTTTTCCCCCACTAATAAACAAGAGAAGGCTTTATGACAGATAACTGCGGAGATTAACGCATAACAATCCTTTTGTTTTGCTACTAATGCACAGCAAAAATGCCTGTAATTTTCTCCCTTCAACCCACAACGGTGAATAAGCCACTTATTTTTTCCCCCACTAATAAATGCCAAGAAAAGGCATTATAAAAGATAAGTGGGGAGATTAATGGATAACAATCCTTTTGTCGCGCATTAGTGGCAAAAGTTATGCATTAATCTCCAGTGTTATCTGTCAAAGCCTTTTCTTGGTGTTTATTAGTGGGGAAAATTTAAGTGGCTTATTTGCCATTGTGTGTTGAAGGGAGAAAATTACAGGCATTTTTGCCGAGCATTAGTGGCAAGAAAAAAAAAAGGATTGTTATCCATTAATAACTGCTATAACTTATAACAGATAACTGTGGAGATTAATGGATAGAAATCCTTTTTTTTGCCACTAATGGGATAGCCTATCGCACTTTAAATGATCCCCTCACAGCACTGGCATCAAACCCAGGAAACCGTACAGGCAACAGGGCAAAAAATGAAAAGTGCAGAAATATGTAAAGATAGAAATATGTGTATGAGCTTGCAATCCATAAATGACTAAATGACTCAGATTTGAAAATGGATCAAGTGCCCACCATTCAAAGAAAACAGGCAAAGCTGAGCTGTTCATTCATCCCTTAAGGATAAACTGTGTAAATACTGTAAATCCATGTGGCTTCCTTCCTTAGGATCAGGATGTCCCAATCACAGTATCCAACGTACAAAAGTATAAAAATAATAGTTAACACTTAATTTATATCAAATGAACTTAAATACAATAAGTAATTGAACCACGCCCTGTAACCTGTGAACTCCTAAATCACCTGCTATTAGTAATAATTAACCCTTTATGTTAAATATGCAATGTCCCTATCAGAATATCATTATGATTCACATAAACATGCACATTATTGATCAATAGTAAATGGAAATACCTCTGAAATATGCATTTGATATACATAGTATACAAAATCACCATTTCCATTCACATAAACATGCACATTATAAACATGCATATTGATGATCAATGATAAATACAAATATGCATATTTTTCTAAAGCATATGTATAATCTATAAAATGATAATCACAAACCTGGAGAATATACATGATACATGAGAGCATGCATGCAAAAAATTCCAGTGTCATAGCATATAAAATTATAAACATCAGGTATCGCAACATAATTTACTAGTAGAAAACTAGATTAATTCAAACAATTTAGAAAAAATTGTAAAAGCGTTATAGACTATAAATTGAATTAGACCCAAATACCTTACTGCACTGTTGTTCTATACCCTATGCATGAGACTAGGCCACTTCCGATGCTTCCCACAATCCACCAGAAGTAAACTGTCACGTGACTAGTCATATGATTAGATCGATTCTAAGTGACAATTTTCAACATCGGAGTACAGAACTCAGAAAATCTCCCCTCTTCCACATTTGCAGCGAATTGTTTATCTTGTATACCATAACTCATAGGCTAAGCTGAGGACCTTGTTTTTCCTAAGTGTATCCTTACATTTGTAGTCTTTTTTGTAATCTTTTTATTATGATCTGTGTAATTCAGATATCTTCAGAATGATGTACTGCATATTCATTTGGTATTAATCCTGTAAAAAATACAAATACAGTGCCCCTTGAACTTTTCAACCTTTTGCCACATTTCAGGCTTCAAACATAAAGAATCAACAACAAGTGGGACACAATTGTGAAGTGGAACGAAATTTATTGGTTATTGTAAACTTTTGTAAAAAATAAAAAACTGAAAAGGGGGGCGTGCAATATTATTCTGCCCCTTTACTTTCAGTGCAGCAAACTCACTCCAGAAATTCAGTGACGATCTCTGATCCAATGATCCAGTGTTGTCCTAAATGACTGATGATGATAAATATAATCCACCTGTGTTTAATCAAGTCTCTGTATAAATGCACCTGCTCTGTGATAATTTCAGGGTTCTGTTTAAAGCGCAGAGAGCATCATGAAGATCAAGGAACACACCAGGCAGGTCCGTGATACTGTTGTGGAGAAGTTTAAAGCCGGATTTGGATACAAAAAGATTTCCCAAACTTTAAACATCCCAAGGAGCACTGTGCAAGCGATCATATTGAAATGGAAGGAGTATCAGACCACTGCAAATCTACCAAGACCCGGCCGTCCCTCTAAACTTTTTAAACTCGTTTTATTGAAAATTGCGTATCAGACAAAGGAAAAGAAATCAAAACAAATACATAACATGTTGCGCACCAAAAAACGAGAATTTCAATGTAAATTCACTCAACGCACCACATCCCACCTCGCCAGGTCCTCGTCCCATCCGGACCATATAACATAGACTCGGTACAGAAAGAATATAATCAGGACATGCGTAATACTGTATACATCAGTTATCATGTACAAAACATGCAGTCAATAAGTCAAGGGTAACAACAAGGATACACTCCAAAATGAGAGGTCGTGGATACTCCTGGTGTCTCGCACCCCTCACGGCATGAGTAAATTAATGGCAGAGCGCAATGAGGGAGCCGTATATTGGGTTACCGGAGAATTGCACCATGTTCCCCACACCTTATGGAATTTCTGAGGGCACCCTCTCCCTTTATACACAATCTGGTTATAAGGAAGAACAGTATTAACAAGTTTCTTCCACTGAGATACTGATGGGGGTTTCGGAGCCATCCATCGCAGTGCGATAGCTTTCCTAGCATAAAATAAAGACTCCCTCAAAAGGATTCTAACATGGTGTTGCCATATTTCTTCATCTAATACGCCGAAAAGGCATATCTCTGGGGTTAATGGTATAGGTTTAGCCAGAACTTCCGCCAGGAGATCCACGACCCCTTTCCAAAAACATTGTATGATCGGACATTCCCAAATCATATGCCAAAAGTCTGCCTGTGGACAAAGACACCTAAGGCATCCGGGGTTGGGCAGACGTCCCATTTTGTATAGACGGGAAGGTGTCAAGTAACATTGGTGTAGAATATACGTTTGAATCAGTTTGTTGTTAGCTGAAGGTGACACATGTTGAGGAGATTCAAGGATATCTTGAAACATCTCATCTGTGAGAGTTGGGATATTTATGCTCCATCGCGTCAAGGCCGGGGCGTCCAAAGTGGACACCTTGGCCTGTATCAGATGTGCATATAAAGTAGATATCAAACCCCCAGGGCCCTGTGAGCGAAGTATGCCGATAAGCGGATACTCAGATATATTGTCCAATCGATCCGGGAACTGAGAAGAAAGTGCATGTCTAATCTGTAGATATCTAAAGAACTGCGTTCTAGGGATGCCATAGGAGGAGCTTAGCGAGTCAAACGTTTTAAAAACCCCTTGTATGTACAGGTCACTAAGAGAGGACACGCCATACTGCGACCAGGCCCGGGCGCCAGGCAGGGCAAATAACGTCGGCAGACCAGGGTTGTGCCAAAGCGGGGTCTCCGCAGGTATATCAGAATAAGTGGACACCTTTTTCGCCTGACGCCAGACCTGTCCCGCCAGGGCATGGATGGGCAACAATTTCCCCCTAAACAAGGCCGGGTGTTCCAACACCGGCCACAGATTATGCAGACCCAGGTGGTGAGCCAGATGTGCCTCGGACCTCGGTAGGGGATCAGATGAGAGCCACTTCCTAATAAAACGGAGCTGTCCTGCCAGGTAGTAAAGAAACAGATCAGGGAGTGATGTGCCCCCGAGCTGCTTTGGTCGTTGTAGAGATGACAACCTAAGCTTAGATCTAGAGTTTCCCCATATAAAGGAGATAATGAGGGAGTCCATTTGTTTAAAAAATCTAAGGGGCACGGACACAGCAGAATGGCTTATAGCATATAGACATTTGGGCAGTACTATCATTTTAACTAGGTTGATTCTACCAGCCACCGACAAAGGCAGTGTAGCCCAAAGATTAAACTTAACCCTAAAGTGCGAGATGAGCGGAAAGATGTTCTGTTCCAAAAAACACCTATGGTCCCTAGATATAAAGATGCCCAGATATTTGCAGGTTGAGACTGTAGTCAATCCACATACCACATTCCCCTCAGCTACACTTGACGCACGGCCAATATGCATGTATGAGGACTTAGTCCAATTGGTCCGTAGGCCAGAATAATTACCAAATTCATCAATTATAGCCATGGCTCTGGGCAGAGACCGGGAGGGGTCGCTCATAAACAGGAGTAAGTCATCGGCATATAGTGCTGTTCTCTCCTCCCGGGTGCCTATCACTATGCCTTTATATATGGGGTCATTCCGAAGCAGTATTGCCAAGGGTTCCACCACCAGAGCAAACAGTAGCGGTGACAATGGACATCCTTGTCTTGTACCCCTACCCAAAGGAAAGTAGGAAGACAACGCGCCATTAATGGACAGTGCCGCTCTAGGGGAACAGTATAGAAGGGAAATCCAGGTAACAAACCCCTCTCCAAATCCGTATCCTCGCAACACCTGCAATAGAAAAGGCCACTTGACAGAGTCGAACGCCTTTGTTGCATCTAAAGAAGCCATCGCCCAGTCATGTGAGGATGATGCCCCAATCTGAGTTATCACCTGAGCCCTTCTAAGATTATCCGATGTGGATTTTCCAGGCATAAAGCCTGTCTGATCCGGATGGACAAGGTCGAGAACAACAGAATTTAGCCTTTTCGCCAACATTTTAGTAAGGAGTTTATAATCTATATTAAGCAGTGATATAGGCCTATATGAGCCACAGTCCAGCGGATCCTTGTCAGGCTTAAGTAACAGGATAATGGTGGCGTCATAAAAGGACTCCGGGAGACTGGGACCCACAAAGGCAGCGTTATAACAGTCAAGCAACACCGGGAGAAGCAGGCCCCCATACTGGGCATAAACCTCCACCGGGATGCCGTCCAGACCCGGCGATTTGCCCCTTGCCATATCTGCCAGGGCACCCGATAGCTCCTCTAGCGTAAAAGGGGAATCTAAAAATTCACGTTGGTCTTCTGACAATGTAGGAAGGGGGATCAAGCCCAAATAGGTGGCAAGCTCTCCGTCAGTGACTCTAAGCTTGGAGAGGTATAACTCACTGTAATACCTATAAAATCTGTCACTAATGGCCAAGCTATTGGACAGTACCTCCCCCGTCTCTGAATGCACTCGTAGTATGGCAGGTGAGGCTGTGTTTTGATGTATTAGTTGAGCTAGAAAGCTGCTCGACTGGTTGCCGAGTTCGTAAAACTTCTGTTTGCTAAAAAACAGAGACCTACGTGCCTTGTCATGCAGTATATGCAGATATTGTCTACCCGTCTGCAACCATTGAGACCTAGCCTCATCAGTTGGATTAGCCACGTATGCGGCTTCGAGCGAGGCACACTGGGTCGCCAAGGTGGTCTCCAACAGCGAGGATTCCCTCTTTACAAAGGAAATGGAGGACTTAATACAACCCCTAAGATATGCCTTCGTAGTTTCCCATAAGAGGAGCGGAGAAGTGTTTGGGGAATTAATGGTCAAAAACGTCTGAAGTTGATCAGGTATTCGATCATGTGGTACAAATAGTTTCAACCAAAATGGGTGGATTCGCCAACCCTGTCGTGGCTTAGCAGCCGTACTACTATTTAATTGGACCAACAACGGGGAATGATCAGACACTGCCCTGGGTAAATAGGATATGGTCTGCAACAAAGAATATGCTTTAGTATTTCCAAAAGCATGGTCAATCCTGGACAGAGTATGTCTGCTGGCAGAGTGACAGGAAAAGGTGCGGGCCTCCGGAAACCGGACCCGCCACAAATCCAACCACCCCAATTCACGGATCACTCCGGCCATTGTAGTAGGGCGAGGCAGAGAGGGGGAACCTGGCTCCGCGGAGAACCGATCCAATGCAATATCCATAACTTTGTTAAAGTCACCCAAACATAATGCAATAGCCCCAGGGAATCGGGTCGCAAACTGCGCAGCCTGCTGGAGCACAGCAAGATCAGACGCCGGTGGCAAGTACACACCCAGGATAACATACAGGACAGAGTCAACCCAGGCCTGGACAAAAACGTATCGTCCCTCGGGGTCCCTTACAATGAGGCCTGGCTCCCACCTGAGTCTACGATGCACCAAGATGGACACCCCCCTGGAATAGGAAGTGTGTGTAGAGTGAGCCGCCCACTGAACCCATGGCTTCTGAAGTCGCCTGGAATTATCTGGAACCAAATGAGTTTCCTGAAGGCATATGAGGTGTGGGTCAGCCCTCCTAATCTGAGAGAAAACCAACGACCTCTTTCGTGGGCTACCCAGGCCCCTCACATTCCAAGATAGTACACTAAAGGACGCCATGGTCGTCTAAGAGTGTAATGTAATCATGGCAATTCAGGACCCCAAAAGTGACCCGCCTATGAGTGTGTAGTGCGTGGCTGAGTGAGACACAGAGTGGTGTGCAGCAACCTAAGAACAATATACAAACGAAATGAACCATTACACCCCTAAAGGGTGTGAGACATACTACTGGCATAAACAAACAATATTTGTTAAATTAACCGTGGCTACAATTAACGGGGGAAGAAGTGCACCCACAGTGGTTGGTATACGGGGCACTGTCTTAAAGGTATGGATAATCACTAGGCTAGGAGATATACTATTCAACAGAGCCAGGTTCACATGAGTAAATGAGATACACCGGCGCCCCGGGGGTCGCCAGCCCAGGTAACTATAAGACTACAGGATACTATAATAACAGAACCGCACTTTTCATAAAACTACTTATGCAATAAACAAGAGCATCCCGTAATACATAAGTCCTTATGTATGGTCCGATCGGACCTCTCACCACACGCCGTCAGGATCATCGTCTCGGAGATCGAGGAAGAAGAGATAGCCAGTCCTCCACATCCCTCGGTGAAGTAAAGAAAAGGGACCTGCCGTCATGGACGACCCGAAGACGTGCTGGGTAAATCATGGAGTATTGTATAGCCTTTTCTCTCAACCGCCTCTTAACGGCCACGAAGGATGCTCGGGTCTTCTGGAGAGCCGCCGAGAAATCTGGAAACATGGCCACTGCTGCTCCGTTGTACTTAAGCTCGCCGGCCTGGCGCGCAGCCCGCAACGCCGTATCCCGATCCGTGCTGTTAATCAGACGGTCCAACAAGGGTCGAGGAGGTGCGCCCTGAGGCGGCGGTTTAGCCGGAACCCTATGGGCCCGTTCCACTGCAAATATTGGTGAGAAGTGAGCCTCCGGCAGGACATTTTTCAGCCACCCCTCCACAAAGGCCCGAGGATCTTCACCCTCCGCCCGCTCCGGCAGGCCCAGGATACGGAGGTTGTTTCGTCGCAATCTATTCTCCAAGTCATCCGCACGCTGGGTCCACAAACATGCAGCTCTCTCCAGCTCCTGGAGTTTGGCAGGAAGTGGGTTAACAGTGTCCTCTACCTGAGAGACCCGATCCTCCACCTCACACACCCTGCCTCGCAAGGTCTGAAAGTCCTGACGGAGCAGGCCCAGGTCGATTTTTACCTCCTCAATTTTCCCGGTCAGCGAGGAAGTGCCGGCATGGATCGCCTCCAGTAGCTGTCCAGTAACTTGCTTTAAAGTGGGCTCGGGGTCCTCCTCTGGAAGGGCAGGAGAGGCTGCCTCAAGCGATGGTGATGTAGAAGAGGATGCTGCCCTGGAGAACCCCCTCAGGCGATCAGAGACAGAGGTTGATTGCGGGCGACTCATTTTAGAGAGTCGGCGGCCGCTCTTCCTGCGTTCCCTACGGGTGGATATGTTGGCAGAGGAGGAGGTGTGATTGTAGCAAGACCTGGCCGGCCCCAGAGGATTATAGACAAGGTCTCTGGCTAATAGCAGTTGCACAGTAGGAGCCTCTATGTCAGACCACAAGGGCCAATAAGCCAGCCGAGGACAGACAGTAACTCAACAGTCCAATAGTATCGATGGCAACAGACTCTGGATTATAAGCGATGTCTCCAAGAGAGAGCCGTCAGCAGAGTAATGAAATAAATAGATTGCCAGGAGGAACTAAGAGGGAACGGATGGCAACTCAGCGATCCAATAGTGCCGATAGCAACAGTCACTGGATTATAAGTAAGGCCTCCAAGAAGGCCAGTAGCGAAGTGATGGAGTAGATAGATTGCCAGGAGGAACTAGAGGAGGACAGATGGTAACTCAACAGTCCAGTAGCACATACAGCAACCGTCATTGGATTATAAGTAAAGCCTTCCAGAGAAGCAGTCAGCAGGACGATAAATCGTACAGAGGCACACACCTTCAATGGGTCAGAGACAGTTGATGGCTGCCACAGATATTGCCTTGCACTACTGCCCAGAGGAGCCAGGGGATGGTCCTATCGTGCCCAGCAGCAAGGAGGAGAGAGGAATGCCGGCTCCCAAACTTCCAGGCAGGGATAGAGGGAACCGTCAGAGATAGGCTCAGCTCGCCAGGAACGCCAGACTCAGCGCCCCCTCATCAGCAGATGGCCAAACCGGTCAGGGTTAAAATGGCCGCCCGCCACGTGGAGAGAGGGGAGACCGCCGTCCGGGTGCCAGCAGGACCAGCGGCCCCAGCGGTGCCTGCACAGCCCAGGCCGGCCCACGAGCGCAGCCCCAGAACAGCAGCTCCACCCCACAGCAGCGCGGGACAGAGCGGCTCCGGCAGCGGCGGTGGGAGTGTATGGTCGCCGGCCACGTGTAGCGATCACCGACTACTACCCAACGGAGAAGGACACCGGCAGAACGGGAGCTCTGGAACCAGGAGGAGGGCCTCAGAAGTGCGTTCCAGCGGACAGCGAACCCGGGCACCGGTAAGCAAGGATGGATTTCAGGATGGATGAGCGGCTCTAGCCGGAGCTCCGCTCACATGCGACCGTCCATGTCGCGCGCTAGCCACGCCCCCCGTCCCTCTAAACTTTAATCTCAAACAAGGAGAAGACTGATCAGAGATGCAGCCAAGAGGCCCATGATCAATCTGGATGAACTGCAGAGATCTACAGCTGAGGTGGGAGAGTCTGTCCATAGGACAACAATCAGTCGTACACTGCACAAATCTGGAAGAGTGGCAAGAAGAAAGCCATTTCTCCCAAAGATATCCATAAAAAGTCTCGTTTAAAGTTTGCCACAAGCCACCTGGGAGACACACCAAACATGTGGAAGAAGGTGCTCTGGTCAGATGAAACCAAAATCTAACTTTTTGGCCACAATGCAAAACGATATGTTTGGCGTAAAAGCAACACAGCTCATCACCCTGAACACACCATCCCCACTGTCAAACATAGTGGTGGCAGCATCATGGTTTGGGCCTGCTTTTCTTCAGCAGGGAAAGGAAAGATGGTTAAAATTGATGGGAAGATGGATGGAGCCAAATACAGGACCATTCTGGAAGAAAACCTGTTGGAGTGTGCAAAAGACCTGAGACTGGGACAGAGATTTATCTTCCAACAAGACAGTGATCCCAAACATAAAGCAAAATCTACAATGGAATGGTTCACAAATAAACGTATCCAGGTGTTAGAATGGCCAAGTCAAAGTCCAGACCTGAATCCAATCGAGAATCTGTGGAAGGAGCTGAAAACTGCTGTTCACAAACGCTCTCCATCCAACCTCACTGAGCTCGAGCTGTTTTCCAAGGAAGAATGGGCAAGAATTTCAGTCTCTCGATGTGCAAAACTGATAGAGACATACCCCAAGTGACTTGCAGCTGTAATCTCAGCAAAAGGTGGTGCTACAAAGTATTAACTTAAGGGGGCCGAATAATTTGGCACGCCCCACTTTTTTTCATTTTTTTATTTTTTACAAAAGTTTTAAAATATCCAATAAATTTCGTTCCACTTCACGATTGTGTCCCACTTGTTGATTCTTCACCAAAAAATAAAAATTTTATATCCTTATGTTTGAAGCCTGAAATGTGGCAAAAGGTTGAAAAGTTCAAGGGGGCCGAATACTTTCGCAAGGCACTGTATATACTTTTAAATTCTATATGCTTTATTTCATTTTATAGCTAAATGGAAAGAAAAAAATTAACTAAGGAAAACAATTAAAAAGATTAAAAAATAATTTTGAAAACACTGTAGTTCTGTAAGCCCTTTACTTGCTTCAAATATGTTCTCAGTCTTTAGATATTAAACACAATAGGTATAACTAAGACAGACAAACCCGAAGAAATTTACATCAAGGCTGAAATTTGGAGGACATTTAACAGTTCTCACAGCACTAAATATTCCTTCTTTAAAACAGGGAAGCACAAGTACATAATTCTGTCAGTAGTTGAACCCGTTTCAAGAGTCAGTGACTAAAATGGGTTTGTCATTGAGAAAGTGGATTTAATGACTTGAAAGGTATACACTTACATATTTGATTATAAGCATCTGTTATTCTTCCTGGCATGCAAAGAAAGTGAAGTTTAAAGGGGGTCATAGACTCAGTATATCTAACCATTATATGACTGAAAAGTTACCAGTCCTGATACTCACGGCCAGCACCAGTGCAGCATCCCAGAGAGCTACTTCTTTTGTGTGTTTGTCATTGTGCCTCTGGGTTTCATGTTTGTATGTTTTGTTCCATGTTAAGTGTCATTGTTGTGCAGCTTTCTCCTCGGCATTTCCCCCATGCAGTGTTCAAACCCAGACTTGGTTCAGCCCTGGCCTGTCACCGGCCACTGGGCGGGGTTGTAGGGAGATATCTCCCCGATGACAGTTGGTAAGTCAGTTCAGTGCATGCAGCAGACTAGACTTTGTATGCAGAGCTGACCTGCCACCAGCCTCTGGACTGAAGGCCAACCGCCACTTTCACAGCCCCAGGAGTGATATCATCAGCCCCAGGCTCACCTGATGACAGCCCAGAGCAAGGGAGTAGAGATTTCCAAGTGGCTGGATTCATTTGGTGCCATGCCAGGAGCTCTTCCGACCAACACCACACCGGCTCAGGTAGGAGAGGTTCCCTCTTCAACTGGAAGTGCCCCTGGGGAAAGAGCTACTACCACCACCATCCGGTAGTGCTGCAGGACCACCCTCGACTTTGTCCGGCCTAGGAGTGGGACTGGAGCGATTGGGGAGCGTGCTCAGGCTGCTAGGTGGAACAGCATCCGCCACTACTACTCCCATCCTCCGGTCTCATCCGACTGGGTTGCAGCACCAGCACCAGGGAAGCCTGAGGGGGCCCACTTTGGTTCAGCAATGAGTGCTTCTATCAATGCTCATCATTGCACTGACTAAGTCGAGTGGTAAGTGCCGAGTAGAGATGGACATACCTCTCAAGATTTGATTTGTGACTGGGTCCCTGATTCATTTTGGGTCAACAAGTTTGGTACAAAAATTTAAATGGGCTTAAAACATAGTGTAAAACACTACCAGGGCTCCTAGGAACCTATCTAATTTCTAGCTCCCCAAGGCAAACACAACCAAAGTTATGTCAATGCGAAAGTGACATTATTATACTCTGGGGTCTCTTCAGAGGGGTCTATTGCAGAGTTCACTTTCAATTTCTATTTGTAGATCCTCAGATTCCCACCCCTTCCAGCATTTACAGGGTTCCCAGAGCAGGGGCGGGGCGGAGGGCAGAGGAGCTACAAGTGGTAAATGAAAGTGAAATCTGCACCTACCACTCTCCCCATAAAACAGGGGAAGGGGTAAGGTATAAGGGGGAACTGTACTTTATGGTGGATTAAGGGATGTTCTATGAGGGTATAAGTTGGCACTGTACTATATCAGGACATAAAGGGTCATATGGGGGAATAAAGGGACAGTCTAGGGGCATAAGAGACCATTTATAGGGAATAAAAGGGCACTGTACTGTATAGGGTTGTAAGGAACTAATAAGTGGCCAATATATTGGGGAATAAAGGGTTACTGTATTGGGGTATAAGGGACGGATCATTATATGGACACGTTGTATTGTATGGGGGCATAAAGGGCTCATTGTACTGTATGGGGACATAAGGCGGACATTATATAGCTGCAGATTTCACCCATGGTTTTTCGATCTTTGCAATGCAAAGGTCGAAAGTTACAGAAGACCTACAGCATTCCAGCAGGTTGCCGCTGCAAAAATTACCCAATTTTGGCTGTTTTTTGCTTTGGTGCCTTTCAGAGGAAAACACTGCTGCTGCATCAGTTGTTCCACAAAGTGGCCCACGGAGGCCTAAGGGACCACGCAAACCTAAAGCTGTTCCTGCCAATATATACTATTTCAGTGGGCCAAAGAGAAGACTCCTTTGGCAATAGCCAATGCATAACAAAAGGATTGGACAAAAAATATGCCAAGCTCCATGTATGCTACATTGTCTTGGGTTTAATTTAAAGGGAGCCTGTCAGGTGTTTTTTCCACCATAAACTGGCCCCATCATATGCAGGAAGTAATTCTCTTTCCATTGGTGCTCTGTGTAAACTTTCTCTTGCAGCAAAGTTATAAATGTTTGAAAACAAAAAGTCATATGACAGATTAGTAGTGCTAGAATAGAATACACAGACATAGATAGGACAGGTTCAGTGAGTCTGCTGCTGACAGTTAACCCTTTCATTTCCAGGCAATAGTTTATATTGTCTGACAGTACTTGCAATAGAACAATTTATGCAGGGCTTTTCTGGGCAAGAGTTAAATTTTTTTCATTAAATACATACTGCTGTTTTAACAGCAGAGTGCTGCTGATTTTGCCTGTGCAAATCTTAAAATGTAAATAAATAATAATTTAGGTAATTTATATAAGGGGTGTCTTGTTGTTCATCCAATACTAACCTGCGCAAATCTTAAAAAATAACTGTTGTATACAGACAGCTTGTCATTGTAATAATATTCATCTAATATCAAGCTTATAAAAATATGTGTGAACACAGCCCAGCTCACATAACTGTTGTATCCGGAAGTCCAACAATTCAGCTCCGATGCACGGCTCTCCACCCCTTGGTCAAGGGCGATGCATGAAGGAAAAAAACAGAAGATCCAGCAATCCAGGAGTGTCCCAATTAAATTGTTAAACCTTAGTTTTTATTGTTCTCATACAAAAAAAGAAAAAAATTAGTAATATGCAAGTCGCCAAAGGAATTCATCTTTCAAGCTAACACATTTTGGAACAATTAGTTCCTTATTCATATCAAGCTTAGCCTGCTCAAATCTTATTAAAAAAATCTTAAAAAACATTAGGAATTTCAAGTTTTTTCTCTCTCGTCTGGTCTGACAAACAGGGTGAAGGAACATTATTGTTAATCTGAACAAAATATTTTAACCGTATCTCTGTATGCGCAAGTGCAGTATGCATATGTAATTCTAGATATACATCACACACAGTAGTACCGTAGTAGTGGTGGCCATGGTAAGTAGGTTACCTCGGGGAATATCTGTAGATGAAGATTCAGATGGTGTGCATGGCCATGATGATGTGTTACAAAAAAGCGGGGAAGATGATCAAGACATTGCTGATTATTCTCTTGCAGATAGGACCTTTGCACCGCCTGTGATGTTCCCACTCGGTGGAACTCTACCTAAACATACTGGATCATCTGTGTGAGCAGCAGAAGGTGGTGAACAATTATTGCATGCAGCAGACCACAGGTACAATGTGTTACTCCAAGATATGTCTTTGAAGGCTCATAAGGGAAGTGGCTTCTTAGGCCCCTTAAAGAAGCCACCAAATTTATCAGCAGGGATGACTGCAACATCTGTGATCTGATCCCACTATTGTATATCTTACAGGAAACCCTTACACTCATGCAATGAAGGATGAAAGAGGCGGAACAGTTTCCACCTCTTAGTCAACGTCATCACCCTGTGTTAATGGAGGAGGATGAGAATGAGGATGGGTCAGGGTCATTATGGTAAAGGAACTGGGACTTCTAGACTGGAAGAGGAGGAAGAATCTCTCTTGGATGCAGAGGGGGCCCTTGATATGTCACAGGCACAACCAGAGGAGTAGGCTGACCTTTGTTTTAAGAAGAAGCAGAAGATGATGATGATGATTATGATGGTCCATGCTGACCAAGAACACCAACTATAGCAGGCCCCTGGGTCCATGCATAGTCAGGCAAGCATGGCAAGCTGTATGCTCCATTGCTTGCACAGCAACAAGCTTATTATTAGCATCAGAGGAATGAGTAGGCTCTTAGACCCTTGCTATAAAGATAAAATTGGGGAATTCTTCCCCCAAAAATTTGATTATCAGGATAGACCCAAATCAAATTAAACAAAGCTTGTACACTAAAATGTAACTTTTATTGGTTCTCCATTAAAATAGCATATAGCTAAAACACAGGAAAGTTAAAAAATGTGTGCACTTTAAACTCAAGTGGTAGGAAAATTGTAAGGGAGCCCCCTCCATTAGGAGTACATAACTCTCTAAAATTTGATGCACAAGTTGGCCAAACAGCCTAAAATCTGTAGGGCGGTGTGAAGAGGTAAAATGTTTTGCTTTATGTTTAGAACTGATTTCCTCTTTGTAACCTTGGTTGTGGTCCATGAGTTCCCCAGGTCTGGTAAAACCTCTGTTTGAATGTTCTATTATTACTTCTTATTTCCTTTTCTCATTAGGCTGGCCACCTATTGCTCTATTTTTCTACTCTTTCTGGTCTTGCCATCTCAGAACAATGTACCAAAACTAAGGAAATGTTCACAACAATATGGATTAATAAAGATGCGTTTTTGTTTACTTACTGCAGTAGTGGAGCTGCAGCAGGATATGTATGCCCTGACCTTATAAGAGGCAAGTCTGCAGCAACTCTAGTGTTTTGTATAGAAAACTGCATAGGATTATGGGAAATGTCTATGGTATAAAAGGATTCCATTAGACAGCAAGCTCCTTTGGATTTCTTTTCATCAATCAAGGTCTGATTGTTTTTTGGAAAATCCCATGCTTCACAGGTGGTTATAGTGGCATCAGTCGCCTATACATCTAATGAGAACTGCCAATATGCATGAGCACCGTATTATTGCAATAGTCCTGCCTAGTGATATCCACTGCCAATAAACAGCTAGTATCACTCTTAGCGGGAGGTATTGCAAATACGGAAAAAGGGTGCTATTAGGTGAGAGCCTACACTTCACTCTCTCATCATAGAGGACAATTGCAACATCTGACGCGTTTCTACTAGT
The DNA here is from genome assembly GCA_947044405.1 of Leptodactylus fallax. NCBI lineage: Eukaryota > Metazoa > Chordata > Amphibia > Anura > Leptodactylidae > Leptodactylus > Leptodactylus fallax. The sequence goes on from CAMRHE010000424.1 coordinate 1,289,199, forward strand.
TCTAAACTGCTACATCAGAGGTGTGAGCTATATTCAATTAGCTTTCTAAGCAGTCTCAAGTAGAAGCATATCCACATAGTCCCGCCAGCCATAATGCATGACTGCGGTGTTTAAGCGTCTGTACTAGCACTGCCCTGTGAAATGCGGCATGGATGGGGGCGCTCAATCATTGCGCAATCCCACCGCTCTGACGTATTTCTTGGCACACCCCTGAGAACTCCCAAAGATGATGGAGTAAGTGTCCTTACAACCTGATGATCCCACATCGTGGCCACTGTCAAAAGGTAAGTATATATCTAGGACAAAATGGAATCATACCGATACCATAGGTAGCACATTACTTCATAGGTATACACTGCCTGATCCCAGCTTATACCACACTGGGCAGACATGAATGTACTGCAGCAGACCACCTCAAATACCGATATCATGCATGAAGGTATTAGTGAAAAGTGGAATGTTAATACATATAATATGCACCTATAAAGGCTAACAAGTCTAGTACACCATGGGTATGAAGAAAACATGAGATATACAGTATAGTATGTATATATATATAATACAATATAAAATAAATAATCGGCCATAGTGGTAGGCACATCATATGGATCCTCTATTTGGTAAATAATGATATAAAGAAATGGGAAGATTATACCTAGACTTATGCATGAGTGACTGTGTCAATATATGCAGCATGTTCTATCTGAACCAAGCATAAAAACTGTGATTCATAGCCATAACCAAGGCTACCCCCTAGGATTCACTACTATAAAGGTTTTATATATTGACCGCAGTCTAAAATGCCTTTAAAATATGTATATAGGTGTATACTGGGTAAATAGACCCTAAAAAGGGGGCAGTATTAGCACTCATGATACCCCATAAGAAAGGATCTAGGTCATTCTACCATTTTAATCAATGCTGACCGAAGCATATGTTTTGTGGTTTCTACAATGAAAACAACATAATTCATATGGTAAATTGATAGAAAGGGGACTTGGACAATGGATCTGGGACAAAGGTCACAGTCTTAGTACCAAAAGAGTGATGAATATGTTGAGAGGGATTCAAGTGATAGCAAAGGAAGTAATGTAGGAGACCAGCTTAGTCTGACACAGTGAAATAGCATTATGACTGAACGCATTGTATAATGTGGTTAACACAAAGAAAAGAGACACACGATATGTTCTCATTAAGGCCTCTGGGATTAATCGTGCCCAACAGGAAGATCTAGCAGGCCTCTCTCTACAGGACCTTCCTATCAGTTTCTCTCCTGGCTTGGTGTAACAAGGTGAAATTGAGGCAAAATGGCTGTGCAAAATGTTAGATCAATTATGTCACATGAAAATACTGCCCTTTTGGTATGCCAACATGGAGGGGAGTAGGATGCCAACTCTCCCACTAGAGAAGGCAATTGGTTCCAGTGTCTTTACTGTATACACACGTATTCAATTTGCCCAACTGTGACTTAGTGATCAAAAGGTCCAAAAACGTCAACTTGTACTCCTGGATATCAAAAGTGAAAAACAGTCTCAGCTCATTAACGTTCAGGGCCTGAACAAGATGCTCAAAGTCCTCCCTGGATCCGTCCCACAATATAAAAATATTGTCAATGAATCTTATCCAGACTAAGTTGAATCCATTGTCTCTGTGAATACAATTTCTTTCTCCTACCAGCCCAGGTAGAGGTTAGCATAAGTGGGGGCACAGGAGCTCTCCATGGCGACTCCCCTAAACTGGTGGAAGATTTTGCTGTCAAATTAGAAGAAATTGCATTCCAATACAAACAAAAGTAATTCCAACACTAGGAATTATGCTCTCTAAGGTGACTGCCTCTATAGTTGAGAAACTCCCCCACAGCCCCATACCCTTTGTTATGGGGGGAAGGGTCACAACATCGAGGCTGGCCAGCAACACTCCTGATGGTACCTCGATGTCCTCCAACCAATGGAAGACATCCATGGCATCCCACACATAGGAGGGTTAACTAGTACTGAACGGGTGTAAAATATCATCCACGTAGAGGTTGACCTTCTGGGTAACCGAATTAATTCCTGCCACAATTGGGCATCCATTTAATGGGGACAGACCCTTATGAATCTTGGGTAGAGCATAAAAAGTAGCATGAATTGGATGAGATGGTAGTAAATAAAAAATCAATTTTGCAGAGCTAATCAGATTTCTCCATTTAATATAACTACCTGTGGGATCTGTCCCCAATATTTCTTAACATGCAGTATTGCTCTAGATGTCAGAACACATGTTGATGTAGTTTGCATGCTCAAGGGAGTTCCCCCCTTATCAGAAGGCTTGATAATATTGTGGTCAGTTTCAAGACTGTTGAGAGACACTGATTCCTATGGTGGTAAATTGGTTGTAAATCTAGAAGGAGACATGCTGAACTTCACTATTTGGTCCATGACTATTTGGAGAAAAGTATCTACAGGGTAGTTCAGTGCTAGCGATGGTGCTATAACACCAAAAAGGAGGAAACTATCCACAGGTAATGTGGAAAAAATTACTTTTATCACAATGAATCAGGCATGGATCCATGAGGATTTTCAAACACCTCCGGCTGATACCTCTGAATAATAATATCATCTCCCTTCATCATCTTCCACTTACTGTACTGCTGCTGATGCTGGCTACTGCTAGTTCAAAATAGCTACCATCACTGCCACCAGTCAGTCAAACATGTCCTGCAGCCTGGTCCATTGTATTAAGCCGTGCCGCACTGCCACATTTTGCCACCGCTGCCTAGTGCCTACTACCAATGTCACTACTCAGGCAGATATGTTCTTTGACCTGGTCCATCATGTTATGCAGGGGCCATAAATGTTGTCACAGGTGCCTAGCACCACTGCCACCACTCAGATATGTCCTGTAGCCTGGTCCATTTTATTATGCCTTGCGGCACTGCCACACGTTGCCACAACTGCATAGTGCCTACCACCACTGCCACCACTCAGGCAGACATGCCCTGCAACCTGGTCCATCATATTATGCTCTGCCGCACTGCCGCACATGTTACAAAGCTGCCTTGTGCTTACCACCACTGCCACCACTCAGACAGGCATTTCCAACAGCCAGTTCTATCATATTATGTCCTGACACATGTTGACACAGCTTCCTAGTGCCTACCTCCACTGCCACCATTCAGGCAGACATGTTCTGTGGCCTGGTCTATCATATTATTCCCTTCCACACTCCCACACATTGCCTCAGCTGCCTAATGCCTACCACCGCTGCCACTAGGCAGGCCGAAATATCCTGTGGTGTGGTTGATTATTTTAGTCCCTGCCACAGCTGCCTAGTACCTACCACCACTGCCACCACTCAGACATGTCCTGCGGTCTGGTGCATCATCACATTCCACTTTAAGCACATTGTTGGTGCCATTACCAGTGTTGGTATAAAAAAAAAAAGAAAAAATAATTTTGATTTCACATCTGCTCCCATAACAGGATAATTTGTGGTGACTATTTTTAAAAAACACCAATTAAAAAACTTCTACATTTTTCAAGTAGCTCATAGCCACAAATTTGTCTCCTAAATAACAATAAGCCCCTGTAACACTTACAAAGCCATTGCTCTTTGCAACATAACTGCCAGCTTTTTAAATATTAAATGTGTAAAAGCAAGTGTCAGCGCGGTGTATGGTTGAACTCTAAGTTTGTATCCTCTGCTTACCATTAGTTTTTCCATAGACATACAGTGCTGGCCAAAAGTATTGGCACCCCTGCAATTCTGTCAGATAATACTCAATTTCTTCCAGAAAATGATTGCAATCACAAATGCTTTGGTAATAATATCTTCATTAAATTTGTCTTCAATGGAAAATCACAAAAAGAATTGTCAAAAAGCCAAATTGGATATAATTCCACACCAAACATAAAAAAGGGGGTGGACAAAAGTATTGGCACCCTTTGAAAAATCATGTGATGCTTCTCTAATTTGTGTAATTAACAGCACCTGTTACTTACCTGTGGCACATAACAGGTGGTGGCAATAACTAAATCACACTTGCAGCCAGTTGAAATAGATTAAAGTTGAGTCAACCTCTGTCCTGTGTCCTTGTGTGTACCACATTGAGCATGGAGAAAAGAAAGAAGACCAAAGAACTGTCTGAGGACTTGAGAAGCAAAATTGTGAGGAAGCATGAGCAATCTCAAGGCTACAAGTCCATCTCCAAAGACCTGAATGTTCCTGTGTCTACCGTGCGCAGTGTCATCAAGAAGTTTAAAGCCCATGGCACTGTGGCTAACCTCCACGGAAAAGAAAAATTGACGAGAGATTTCAATGAAAGATTGTGCGGATGGTGGCTAAAGAACCTCGACTAACATCCAAACAAGTTCTAGCTGCCCTGCAGTCCGAGGGTACAACAGTGTCAACCCGTACTATCCGTCGGCGTCTGAATGAAAAGGGACTCTATGGTAGGATACCCAGGAAGACCCCACTTCTGACCCAGAGACATAAAAAAGCCAGGCTGGAGTTTGCCAAAACTTACCTGAGAAAACCAAAAACATTTTGGAAGAATGTTCTCTGGTCAGATGAGACAAAAGTAGAGCTTTTTGGGAAAAGGCATCAACATAGAGTTTACAGGAAAAAAAAAAAAAAAAGAGGCCTTCAAAGAAAAGAACACGGTCCCTACAGTCAAACATGGCGGAGGTTCCCTGATGTTTTGGAGTTGCTTTGCTGCCTCTGGCACTGGACTGCTTGACCGTGTGCATGGCATTATGAAGTCTGAAGACTACCAACAAATTTTGCAGCATAATGTAGGGCCCAGTGTGAGAAAGCTGGGTCTCCCTCAGAGGTCATGGGTCTTCCAGCAGGACAATGACCCAAAACACACTTCAAAAAGCACTAGAAAATGGTTTGAGAGAAAGCACTGGAGAATTCTAAAGTGGCCAGCAATGAGTTCAGACCTAAATCCCATAGAACACCTGTGGAGAGATCTCAAAATGGCAGTTTGGAGAAGGCACCCTTCAAATCTCAGGGACCTGGAGAAATTTGCCAAAGAAGAATGGTCTAAAATTCCAGCAGAGCATTGTAAGAAACTCATTGATTGTTACCGGAAGCGGTTGTTCGCAGTTATTTTGTCTAAAGGTTGTGCTACCAAGTATTAGGCTGAGGGTGCCAATACTTTTGTCCGGCCCATTTTTGGAGTTTTGTGTAAAATGATCAATGATTTGACTTTTTTTTCATTCTCTTTTGTGTTTTTTTCATTGCAAGCAAAATAAATGAAGATATTATTACCAAAGCATTTGTGATTGCAATCATTTTCTGGAAGAAAATGAGTATTATCTGACAGAATTGCAGGGGTGCCAATACTTTTGGCCAGCACTGTACGTGTCACATTCATTTTGAAATAACCTTGGATGTGTTTGCCTTAGAGCTAGAAATTGGATAGATCGGTTAATAGGAGCTCTAAGGGTATTCTACACTACGTTTTAACCGCTTTAGGACAAAGCCTAAGTGTGCCTTATGGACCAGGCCTCATTTTTCAAAACTGACATGTGTCACTTATTTTTTTATACAAAGATCTTTAACACCCTATTTATTAAGAGCTATATATATATATATATATATATATATATATATATATATATTATATTTTGACAACTTCGCCACCCCTCAGTTCCCCCATGAACTGACTGCTGCTCCCTATAAAACATAGGGAACCTAAGTGCAATGTGCTGCAATACAATGTATTGCACTGGGGATCAGAGACCGTTAAAAATTAACAAAAAATAGTTAAAAATTAACAAATAATAAAAATTAAAAAAAAAAAAAAAAAACACTTTTACAGTTAACTTCTTCCAGACCGCCCATCGACTATATATACAGTCATATGAAAAAGTTTGGGCACCCCTATTAATCTTAATCATTTTTAGTTCTAAATATTTGGGTGTTTGCAACAGTCATTTCAATTTGATAATTGAATGCAATATGCAAAATTTGACCGGTGCAAAAGTATGGGCACCTCAACAGAAAAGTGACATTAATATTTAGTAGATCCTCCTTTTGCAAAAATAACAGCCTCTAGTCGCTTCCTGTAGCTTTTAATCAGTTCCTGGATCCTGGATGAAGGTATTTTTGACCATTCCTCTTTACAAAACAATTCCAGTTCAGTTAAGTTTGATGGTCGCTGAGCATGGACAGCCCGCTTCAAATTATCCCACAGATGTTCAATGATATTCAGGTCTGGGGACTGGGATAGCCATTCCAGAACATTGTAATTGTTCCTCTGCATGAATGCCTGAGTAGATTTGGAGCTGTGTTTTGGATCATTGTCTTGCTGAAATATCCATCCCCGGCGTAACTTCAAATTCGTCACTGATTCTTGTATATTATTCTCAAGAATCTGCTGATACTGAGTTGAATCCATGCGACAATCAACTTTAACAAGATTCCCGGTGCCGGCATTGGCCACACAGCCCCAAAGCATGATGGAACCTCCACCAAATTTTACAGTGGGTAGCAAGTGTTTTTCTTGGAATGCTGTGTTTTTTTGACGCCATGCATAACGCCTTTTTGTATGACCAAACAACTCAATCTTTGTTTCATCAGTCCACAGGACCTTCTTCCAAAATGAAGCTGGCTTGTCCAAATGTGCTTTTGCATACCTCAGGCGACTCTGTTTGTGGCGTGCTTTCAGAAACGGCTTCTTTCGCATCACTCTCCCATACAGCTTCTCCTTGTGCAAAGTGTGCTGTATTGTTGACCGATGCACAGTGACACCATCTGCAGCAAGATGATGCTGCAGCTCTTTGGAGGTGGTCTGTGGATTGTCCTTGACTGTTCTCACCATTCTTCTTCTCTGCCTTTCTGATATTTTTCTTGGCCTGCCACTTCTGGGCTTAACAAGAACTGTACCTGTGGTCTTCCATTTCCTTACTATGTTCCTCACAGTGGAAACTGACAGTTTAAATCTCTGAGACAACTTTTTGTATCCTTCCCCTGAACAACTATGTTGAACAATCTTTGTTTTCAGATCATTTGAGAGTTGTTTTGAGGAGCCCATGATGCCACTCTTCAGAGGAGATTCAAATAGGAGAACAATTTGCAATTGGCCACCTTAAATACCTTTTCTCATGATTGGATACACCTGGCTATGAAGTTCAAAGCTCAGTGAGGTTACAAAACCAATTTTGTGCTTCAGTAAGTCAGTAAAAAGTAGTTAGGAGTATTCAAATCAATAAAATGATAAGGGTACCCAAATTTTTGCACCGGTCAAATTTTGGTTTAATGCATATTGCACATTTTCTGTTAGTACAATAAACCTCATTTCAATCCTGAAATATTACTGTGTCCATCAGTTATTAGATATATCAAATTGAAATGGCTGTTGCAAACACCCAAATATTTAGAACTAAAAATGATTAAGATTAATAGGGGTGCCCAAACTTTTTCATATGACTGTATGTGTGGGTGCCGCAACCCAGACGGAGGAGATCGGAGGATGGGAGTAGTAGTGGCGGATGCTGTGCCACCTAGCACGGTCACCAACCGCTCCAGTCCCACTCCTAGGCCGGACAAGGTCAAGGGGGGGCCCTGCAGCACTACCGGAGGGTGGTGGTAGTAGTTCTTTTCCCCGGGGCACTTCCAGTTGAAGAAGGGGACCTCTCCTACCTGAGTCGGTGTGATGTTGTTCGGAAGGGCCCTGATGGAACAATAAGTCAACAGCAGCCTCCGGATAGGGGTAGTAGTCTTACAGTGTCCAACCCACAGCCTTGGTTCTAGGAGGGTGCTCAGAGTGATATAGGCTCCACTGGATGGCTTTCCTCTACTCCTCCTCTCTGCCTCTCCCAGCCAGGTACACTGGAGATGGAGTTACAAATAGCCCTGACAGGGATCTGATTACCTGCATGCTAGGCCCAAATACGTCCCTCCTGTCAGGGTCCTCTCCTGCTCCTCCTGGCACGGTGCCAACTGAGTCCAGCAGCTTGGATAGCTTTACTCCCTTGCTCTTCGCTGTCTTCAGGTGAGCCTGGGGCTGATGATATCCCTCCTGGGGTTGTGAAAGCGGCGGTTGGCCTTCAGTCCAGAGGCTGGTGGCAAGTCAGCTCTGCGCACCTAGTCTGGTTCACAGCATGCACTGAACTAACTTGACCAACCGGCGCCGGGGGAGATAATATCTCCCTACAACCCTGTCCAGTGGCCTATGATAGGCCAGGGCTGAGCCAAGTCTGGGTTTGAACAATGTAGGGGGAAATACAAGGTAAGCTGCACAACAATGACATTTAACATGGAACAGAACATACAAACATGAAACCCAGAGGCACAATGACAAACACACAAAAGCAGTAGCACTCTGGGATGCTGCACACCCCCCTATTTTAACCTGAGCCGCCCTCGGCGAATCTTTGCCCAGGCTAGGGAAGGCAATACAGCGGACAAGACAAGACAAACAAGCTTAACAAATAAAACATGGCAACTATATACAATGGGTTGAGATGCCGGTCTTCGTCCCTGTCCCTTTTGGTCCTGTCCTGTTTATTACTCCAGACTTTTTGGTCAGTAATTTAGACCTGGTACCTGAGGCACGAAGTTATAAGGGTCCCTACTTGGGTACCAGCAAAACTTAAGGAAATGGAGGAAAACACACAAAGGTCCCTGAGGCACCAATATAGCAGTGTCCAATCCCAGGGCCTCAACAGAAGAATTAGGGACTCCAGGGCACAGGTGTGGTAGTGTCCATCCTGAAGCATAGGGATAGGAGAACATAAGGAGAACTTGGGCAGTGTCCACAAATCCGCACTGATACAACTGGGGAAATGTCCAAAAGTTCGGCACAAAAATACAAAGGGGCAGAAACTTGGAGCTATTTACATCCGTATGAGTCCAAGGCAGTCACTCCAGGGGCACCCTGGAGGGCATAAAACTTGATCTCCCCAGTCAGGTGTAGACTGGGGGGGCACAAAACTTACGGGTGGTGACCTTTACTCCTCAGCTTCCATGGAAGAAGATCCCGATGTCTTGGAACGTGAAGCTGGAGTGGGTGTCAGTGGTACAGCCTCAGGCAACCTGGACAGGCTTTGTAATTCCAGGGCCTTCTTCTCCATGGCTCTGTAGAAGATGGTGACGGTGGCTGGGTTCATGCTGCTCTTGTAGACAGGTTGCTCCACTTGCTGTGCAGCTGCAGGAGTTGCAGAGTGACCTCCACCGCAGATGTGGTCACTCCCCGAGATGATGATGGTGCTCAGGACAGCAGGTGGTGATGCAGCAGGAGCAGGGTGTGGTGGTGATGCAGGTGCTGCAGGTGCAGCCCCGGAGGGAAGTGGACCGTAGGCCAGGCCTGTGGCTGTTGGTAGCAGGCGACCAGGGGTGGTGGTGGCGGAGTCCTCCCAGACCTCGTGTTGTGGTGGTGACATAGGGATCTGGTCAACGTCAGCTGCCCAGAACCCCTTAGGGCGAACTTTTAGCGTGAACTCCATTCTCTCACCTGGGTGCAGATTGTGTAGATGTTCTGGCAGCCCAGGCCTTTTCACTGACCTCCAGTTGACAAACACGTTGGCCCACTCAGAATCCTCCACGATATATCCACAGCCATTTCTTTGGTCAGAGTCCATAACGGTACCTCTTCTCCGGTCAGGCACCTTGCCCTCCACAGGTGGTTCTAGGCCAGCCCGTCTACTGGAATACGCCTTCTCTTCCTCCACTTTAAGTTGTTGGCGCCCGGTGATGGAAGTAGGCCTTCGGGCGCGAACAGCAGTTGGCGGGACAGCAGCAGGTGAAACGGGGCACCAGCCGGAGTCCCGGAGGTAGCTACCACCGCGGCTACCGGAATCTCCTCCATAAGCTCCTCAGCGTCCATCTCCTCTCCCCAGGTCCAGGCATAAGGATCAGGGTTAATACCTCGAACAGATGGGGGACGTGACATGGTGCAGCAGGATATGATGGCTCTGCGTGCACGGGGTCTACAGTCTCTCACTAACGCCAACTCTCTGGAACTTTCCAGGCTTTCTACTGGTGATGGATGCTGGTGGGCGGTGCTACTACGCATAGGACAGGTCTGGTGTTGGACTCACCCAAGATGGTGTCGCCCAGGAGGCTCCAATGACGCTGTCCTATAATAGGGGCCACAGATTCGTCCTGTTCAAATAGGACGGTGGAGCTTGGCTGATGCACCTCTGACGTAAGACTTTCCCACCTGAGAGCTGGTTTTGGCGGGCTGGCAGTTAACCTCTGCGGAGCTGAGAAATTTTGAATGATGCAGCTCTGTCTGAGGCTGGAGTTAACCCCTCGTGGGCTGGGCTCACGTGCACCGGTGATGTCGCAGCCGTAAATACAGTCCGGTAATGGCTGGCAGACCTCTGGCATGCAATAAAGTGGCTTAACTTCGCAAACAGTGAAACAGTACACAGTTTTGCAAATAATCCAGGCAGGCTAGCGATAAGTAGTTCCAGGCACAATATAGAGTCCACAATACAAAGCCACAGGGAAAAGTTTCTCGCACAAACAAAAAAAAGTTTCTCAGCTCACCCGTTGTAGATGAAGTTTTAGGATCTTGACACCATAGTCTGTGATGGTATAAGGACACGGGAGTCTCGATCCTGCCGACTACGCCAAAAACGACTTGCTGCAGCCCAGACGGAGGAGACTGGAGGATGGGAGTAGTAGTGGCGGATGCTGTGCCACCTAGCAGGCCGAGCACGCTCACCAACCGATCCAGTCCCACTCCTAGGCTGGACAAGGTCGAGGGGGGGTCCTGCAGCACTACTGGATGGTGGTGGATGTGGTTCTTTTGCCCCGGGGGCACTTCCAGTTGAAGAGGGGGACCTCTCCTACCGGAGTCATGTGGTGTTGTTCAGAAGGGCCCTGATGGTAATGCAGGCACGACTCAGGATTCAGCGATTCAGGTAAACCAAAAAGCTGTTTATTAGGCAACTGGAACAATAAGTCAACAGCAGCTTCCGGATGGGGGTAGTAGTCTTACAGTGTCCAACCCACAGCCTTGGTTCTAGGATGGTGCCCAGGGTGATATAGGCTCCACAGGATGGCTTTCCTCTACTCCTCCTCTCTGCTTCTCCCAGCCAGGTACACTGGAGATGGAGTTACAGGGAGCCCTGACAGGGATCTGGTTATCTGTATGCTAGGCCCAAATACGTCCCTCCTGTCAGGGTCCTCTCCTGCTCCTCCTGGCACGGCGCCAACTGAGTCCAGCAGCTTGGATAGCTTTACTCTCTTGCTCTGGGCTGTCTTCACTTGAGTCTGGGGCTGATGATATTCCTCCTGGGGCTGTGAAAGTGGCGGTTGGTCTTCAGTCCAGAGGCTGGTGGCAAGTCAGCTCTGCATACCTAGTCTGGTTCACAGCATGCACTGAACTAACTTGACCAACCGTCACCGGGGAGATAATATCTCCCTACAACCCCGCCCACTGGCTTGTGATAGGCCAGGGCTGAACCAAGTCTGGGTTTGAACAATGCAGGGATAAATACAAGGTAAGCTGCACAACAATGACATTTAACATGGAACATCACATACAAACATGAAACGCAGAGGCACAATGACAAATACACAAAAGCAGTAGCACTCTGGGATGCTGCATAGGTGGCTCTTCTCTTGTTCTGCAAGGACGTAACGGTACATCCTTGCAGTTTTAAGCAATCCCCTGCCTTCCTGATTGCTGTGTACCCAGCGCTTAATGAGTGCTATATACACAGCTATGGAAGCCGCCATGTTGTGTCCCCCCTCTGACCCGGCAGTCATGTGATTTTCTGGAGACCAGAGACTGCTAGAGCTGCTGGGTCCTTGAAGACCCAGATCAGCTCAGCAGTCATGGGCAGGAGGCTGTATTCCTTCTGCAACTGGGGCTAAGATATCAGCCCCAGTTACAGGGAAAATCAGCCTCCCCCAACAATAAAATAGTAGTCAGATGTCCCCAAAGGTCTATTATGACCTTATGGGGACACAATGTAAAAATAAAGAAAGAAAGAAATGAAGAAAGTGAAAAAAGTAGAAAAGTAAAAAAAATAAAATAAAGTAACATAAGTAAAAAAATAAAATACTACGCCAATACCACACCCTCATCACAGGTTCTAGCCCCACCTTGACGACACAAATAAATTTGTAAAAGCAGTAAAACATGATAAAACCAATATAAATATGGTATCACCATAATTCTAATGACCCACTGGACAAAGTTGCCATGTTAATTTTAATGCAGTGAACACTGTAAAAACAAAATGCAAAAAATTATGATTGAATTATGGGGTTTTTTTCACACAGACCTCCCCCAAAAACATTAATAAAAACAAACAGTATATTTACCCCAAAATGATGGAAAATGAAAGTACAACTCGTCACGCAAAGAATAAGCCTCCACATAGCTATGTTGACAAACAAATAAAAAAGTTATGAATTTTTGAAGGCGGGGAAAGGAAATATGAAAAAAGTTGACAAACATTAACGTACAAACTACCCTGCCTTAATGTTTTTTGTTGTTGTGTTCTCCCAATATATAGTCTAGCCCACTCTAATAAAAAAAAACAACTATTATTATTAAAGTTGAGTTTTCCTGAAATGCTTGTTTGTAAAAAAAAAAAAAAGAAAAAAAAACAAAACATACACACAGTATCAGAATTGTTGGCAATCACTATAATTAAATTAAACAGTAGGAAAAAAACAGGACAAGTACTAACAATAAGAATGCAATAGTTTATATGTTCTCCCCGTGTTTGCAGGGGTTCCCTCTCACACTCCAAAGACATACTGAAAGTGAATGTACATTGTGAGCCTGTAAGAGACAGCCAATGTTGTCCTAAGCTTCATTTGTCTGTATAAACTGTTAATGTTGAATGTATTTCTGTGATTCTGTTCCTTTAAGACAGCAGCCATTGTAATTGTGACATGATGCTGGAGTGACTCCCCCCCCTTTTATGTCAGCTTGCCTGTTCTGCAGACAGAATGTGAGCAGAGAAGCAGGAAGTGACGAGACAGAGAGCAGCAGCCATCTTAGCAAGTGTTGTATTGAACTGGTGTGGAGATTTTTCTGTACAGCTAAGCTGTATCTTGGTCCAGAGACAAACAGAGTGTAAAGAGACAACAGGACTAGTGAGTCCACGTGAAAGGAACTGTGCTCAGTGGCTGATCAGTGAGACTGACATTGTGACTGTGTATATGGATACCACAGATAGAGACTCGCAGTGCTGTTGATGTACTGGACAGCACCTGCTAAACCCCGGCTTACATCCCAGCTCAGTGTATGGATTCGGCAGGACTGTCAGTGTGCTGAGTGGAATCTGCTGTTGGATTACATTGCATTCATTGGGTTTCCCTGTTAAAGAGGACTTCATTTCTCCCAAGATCCTGATAACCGTGAGGAGAGGACGTTTCGCTATAAAAGAAAGGAACGACTTTGGGCCCCACCGCGCGCTTCTACAGACTGTAAGCGGTCCACCTGGACCACTGGGGAAAAGGGGGGTGCACCCAAATGTGAAGTCAGGGTCAGTTAGGGATAGTTTTGAGTATATTGTTCATTCAGTGTCCATACTGCAGAAGTGGACAGAGTAAAAGTAGAAACCATTGCAGAATTTGCCTTGAAATTGTTCATGCTATATTGTATATTTTGCTTGTCTTTAGCCCTGTCATTTTACCTTTAACTAGCCTTTATTAACTTATAGTAAATATATATTTTTTTCTTGAACTACCGCGTGTGCGTTCATTTCTGGTTGCGGAGTCCAAACCACCTGCCTTGCTCTCGGTTCACAAGCCCTATATGGGACAGTGACTGACAATGTGTGTAAAGCGCTGCAGAATATGATGGCGCTATATAAGTAAGAAAAATAAGTAAATAAATAACAGGCTCAGCAGCACTGCAGTGTTATCATTCTTAATGAGAATAAAGATGTTTTTAAAAGCAGTGAACCACAAATATTGAGTGAGGGTTCTTTATGTTCCTCCTCAACTTGTAATTTACAATGTTGTCTTTCCGTACTGTCAACCATGTCTCCTTTTTTTTATCTTCACTGACACAGATCCCATTCTCTAGTAGTCTTGTGGTATCTGCTGAGAGAAATATTTCTCATAGCCTGAAACTTCTACTTCCTCCTCTTTTTAATGAGTTGGATGAGAACTGCAATTGCTTTTTTGATGTAGAGGAGGCAGAAGGTGAAAGAGTGTTGGGAGAGGTACTACTTGCAGGGGGTGTGCTGTGCTACTGGGGGTAGTGGCTTTAGGTACCAGTGCTGGTAGGGCCACTAGGGGGAAATCTGTTAGTAATTGTGAGGGCAGAGAGGAATCCCATTGCTATGATGAGTCACAAAAAAGTGGGGAAGATGATGACATTACTGAATCTGATAATGATTATACTACAGATAAGACCTGGCAACTGGGTCAAGGTGACAGGGTGATGTAAGGGTTAAAAATATTCTGCTCACCAGACATATATTCTGTTAAGAAAAATAGAAGAAAAACAAAGTTATTGCTATAAGCATGTCGCCCACCACAAAGTCTGGGCTGTCTGGCAGTATAGGATGTGGTTAAGATAAGACCATATCACAAACGTCTAAAGATTGCTATCTGACTTTTTACTGTTAGGTGTTATGTTAAGTGATCTTTTGAAATATGCTTTTGTATCGTGAAGCCCCAGTCTAGTTTAAACTGGTTTTGGGACGTACGTGACAGCGGAACTATAAGACTAAGTATGGGCATCGTGTTATGTGACTGATGTATAACTGTGCTTCCTATATAACCTTGCTCTGCCAATCAATAAATCGAAGCATTCTATACATGATACCTTGGTGTCTGTTTGTTTCCCGAGCGCTCGATAATTGTTCCTTATTAATTAGGCCCAAGACAACATATCCCGGGGAGTTCCCCCGACAGTAACTGGCTCCCAACGTGGGGCATCAAGGATCGTCCGATGTGCAGCCGATAGCGTGCCAACCCACTCACCGACCGATTTGGAGACGGGACCGGAGGACCTCAGATGAATAAAACAGCGCTGTAAGGTAAGCCCTTGTCTTGCCAAATAACTTATCTGAGCTCCTACGTGTCTTTGATCCTGTGTATCGATGAGTGAGGTTAGTTGCTGCATGTTTTTGTGACACTTGATGCCATATTATATAGTACGGAAGAACCGTAATTAAAGGGTATGTTGTCTGTGGTAGAGTGGGAGATCGAGTATACCGTTTTTTTGTCTGCTGGTCATACTGTCATTTGGTTGCTACATCTGTTATAAAGTGTATAAGGCAGCACAGAAGGGAGAGACATTCTCCATCCTTAACCCCTAGAGTTGTGGACAAGGTCCGGAAACAAAAGTAGTGAGTGATTGAAAAGTCCTTGTTTTGGAACACTAGCCTCCAGCTGTGCCTGGACGGTCAGGGTCGAATGAGACCCGAGTAGTAGCACGAAGGACTGAGTAGAATCCGCGCAGGTACGTGCAATAATTCAGGTGTGTTTCGGTAAGGGGACACAGGCAGAAAGTTCAGTCTGTGGAAACCAATTGAGGTTTTGCCCTGAGCACTACACCAGAACTTGCACATCAAGAGTTAGTTCAAGGAAAACAGAGTGTCTGTTTGGGAGTTCCCACTAGAGAAGTCAAAGTGACCCTCTATTGTCTTAATTGCCCTAGAGGAGTGGGAATTCACGGCTGATTAGCTACCAGCCAATATGGGGAAGGGACCCTCTAAGATATGGTACACCCCATATGAACTAATAGAGACAAGGGAAGGGAAAGAAGTTGCTGCCCAAGTAAAAACGATCCTTAAGAGAGCAGGGGTTCCCAAGACAGGACTGTTCGATAGTAGATTTTGGGACCATTGGAGACTAGACCATGCAGGACAAATTCAGGAAAACGGATTACAAAGGGGAATATATGCCCTAATTGAAGGAAGTGACAGAGTGGAAAAGGAGGATTGGCCTCAAAAATCGGATGATAAAAAGGTTACATTATATGCTTTGCCCTCTGTCATGATTTTGAATCAAAAAGGACGGAACAGTCTACCATCTGCACCTCCACCATACAGAGATCCAGAGGAATGGACCTGTAGAGTCTGTGGTCAACAGAATCCAGACTACAGAGAAACTTGTCTGGCATGTGGAGCCCACCGTCCACACCCCCAACAAGTTAAAATGGTGCATCCACCCGATGATGAGGTCTTTCCTCCACCACCACCTCCTCCACCAGAGCCAGTGCAAAAATTGTATCCATTCCTGACCAGGTCCCAGACTGGAAGGATTCAGGGTACACAAGGCACACACATGGCAGAAGGTGATTCGAAGAGTGCTGTGGGAGGAGAGGATGGTGATCAGGCCATCACAACCACTATGGAATGGCGACCCTGGACCCCCAGTGAACAATTAGCTCTTTGTTAGCAACTACCAGACCCTCAATTAGAACCCAGTGCCTTTCTCAGAAAAATGAGAATGATTCAACAAAATTACAAAGCCAGTTGGAAGGACCTTATGGCCCTCATACAAGTTAAATGTACTGAGGGACTATTAGGGACTATAAATCTTACTGCTCGATTTGGTAGATATGAACCCCTTAACGCAGAAACCACAGGAAGTGGAGACACCTTCTTAGAAAGGCTAAAAGAATGGTGTGATAGACAAGCAGAGACTAGACGAACTGCCTTGACCACTTGTAAACGAGAGAAAGGAGAGTCTGTTGCAGCATATTATGGCAGATTGCTCACAAAGGTAGTGGATTCCGGATGGGGGGATGCCCCAAATGTTTTAAGGAATACTATGGTCACTGAGGCCTTTATGCAAGGAATCGGATCTACCCTAGCAGAAAAGATTAAGGGTTGTACCCCAGACTGGAGACGTGTAGATCCTGATAATTTGTATGCCAAAGCTGTTGGTTTTGCTGTAGATGAAAGAGAGAAAAAGGCAGCAGCCCCGGTAAAGAGTTACACTAATTCAGGTACCCCAAATCCGGATAACCAGAAGAATCAGGGCAAACAGGGTACCCGCCCTAGACAACATTGGACAGAGGAAAAACAGGAAGTGTTTCAATTGTGGAAAACAAGGACACCTAGCCAGAGATTGCTGGTGTCCCAAACAAAATAACAATAATAGAGGACAGTCTAGAAACTGCCCACCTGGCCCGACCAAGGCCAGGATAATTCACAATGAAGGTCAGGCCCTCCTGCCCCAGTGTCCCTCTTATCTTCAGCAGAGAGAGGTATACAAATCTTTCAACCTGTATTGATTAATGGAAAGGAGGTGCCGTTTCTAATAGACACTGGGGCCACAAAATCTTGTGTCAGTAAAGATATTGTTAACAAATTTAACCTACCATTGTCAGGTGATAGCCAGGTGGTTCAGGGAGTGTCAGGTCTCCCTGTTACCCTTGACCAAACAGACCCTATAGAGACATCATTTCAAGGATGTAGAATTCTAACTAGATACCTTGTCTCTGACACCTCATATAATATATTGGGTACGGATGTGATGGGGGTCCTAGGTTGTAACATCATGTTACATCCCTCTGGTGAAGCTTATGTGCGGACCACACATACAAACCATGAGATACTTTGCCTAGTATCTGCTATAGTGAATACTCCACATTCTGTGTTCACCCTCACTGAAGAAGAGAATATACTATTGTCACAGGTCCCAGAAGGTCTCTGGGCAACAAGTACAACAGATCTAGGCAAGTTAGATGTCCCTCCTGTTATGGTAACTTTGAAACCAGGGGCCCAGCCACCCAGAATCAAACAATACCCATTAACACACGCGCAAGAAAATGCTATAGCTATGACTATAGTAGAATTGCTAAAAGCTAAGGCTTTAAAGGAATGTACTTCAGTGGCCAACACACCGTTATTCCCTGTTAAGAAGAAAGGTAAAAAGGGCGAGCCAGATACTTATCGTATGGTTCATGACTTGAGAGAACTAAACCAAGTGACTTTGCTTGAGACCCCGGTAGTGCCTAATCCCCATACACTGTTGTCTGCAATTCCAGCAGGGACCACATACTATACGGTGGTGGACTTAAGTAATGCTTTTTTTTCAATTCCCCTCGAACCACACTGCCAATACTTGTTTGCCTTCACCTTTAGGGGCAAACAATACACCTGGACAGTCTTACCACAAGGAGCACAAAATAGTTCAAATCAATTTACGAGATGTCTTACTTTGGTCATGAATGCCTGGGAACCACCCTCAGATGATGTTGTGTTACTACAATATGTTGATGATCTTCTTCTTTGTGCCCCAGATAAACAGACATGTGAAGCTGCTACCATAAGCCTGTTGTGTTTCCTCTGCCAGAGCGGTTGCAAGGCCAGTAAGGACAAGCTGCAATTTTGCAAACAAAAGGTGGTATTTCTGGGTCATTGTCTCAGCCAAGGTACCAAACATCTTTCAGATGAACGGACCAAAGTGGTAAGAGAAATGCAAGTACCAACCTCCCATGCTCAGCTGCGTACCTTTTTAGTTCTGGTGTCATACTGTAGGCCATGGATCAGATCTGCATCCCTGACCATGCAGCCCTTGTATGACTGTCTCTCCCCTAAACCATTCAGTCTGACACCAGAAGCTTTGGATGCATTTTATCAACTTAAGCTCCAGATAGTCAGTGCACCTGCCCTAGGCCTGCCTGACTATCAGAAGCCCTTTCAAATTTATGTCACTGAGATGATGGGACATGCTACTGCAGTTCTCACATAACAACATGGGGATAGGAAGCGTCCTGTAGCATACTACAGTGCACGTTTAGATGCCGTAGCAAGAGGAACACCCTCTTGTGTAAGGGTTGTACTTTCAGTACAAGTCCTGCTTGAAAAGAGCTCAGACATTGTCCTAGACCACCCCCTGGTGGTATATACACCACATGACATCCATGCAATCCTCACACAGGTAGACAGACATCATCTTTCCTTGGCAAGTCAGAGCAAAATGGAATTTGCTCTACAATCCTCCTCCAACATCTCATTTCAGCTTTGTTTAACTCTGAATCCTGCAACTCTTTTACCAGTAGGCGTTCATGATTCAAAAGGGGGAGTAGATGATGAGATATTTTTAAACTCCCTCTCTGAAGATGATTTGTTTGACAGTCAACATGAGCATGACTGTGTGGCCCTAATGTCCCAAGAGACGGTGGGTTTCAGCCATGTCACGATATCCCATTACAGAACCCTGACTATGAGATGTTTGTGGATGGTTCTAGGTACTTAACAGATGAAGGCAATTTTGTTACAGGGTATGCTGTAGTCACTACACACGACATCATAGTACAAGAAGCTCTTCCACCACACATGTCAGCTCAAGAAGCTGAATTGAAAGCCCTTACAGAGGCTTGCAAAATAGCTAAAGATAGCACAGCAAACATTTACACTGACTCCAGGTATGCTTTTGGCATTGCGCATGATTATGGTCCTATATGGAGGTCAAGAAACTTCCTGACGGCACAGGGCAAGCCAATCAAAAATGGAGATTCGGTAAGTCGATTGATGGAGGCCCTATTGCTCCCTAAGCAGTTGGCAATTGTAAAAGTCAGAGCTCACACAAAAGGAAGAGACCCTGAAAGTCTTGGAAATGAGAAGGCTGACACAGCAGCCAAAGCAGCAGCACTGCTGCCATGGAAGGGTCTCAACCAGGTGAGCAAAATGGACATTGACCTAGCAGACCCCAAGGGGCTGTACTCTAATGTAACCAGTATGGAAACTGAAAAATGGAAAAAGTCTGGTGCCAGAGAGTATGAAGGAACGAGGAAAATGGGGGATAGACTGTGTCTACCTGCAGCAGTATACCCCCAAATGGCTGGCTTAGCTCACGGTAAGGTGCATGCCTCTCAAAATGCCATGGAGTCATTAGTGGGTAAATTATGGTTTGCCCCAGGTTTTAGAAGGGCTGCTAGTAATCACGTAAAAGCATGTCACATATGTGCTCTACACAATCCAGGACAGGTAGTTAAAACACCTACCAAATGTACACCAAAATCCCTGTACCCATTCCAGAGAATACAAATAGATTACATACAGTTGCCTAAGTCTGGAACGTACGAGTATGTATTGGTCTGTGTGGATTTGTTTTCAGGGTGGCCTGAGGCCTACCCTGTGAGCAAAGTGACTGCACAAGTAACTGCCAAGAAATTGCAGTCTGAGCTTGTGTGTAGATTCGGGATACCTGAGGTGATAGAATCCGATAGAGGTACACATTTCACAGGTGAGATAATGAAAGAAATAATGTCTGCATTAGGGATTGAGCAAGCTTTCCACACACCCTACCATCCTCAGAGTTCAGGCAAAGTTGAAAGGTTGAATGGTACACTCAAGTTGAAGATTCAGAAAGCCATGACAGAGACAGGAAAGCCCTGGCCCCAATGCCTGTCCTTAGCCTTATATTCAGTAAGGACTACTCCTAATAGGAGGACAGGGTTATCACCATTTGAGATATTGTTTGGAAGTGTGCCTAGGTTTGGGTTGTATTTTCCCCAGACTTTACAACTCAATTATGACAGTACTGCCAGCTATGTTCAGAGCTTGTGTCAAAGACTGAAAGTAACACATAAACAAGTGTTCTCTTCTATTCCAGACCCTTCTGATTTTTCAGGAACACATAGCCTGCAGCCTGGCAATTGGGTGGTTGTAAAAAGACACGTCAGAAAAACCCTTGAGCCTAGATTTGATGGCCCTTTCCAAGTACTGTTGACAACGGCCACTTCGGTCAAACTAGAAGGAAAGCCCAACTGGATACACGCTTCTCATTGTAAAAAGGTCCTTGAACCTGAGCAAGGATGAAGAAATGGACATTATTCGTTTTGTGCCTTCTAAGAGGACTCACAATCAGTGAGACCTGGAAATCCCTTCAGGGGATTAAAGAAGTGGACAATAAGTTTATTAAACACCATCTTGTGATGGTGGAAGGGTTTAACTATACCCTCAAGGATTGCTGGATCTGTACACACTCTCCTATTACCTCCACTAGTTTACCCTTCCTGGCTATACCTGTCCCTATTGATGAATTACTGCAGTAGCCAGGATGTACAGATAATGTTGTAGATGATGTGGAAACTAAGTTATGGGCAAATGTTACTATAGGGATACCGATAGTGGGATGGATAGACTATCCGTGGTGGCAAGGTAACCTTACTGGAAACAATAAGAATATCCAATACGTGACTTATAGTGGGGAGAGATGGGTTTTTAGGAATAGATCCACTTCCACCATATTGGGTAAGACTCCCCAGACCCGGATACAGATAAGTTTTGGGGATGATGGACAGAAAAGAGGGGATTTTTGGGCACCTTGGGCCATAGAAAGAAACATACATAACACTTCCTGGTAACATGCACACCTATTTGTAGAGGGAGACAATCACACGTGTAAAGAGATACCCGGGAACATAGAGTGTGTGAATGAGACAGTTGAAGAAAGGCTTTACAGGAAAAAGAACCTTTCATTTGTTTGTGGAAATCGAGACCTGGGGTACTGTGGAGCACTGGGTAAACTACCCTCTTGGTGTATGCTAAAGAATGTATCTGGCTTTGTGGATCTTGTGCACAAACTTATTACACAACATTCAGCCTTATTCGATTTACCTCCTCAGATGTATTGGGCATGTGGCAGCAGTGCGTATAAGTGGCTACCAGTGGGAGTGAAAGGCACATGTACAATAGTAAGACTTACTCCTGCTACCTTGGTTGTTGATACATTAAATACGAAATCCATACCTAAACACACTCTGTACAAGAGAGCTGCAGACAACACTCCTAGGAAAAGTGGTAGACCTCACTTGGTACAGTCAAGCACTGGGAATAAGATAGTAAGCACAATACTCATATATCCTATGATAATGCAGATGTGGGACAAACTAGTGCAAAGTACTGACTATCTCGATGATCAAATATGGGAAATTCTGGGGATACTTAATACCACTATTGCAGTACAGAATCAATTGATAATAGTCACTAATCAACACACATTGGTATTAGACTATGTAACTGCAGCTCAGGGAGGAATGTGCCAGGTAGTGGGACCCACCTGCTGCCACTACATTGACCCAGAAGACAACATCAAAGAAAAACAAAAATTGGAGGAAGTATACAGGCTAAGAGAAGAGTATGAGAGGATGAATGCTCAGAACAAAGACGGTTGGTGGTCTGAAACATTTTCATTCTTAAATCCGGTCAATTGGTTTAAAGGTATAGGTGGGTGGTTGGCAGGATTGATCCAGATGGTCATACAAATAACAATGATTATATTACTGATACATTGCTTCGCAAAAATCGTTTTAATTTGCATTAATCGCTGTAATAGAGATAAGCATAAGTGGTAGACATCTGGTAATGACTCCAACGGGGAATCCAGCTGGACTGGCACCCGAGGGTGAATGTACTCGTTGGGAAGTCATTAGATGTCTAAAATGGGGGAAATGTAAGGGTTAAAAATATTCTGCTCACCAGACATATATGCTGTTAAGAAAAATAGAAGAAAAACAAAGTTATTGCTATAAGCATGTCGCCCACCACAAAGTCTGGGCTGTCTGTCAGTATAGGATGTGGTTAAGATAAGACCATATCACAAACGTCTAAAGATTGCTATCTTTGACTTTTTACCGTTAGGTGTTATGTTAAGTGATCTTTTGAAATATGCTTTTGTATCGTGAAGCCCCAGTCTAGTTTAAACTGGTTTTGGGACGTACGTGACAGCGGAATTATAAGACTAAGTATGGGCATCGTGTCATGTGACTGATGTATAACTGTGCTTCCTATATAACCTTGCTCTGCCAATCAATAAATCGAAGCATTCTATACATGATACCTTGGTGTCTGTTTGTTTGTTTCCCGAGCGCTCGATAATTGTTCCTTATTAATTAGGCCCAAGACAACATAACCCGGGGAGTTCCCCCGACAGTGACATCACAGGAAGAGGGTTGTGGCAGCTGCAATAGTAAGAATTCCATCAGACGTGCAGCCCCAACATTGAAAAGACCTGCCTGGGGAAGATCTAAAGCAAGCATCCACATCTAGTACATGGTCATCATCATTATCATTCATTATAATCTCCTTCTGCTTCTCCTTCTCCTCTTCCATGTCAGTCATCATCCATAAATGAATGTGTGTCAGTTCAGTAAACAGCCATTTGCACCCATCCATCTGAGTGGTCTGCAACTTTAACTCCCATCTGGCTAATTTACTGGAGGTATAGTTGCTAGGTAGTGCAGCACTTATGGGTAGTGTTGAGCGAACCTGAACTGCACTGTTCTGGACTTTGTGCGTTCAGGTACCCGACCCAGAATGTCAGCACTGAAGTTCGGGTCTGGGTTCGGCTCATCCCTAAAGCTGGTTGATTGACTGCTGAGCAGCCAATCAACCAGCTTTAACCCCTTCATGCATTGTCATGTACATGTACAGTACTTGGGAGAATGTGGGTAGTTACCGCATCCCCACGTACATGTATGTGATGGTGATCGAGCGGGCTCAGAAGCGGTCATAACACCGATCCCTGCTGTTTAACTCTTAAGATCTCGCGATCAATAGTGACCGTTGCATCTTAGGTGTTTGCCATTGAAACTGAATGGGCGGCATCGGGAGCGAGTGTTAGCTGTAACTGACAGCTAACACCCTGCTCCTTAACCCCCGATCACAGCTCAGCTCTGATTAGGGGGTTTCACCCCTTGGATGCCGCGGTCAAACATGACTGTGGCATCCAAGGGGTTCCGTTGTGCAAAATGTCACCCTCGGCACTTGGCAGTGAGATCGGTGGGTGCCCATATGTATCTTCTGCAGCCTGAGGTCTGGCCAGTGACCATGTGCAGGGGCCACTATGGGATATAATACCGTGTGCAGGGACTGCTATGGGACATAATACCGTGTACAGGAGCCTCTATGGGACATAATACAGTGCGCAGGGGCAGCTAAGGAACATAATACCGGGTGCAGGGGCCACTATGGGACATAATACCGTTTGCAGGGGCCACTATGGGACATAATACCATGTGCAGGGGCCACTATGGGACATAATACCATGTGCAGGGACCACTATGGGACATAATACCGTGTGCAGGGGTCGCTATGGGACATAATACTGTGTGCAGGTGCCACTATGGGACATAATACCATGTGCAGGGGCTGCTATGGGACATAATATGGGACATGTGCAGAAGTCGTCAGACTTACAATTATTGACCGGAACTCCGAGTACCTCAACTTTGATTTTTTAATCGAAATCAGCACGCCGAACAAAAAAGCTTTCCTATCCCTGCTTTAGTGGATGGATGTAAGGTGCGCCAGGAGTCAATCAGCCTAGTTTCCTGAAGTTCAGCAGTGAGTCTACTGAGTAGTTTCTGAGAATGGGGAGTTGCCGTCAAAGTAGAATCAAAGAAAGGATTAAATGTGATGTTGATGTCACCTCCTAAGATTATCTAGCCCTCGGCAAAGGTCCTGAGAAACCTCAGTATTTGAATGATCCACTTGACCTGACCCTTATTCAAAGCATAGATATTAGCGAATGTATACTTGACCGCAGCGATGGAGCCTTTCAAAAAGAGAGCTCTGCCCTCAAAGGGAATCGAGTTATGGAAGAGTATAGAAACTCACTTCGGGGAAGATGTTGGATTAGGATTGTGGAACCATTGGGAGAATTGTTTTGTTGGCAGTGCCGGGATCTTCAAGCTCTTCAAGTGTGTTTCTTGTAAAAATGCTACGCCAGTGCGTAATTTACGAAGTAGAAGCAGTACAGTATATTGTGATGTTTATTGGGTGAGCTCTGATTCAACATTTTGGGCATCAGAGACCACAGTATAGAAACACAGCAAGGCCTTGTGCTTTCTAGTGCTACTTACTGACATCACCTCATGGGTGGAGGGCAGGTACAGTTTAAACACCAGGAGGGACCCATTCTCCTCCTCCATTTCTCACCCCCAACTTCACCAGGGCAAGCCATTTCTTACACTCCCTTCCCTCATTTCATGGTTGTAGGTTGATGTGGATATCAAGTGGCACTGTTGCATATACTGCAGTGTCAATTTGAGGAACAGTATATGATTAGTGCATGCAGCAAACCACAGACACAATGGAGTAGATAACTGGTCTGTGAGAAGAACAGTTTCTACCGCAACAATGAATCATGATAATATGTTTTGGTTTTGGAAGATAGTCCAGCATTTTCAGCAGACAGCCCAGGCATGTGCTGGTAGTGTGCCCCAAATTTTTCTTGAAATTTTGTAAATTGTCACTCTGCCAACACAATGTTGAAGAGGAAACTGGTCTTATGCAGGGATAACTGGCAGGATAATCCAGGTTCTTTTCTGACTTACAAGTGTTGTTTTCAGGGTCAGAATGAAGAATCCTTTCCATCACAGAAGATATTCTAACTCTTTCAGCGGGCAGTCCAGGCACGCTGGTAGTGTGTCCTAAATTTTTCTTGAAATTTTGTAAATTGCCATTCTGCCATCATGATGTTGATGTCACATTTGATCCCATACAGGGGTAAACCACAGAATAATCCAGGTTATTTTCTGCCTCCCATTTGTTGTTTTCAGTGTCATAATGTTGAATCATTTCCATTTCAGGAGATATTCTAACTAACTTTTTCAGCTGGCAGGCCAGCACGCTAATAGTGTGCCCCAATTTTTTCTTGAAATTCTATAGTTGGCAGTGCCGTGTACCACTGCCTCTCTGCTGGCATAATAAAAAGAAAATATAACAAACAACCCCACCATAGCTTTTTACAATAACAACGCAATATTGGTGTGGGATTCTGCTCTCAAAATGGCATAATTTTTGGTGGTTTCAATTTTGAAAGTCAGAGTTTGTATCCACTGCTTACCATTCATTTTTCCATAGCTATACATGTCACTTTCACTTTGACATAACTTCAGCTGTATTTACTTTAGAAAGCCAGAAGTTTGATAGATATGTTCCTGAGAGTGTTCTACTCTACACTGTTTTAAGAAATTTTAAGATGTGGCTTGTACAGAACTTGTTCAACCTGAACAAATCTTAGACCCGAGCCAACCAAACCCAAAACAAATCTTGAAAGGTTCGCCCATATCAAGTAAAGACAAGTTGATCCAGGGTTGTATACTAACTGCAAGATGTGGAGTCGGGAAGGATTTTTTTTCCGCTGACATAGATCAATTCACATCAGCCTCATGGTTTTTTTTGCCTTCCTCTGAATCAACACTGTAGGGTTATAAGCTGGATTTGATGGACCTGTGTCTTCATCCAACCTCATCTACTGTGTTAGATTTTCCTGCAGGTTCTTGAGCCCCAAAGCCAGGAGTGGATTCAACAGGAAGGAGCAGTATAATGTTTCCTTTAAATACCCATTCTTAAGGCTCTTTCTTGCACCACAATCCCCAATTTACACTTTATCCGCCAAATTGTGTGAATGTGAGGGTTGGGATGGAGACCTAAGCATGAATTATAATAGAATTCTATACCAGTTCCTAACTAGTGTAGATTTCCATTCTGGCAGCTTCTTCATAAATCTCTCTTTCCCTGCGGGCTGTTTACTAAGACTGGTGCACGGTTCGCCATTCTTAATAAATCTGCCCTATTCTCTCTTTCTTTTCAAATAAGTAGCAGGAAAAAAACATAGAAAGCAGCAGAAAAAAATCTGCACAGTTTTTTTTGCATGTGCTGCAGAAAAATAACTAGAAAAATGAGCATGTTCCTTCTTCTGCAGATTTTACATAGAAATGTGAAATACCAAAGGGACAATTCCTCAGGGTATGGAGGAATTTCTCCACCCCTGAGGAATTTCAGACACAATTGGGATCCCTGTTTTCCCGTTTTTTGGAAAAGGTATATCCGAAAGAAATGGTAAGATCAGTTTGGTCCCATGCTTCCAATAGAGATAGAACTACTGGTTCTTAAGGGATGCAGGAGTGACCCCTATACTTGTAGGATTATCTGAACATTTGATGATTAGACGAATAAAATCTATAATATCCTTCGGAGGCATTGGACTATTTTGAGCATAGATAGCGACTTCTGATGTAATCACTAAGGACCTCTCCAACACTTTTAGAATGGGTCACAATTTGCGAGAAAGACTTGTCCACAGCCATTATACCCGACCACGATCCTCAGCATTATTTGAGGGCATAACACCTAATAAAGTGGTTGGCAATTTCAAATGCAGCGGCTGTGTGGTTTGCCCATTTTTGTCTTGCACCAAAAGCGTGAAAAGTTCAGAAACCAGTCAGTGTACCTATCCGAAGAGTATATTGGGAAACTAAGAGGGAATTTAAGCTTGGGTTGGTGAGCATGTAAACGACATCTTACACAAACATGATAAAACTCTATCCAGACATGTAAATGAGGTTCATAATGGTGATCCAAAATTGTTGTCTTTTTACGGCTATTGAATGAATATGTCCATTCCCTAGGGTGGTGATCTGGTCCTTTTCTGCTGCAGCTCAGATCCATTCATCCTAGCGGGACGGGGGTCTGGCGATGCCGTGTGACCAGCCGATATGGTGTCACTTGCTGGGGGAAGGGGGGAAGAAGCCATGTTTTTGAAGTCCTGCACAACCCCTTTAGCTGTAGCAGAGTAACAGACACAGAAGGAGATCCCTCCATCTGTGCCATTCCCATTAACTCTAATGTATACAATATGATGGATACTTTCTTCATTCAGGTTTGTTTTCTTTTGTAACTGTAGAAGAAGTCCTGCATGTATGACTTTTTGTTCCATCAGAAAGGTAGAAAACATGGGGATGGCTTCCATCATTTTTTTTACATTGGTGTGAATGCAGACAGACAACCAACAGAGGGGGCTCCATCTGCATCTCTCAGTTAATGTTCGTTGCTCTCATCCTGACAGATGAGAGAAATGGACATAGCAGTTTTTTGTGTCCTTTAAAGAAAGAAAAAAAAAAATCAGATCTATTTGTCCATTTACAGTGCCTTGCGAAAGTATTCAGCCCCCTTGAACTTTTCAACCTTTTGCCACATTTCAGGCTTCAAACATAAGGATATAAAATTTTTATTTTTTGGTGAAGAATCAACAACAAGTGGGACACAATCGTGAAGTGGAACGAAATTTATTGGATATTTTAAACTATTGTAAAAAATAAACTGAAAAGTGGGGTGTGCCAAATTATTCGGCCCCCTTAAGTTAATACTTTGTAGCGCCACCTTTTGCTGCGATTACAGCTGCAAGTCGCTTGGGGTATGTTTCTATCAGTTTTGCACATCGAGAGACTAAAATTCTTGCCCATTATTCCTTGGAAAACAGCTCGAGCTCAGTGATGTGGGATGGAGAACGTTTGTGAACAGCAGTTTTCAGCTCTTTCCATAGATTCTCGATTGGATTCAGGTCTGGACTTTGACTTGGCCATTCTAAAACCTGGATATGTTTATTTGTGAACCATTCCATTGTAGATTTTGCTTTATGTTTGGGATCATTGTCTTGTTGGAAGTTAAATCTCCGTCCCAGTCTCAGGTCTTTTGCAGACTCCAACAGGTTTTCTTCCAGAATGGTCCTATATTTGGCTCCATCCATCTTCCCATCAATTTTAACCATCTTCCCTGTCCCTGCTGAAGAAAAGCAGGCCCAAACCATGATGCTGCCACCACCATGTTTGACAGTGGGGATGGTGTGTTCAGGGTGATGAGCTGTGTTGCTTTTACGCCAAACATATCGTTTTGCATTGTGGCCAAAAAGTTCGATTTTGGTTTCATCTGACCAGAGCACCTTCTTCCACATGTTTGGTGTGTCTCCCAGGTGGCTTGTGGCAAACTTTAAAGGAGACTTTTTATGGATATCTTTGAGAAATGGCTTTCTTCTTGCCACTCTTCCATAAAGGCCAGATTTGTGCAGTGTATGACTGATTGTTGTCCTATGGACAGACTCTCCCACCTCAGCTGTAGATCTCTGCAGTTCATCCAGAGTGATCATGGGCCTCTTGGCTGCATCTCTGATCAGTCTTCTCCTTGTTTGAGATGAAAGTTTAGAGGGATGGCCGGGTCTTGGTAGATTTGCAGTGGTCTGATATTCCTTCCATTTCAATATGATCGCTTGCACAGTGCTCCTTGGGATGTTTAAAGTTTGGGAAATCTTTTTGTATCCAAATCCAGCTTTAAACTTCTCCACAACAGTATCACGGACCTGCCTGGCATGTTCCTTGGTCTTCATGATGCTCTCTGCGCTTTAAACAGAACCCTGAGACTATCACAGAGCAGGTGCATTTATATGGAGACTTGATTACACACAGGTGGATTATAGTTATCATCTTCAGTCATTTAGGACAACATTGGATCATTCAGAGATCCTCACTGAACTTCTGGAGTGAGTTTGCTACACTGAAAGTAAAGGGGCAGAATAATATTGCACGCCCCACTTTTCAGTTTTTTATTTTTTACAAAAGTTTAAAATAACCAATACATTTCGTTCCACTTCACAATTGTGTCCCACTTGTTGATTCTTCACCAAAAAATTCTAATTTTATATCCTTATGGTTGAAGCCTGAAATGTGGCAAAAGGTTGAAAAGTTCAAGGGGGCCGAATACTTTCGCAAGGCACTGTATGTTTTTCAAACCTTGATCTCTATGTAAACATATCTGTATGCGTTTTATGCTAACGTTACACAGACCTGCTAAACAGATGTAAATAAAACTTGAGGAGAACGCAGACAATTTAGAACTGGAGATAATCTTACTGTCAGAAGAACATCATCTTTTGCAGATTTCTTCAGCAGTGCACAGATGTAAATATTTATGTTCCGTGATGTTTATCAGTTTTCCAGAGATTTTATTAATTCAATGTTGTGAGGCAAGATAGCAAAAAATTGTTACTTCTGGTGTTTTGACACAGAACAGGCCCCAGACTGCTGCTGAAGCACCATGTCGGAGGGTGGGGTGGGGTGGGGGGTCAATCAGGTAGAGTGTTGCTAGGGAAACCCCTTAAATGGCACAGTCCCGCAGGTGTTAAAGGTGTGTGTCAGCTGTTTTATATTTTGTAATGGTTGGGGAAAGGGTTGAGAGAACATTGAAACAGGAGCACTATCCACCACTTGTCTCTCTAGATGCTATGTGGTCAGGTAGAAATGTATCATAATATGCTGGAGTAATGTCTCCTTAAAAAGTCTGCCTTTGCAGGGCACCTTATTTCAGGTGTGCAGAGTTTTACAGACCATACTAATAATTCTGGAAAGGAATATGCACATAAGTTCTTGATGGCAAAAGGAAAACTTTCTCTAGCTTTGCCTTTTGGAAAGCAGCTCTCTATTAATAAATGTCTGGTTTACAAGAAACCTATTGACATCTCACTTCCTTTTGGAGAAGATATTCTGTTTTGGATTTAATGCTGGGTCATTTCACAAGATTTCTTGAAGACCAGGCATGGATCTATAGGGAGCTACCTTTCAAAAGCTGGTGCTAGAGAACGTTTTCCCTTTTCCTTCCCAGAATGTGCAGACAATAACAGCATTTTACTGGATAAAAAAACCACTGGAACATGTGTCAGATGTTTGTCTAGGAATACTGTACTGTACACTGCTATTATCTAGTATTAGAGGAGCATATGACTCTTCTACTGTACCTTTCATACAATCACGTACAGAGTTCCGTTTTCTTACATTATGAAAGTTTTCTTTAAAAGACCATTTGACAATTATCAGGGCTTTCCTAGAATGTTTATAAATTACTTTACTTGGATATACAGATTGCAAAGTTTTACTGCCCAGTGCGATATACTTTATTCATTCTCCCCTTTTTTTTTATTCCTGTTTTGTGCTTTTATGATTTGAAATATTTAAGACATAAATTTGACAAAGCACATAATTATTAAATATAATTAGAGCTGTGTTATGTGAGCTATAGTTGATGACTATCAGGACATCTACTCAGTAACTTTAATTACTTGATTTCCTTTGTAATCTTGT
Organism: Leptodactylus fallax; assembly: GCA_947044405.1. Lineage (NCBI taxonomy): Eukaryota > Metazoa > Chordata > Amphibia > Anura > Leptodactylidae > Leptodactylus > Leptodactylus fallax. Next base: position 1,319,992 of record CAMRHE010000424.1, read on the forward strand.
CATATTCTTTCACAATCCCTTTGGAAATTGCTGCAGAAGTGTTCTTTTTTTTTATTTTTAGAGAGCAATAAACCAAAGCAATTTAGTGGTAATGACATTGAAAGATAGTTAAACAGACTTTTGACAGTGTTTTCTAAGACAAAGAGTTACTGGTGAAATAAAACATCTAGGTAAAGAATAACCTCATAATACCTCCATTAATGAACCTGAATGCTTCATATGTGGAAAATATATAAGAACATTGTGTACAGTGTGAGAAAGTGACAGGACAAGTGCTGGAGTCACGGTATGTCAGTCCCCGGGTTTTGTCATATAGCTGGTCCAGCACGGGGTTTTGAGTAAGCCCCCAGCTCAGGTGCGGGTCTTGAGGCTCATTACTGGCCCATATAGACCTGCAGAGCCTGCACTTGAATGCAGATCCTGGGGAGTGAGAGCAGGCGTCTGGATCTGTCCTGATCTCCCAAAAACGGTTATTGTGCCAAACTGGTTGCTGGTGTGGCTGGCAGACAGCCACACAGGATAGTAAGCAGTGTTTTGTTTAGGTAGCCGCTCAGACGAGCAGGAGTTTTGTTTATTTTTGTGCCTGATGTTAAGGCTGATATTGTTTTGCCTGTTTCCCTGAAGAGAAGGTTTATTTATTTTGTTGTCATTTTTCAATAAACCTGTTACACCTAAGTTTTCGTGTCACTGTCTCTTGACTGTTTGGGCCCGCACCTAGGCTGCTACCGAGCTACCTCCCTCACAACAGTTACCAACCACTAATAGCTAAGGTGCCCTCTGCTGAAGAGAGTCTTACCAAGCGGTTATTTCCCTCATAGATTCTAAGAAATAATGTATGTAATAGAATACAATGCACACTTCTAGGCTAATTGTATTTTATTTATTAATCAGCTAATTTTCAGTGTTATTTACAATAACAAGTACATGTAAAGAACAGTACAGCTGACAAAAACTGGCTACAGTATAGTATGTAACTTTTTAGCTGCCAAGCATCGGATCCCTGGCATTTGCTGAATTCTAAATAATTTACAACATGTCATATAGTGGTGTACACAGTACAACCTTAAATTCCAATTGTCAGTTTGGCCTTGACCCACAACTTGTGAATGATGTGGAGTGTAGGATAATAGGCATTTACCACCACTAGATGTTATGCCCTCTCTTCATGTCCCACCAGGAATGCTGACAAAGTAGGTGATATTGTTTCCCATACCTAAGATGCTGTAGCAGCACAGAGAGGTAGTATATTTGGGACAGCATGTCCCCTACCCTTCTTAGGTCAATGGAGGGTTTCTATTTCATAGAGGACTTTTTTCTACATTAGTCTTTGAATATGTTGTATATCCTACAGGGATTTTTCGGGCTTTTGTCCATGCACTTTTGTCCATGATATAAACTCCATAATCAGAAAGCATACTTGCTATTTAATCCTCTAGATGCTGTGGTCAATGCTGACTGCAGCACCTAAAGGTTTTTACAGATAATAAGTAAAATTAGACAATTTTTTTCCCCTTGTTAATGAAAAAAATAATCGCCACATATGTAACTACTCCTAAAATAAAATTAGTTATTATTTATCCTACATAATAATCGCCATAAACCTTAAAATGCTTTCTGTTTATCCCACTTCTCAAAAACAAAAAGTAATAAAACCCACAAAACTTTTAAGGTTAAAAGTAAATTGCTTTAGATCGATACAGGGTTAAATAAATTCAAAATATGTAATAAAATGACATTTTGGGAAGGTTTTTGCAATTTTTAATGTGACTGTTGAAACTCCCGTGAAACTCAATATGGCTGGGTTCACACCAGCGCTTGAACTCCATTAGGGATTTCCGTCCTCGAACGCACTTAAAAAATGCGGAGAGAAAAGTCCTGCAAGTAGTGCTTTTCTCTCCGCATTTTCTGCCCTTTTTAGGCGGAAACTCAGCGGACCCCATTAGTCTATGGGGTCCACGGGTAACCGCTTTTTTAAGCAGATTAGGTTTCCGTTCGGGGGGTCCCCAAGCAGACCCACCAAATGGGAACCCGAATGCAGGTGTGAACCTAGCCAGATTTACCAGTCTTAACAGTATACCGGGAGAAGGACTCCTACCATTATAATGATCTATGATGCTAATAGCCCCCCGCCTCCCAACGACATACTGTAGCATAGTGATTTCACGAGAGAAGCTCGGTTGTGTGAATGCTGGGTTAGTGGGTTTACACTCCTTACAATGATAATATAAACTTTACATTACAAATCTACAAATTGCCTATCCAAGATTCTCGGGGCAACCTCAGCAAGTTTAACATACCTGGGCCTTATGAACATTGTGGCAAACGTAGGCATGTTCTTTTCACTATTATATTGACGTTTCGTGCAATAGTGATTTAATTAGTCAAATATTTTTAAGTAGATAATTATTTAAAATATTAGTATTGTAAAACTATTTGCTTATTGGATACCTACATTTTGTTGAACAATAGGACTATTATTTGATAGACATTACAATCTGTTTATAAGCTACCTGTATAAAATGTTTTAAAAAGTTGGTTAAGTTTACTATAAATAAAAACATAAATAACTACTGGTAAAGGTAAAAAGTTGGTTGATTAAAGTTGGCATCCCATCGCGGCTAGACCATGGTGAAAATTCCGGCAGCGGAAAATGAAGAAAATTCCTCTTCATTTTTCCGCCAGGTGAACACAGCCTAAGGCCTAAGATAAATGGAACCAAGAATGCAATGCATATAATACTGCAATGAGCAGTGTACAAAAGCGTGTAGCATTTATGGCGTACACAGTATTAATTGCCTGACAATATTACCATGCAATGTGACAAGGCCCTATGATGAATGACTTTCAGCTTGGCATACAGTAAGCCATCAGTAAATGGCCTTGTTACAGGTTTAGCACTTGCATTTGTTTAGACTCTATTAGGGCAATGTTAAACTATAAGAGACTAGATATGCAAGAAACAATTTGTTAAATTCAGAGTTTAGATGTTTCAACTTACACACAGGCGCCCATTCACACTATGGCCTTTGCTAACTCTCAGAATGGCAGTACAAGATAAACAAATTAACACTTTTCACAAGCACCCATCACTGGCCAGGAGGGATTTTTTTAGAAAACCCAAAGGAGTTCAGGAGAGAGGGAAAAATGTCCTCTTAGGAGAAGGTCTTCAGTGATAACAGGATTAACCAGCTGCAATGTCCTCCTTAATGTGATATGTTAATGAAAAACTGTGAAAGCAAAGCTTTGCTCTGGAAATTATCCATACATATGGAATAATTCAGTGCTTAGCTCAGTGTTATATTAGCTCTGGTCAGAGCAGGTTAGGGCCGGTTCACATCTGCGTTCGGCAATTCCGTTCGAAATCAGTATTTGAAATCTTCAAAAACTGATTTTGTGCGGTCCGGATGACAACCCATTGATTTCAATGGGTTTTCAAAACAATCTGCATGTATCCGCATGTGCCATTTCCGTCTGGTTTCCGCTTTTTCGTGCGGAGAGAAAAGTAGAACTTGCAGTACTTTCTCTCCGTACTGAAAATCAGGATTCCAGACGGAAAGGAAGGTAAGCCGTCTATATTAACATTGATTCCAATGGGATGCGGACACAAACGTATTGCATTTCGTTTGTGTCGCGCTTGGAATCCTTATTTTTTATTTCTTTATCTTTTCGCATGCACAAAGAGATGAAATTGAAAATGAGGTACTCCCGCTACAGTTTAGAACAGGAAGAAGAATTGCCATTTTACATCCAGGACCGGTGCAGACAACATGTGTGGTAAGTATCTCTGTGGGTTTTTTGTTTTGGGGGGTGGTTGGGGTTTTATTATAGTATTTTAAGGGTGGGGTATTATAGTTAAAGTATAGGGTTTATTTTTGTAATATATATTTAGGGGTTTTTAATGTTATGTTAACCCTATCTAGGTCAAGCACCAAATGCATTAATGTAATGTGTTTGGTGGTTGACCTGGATAGGGTTAAAATTGTTTTATTTAGGTCTAGAATTGTTTAGGTGGTCATTATTGAATTTATTTAGGGGTGTTTAATGTTTTTTTTTTAAATAGTGGAATAGCATAGTATTATACAGTATGTAATATTTAATCCTATCTAGGCCTGGTCAATATTACATTAATTTAGGGGGTTTTTATGTGTATTTTTATAAATGTAATTGTGGTATTGCATAGTTTAAATGTTTGTAGCGGTTACTGGTTTGTAGCGGTTACTGTTGGTCTCTGTATTTAAATACATAGACCAACAGTATGTAAAGTAGTCATGATACCGCCACAAACCAGTTTTTATGTTGGAGGTGATACTAGATAGGTTTAAAACTGATTTGTGGCGGTTAGTCTTGCCCTATGTATTTAAATACATAGACTATTATTAAAAGTAGTACGCAAACAGCCAAAAACCATATTTAAACCCTATATATACACACTGATTTTTTTTTCCCCTAAACTGGCACCCAGCTTTCCAAGGAAGATATATATACATTTAAAATATCTATCTATCTATTGATCTCTTCCTTGGAAAGCTGAGTGCCAGGCCAATGTCTGCAGCATAAAACACAATAAATATCTATTTATGCTGGCATCCAACTTTATAAGACACTTCAATCACTAAATCTATTGATCAGTTCATGTTAAAGCTGGGTGTCAGATTAATGAGATACTAATTGCATTTTATGCAGCAGCCATTATCCTGGCACCCAGCTTTCCAAGGAAGAGATCAATACTTCTACAGATTTTTTTTCAGTGTAATTATTTTTACACTGACAATCTGGATGCACAGGCAATTTTTCAAGTCAAGTTCTAATTCATTTAATGTTTTGTTTTATATACAGGTGTATCATTGTGGATTACGTCGTTGACCATCATGTTCAAGTAATAAAATGGTGAAAGAGGGTGGAAGTGGGGGGAGTTTTTATTTAAATAAAAAAAATTGTCTTTTGTGTGTGTATTTATTCACCCATAGTTTACACTATGTCCTTAGTAATGGAGCTGACTAATTGACAGCCTCCCTTGCCAAGGCTGGGGCTTACTGTTGTCTGCCAAAAAGGAAGACAGTAACCCCCTCGCCCAAAAATTATTTCCTCAATACCCAACGCCACCAGGAGTGCCAGGAAGAGCTGGGGCCAATCCAGTAAAATGACCATCTATTGTGGCGGCTGCAGGCTGTTATTGCTAGGTTGGGGAAGCGCAGAGTGGGCTTTCCCACCCTGGTAATACCAGGCTGCTGGTGCTATTTTGGATCTAGCTGGTTATCAAAATAGGGGGGGAACCCACACTTTTTTTTGTTGTTTGTTTCTAAGCCAAGGAGGGGTCCCCCCTTTATTTATAACCAATCAGAACCTAAAAAGCAGCTGCAGCTCCATTACTATGGACATAGTGTAAACTATGGGTGAAGAAATACACATTCAAAAGCCCAATTTTTTTATTTAAATAAAAACTCCCCCACTGCCAACCTCTTTCACCATTTTATTACTTTAAACACAATGGTCAATGACGTAGTTAACAATGATACACCTGTATCCAAACAAATTAGTTAAAAAAAAATTGACCCAAATTCTATGTGAAAAAATAAATGTTTACAGGTAATTTAAATCAATATATTAACAAAATATATAATATTTTACAACTTTCCTTTTTTTTTCAGTTTTTTTTTCTTCGTTAAAAAAAAAATTGTCACCAACAAGCAGCCCGAACATAAAGCTTGGCAGTGAAAGTGGGAGCCCCACACACACTCGGTGTAGATTTGTAAGTATATATATATTTTTTTTTTTTATAGAATTTTATACATAGATTTAAGAATAATGAATTACACCAGTTATCTAAAACTTTGCCAGTAGATAGTGTATAGGTCTAAAAAATAAATAAAAAAATAATTTTACATGTTTCCTAATTTTATAGATGTTATCTTCTGGCTCTGAAGATGTGGCTCCTGCTACTCTTTCAGCAGCTCCTCATCTTGTGAGTATAATTCTTTTATTTACCTTTTTATTTTTTTTAACCTATTAGAAAAATTATTGTTGTTGTTTCAATCAGAACTTAATAAATTCAACTTTTATTTATTTTTATTTGTAGTAAATTGTGTGTATACCATGTTAACAATTGTTATATAAAATTAAAAATATTACTTTTTTAAAAAATTTATATTTTTTCTTTTAAACAGGAACACTCTGGGACATCCACTCCCCCTGTGGAGGATAGAAGCTCCGCTTCTCCAGCGGCACCACAAGTTGTGAGTAGAAAAAAACTTTTTTTTTAAACTTCTTAATTTTGCCTTGCCTCTACAGTTATTTATAACTATTTTTTTTTTATTGCTTCTGTAATTTTGTAAAGCCTTCTAGTCTAAATGTATTGGTACTGTGAAATATAATTTTTTTTTTTTTTAAAGGCTGCATAAGGGTTGTCGCGTGGTTCTCGTGGCAGGAGAGGCAGAGGAAGAGGCCGCGGTGCTAGCGGTTGCCAGGTATGTAAAAAAAAATTTTGTATTTCAAACAATATAATGCTGATGATCTATACAGTATGATTTAATGCTTGACAGTAAACAAAGACAGTATTTTGACTACACGGCGACCTAAAGGATGTGGGAGGAGGTATCGTCCCAGGTCATCAGTGGCTGGGAGGGCTCAGTCCAAGCGACCAGGCGGCTGCTGGTGAGTTGTAATATTAAATTATTATTATTTTTAATGTAAAAAATAAAAGTTTTATAATACTTCTTTTTAGTATGTTTGTATGTGAATAGCTGTTTCAAATTAATATTAAAAAGTATTTTTAAAATGTTTTCAGTTATTATGTTCTTATGATAGAAGGGTGGATTTATTTGTTTTTCAATCTCTTTTTTTTTTTTTATTACAGTCAGAAATGTTAGACTGCGCAATTAGAGACCTCTTTAGGAGGGACATCTATGCAGCCCAGTTAGAGTATCTCAGGCCGTCCCTCCGTGCTCGTCTGTAAGTATTTATAAATTTTTATTTTAATTTATCATATCAGGGATGTTTACTTTAAGACCCACTGTAATAACTTTTTTTTATTACTATCAAAAAATGTTATTAAGAAAAACAATTATATATAAAAGCTGTAATTTAATTTTAAAAAATTGCATTGCATAACAATCATAGGAGTAAAAGTACCGTTTCTGAAGCAATATTAATATCAATTTAAAAAAAAAAAAAAAATCAAACTGTATATATATATTTTTTTAACAGTTCCACCAGCAGTGTCAGCGCACCTTCAACTGCCAGCGCACAGCTGTCTGAGTCTCCACCAGCCACTGATGACCCAACTGCAGGTCCCTCTCGTTTGTCACATCTGGAAAGGCAGGACCAACCAGCTCCCCTGCCTTCTCCCTCCCACTCGGCAGCTGCGATAGAGGCTATAAACGCCAATTTTTGGCAGCTGCTGAGGAGGGATAGAGGAGGCAGTAGACGTCCATCGGACTTTGAAGATCTCGCAAGGATGACACAAGATTCCTTGTTGAGATTGGATGACCAGATGCACAGTTTTAGAGATAATCTTTTAGAACATATTCAACGACTAGAGGGGGTGGTGGCGTTGAATAATCTCTCTAACTGTGCTCTGTTCCTCCTAAGTCTGGCCCAATGGATGGAGCAAATGAGTCCTGCCAATTCTGATGCGTGTAGCGTCGGTTTCCTGAATATGGCCTATGACTGCCTACACCACCCCCAGTCCCACTAACTATCCCTACTCCCCATCCACCACCTACCCCCATCCTCATCACCCTTCCCTCTTACCCCAATCCATCCCCACTCCTTCGACTCCGGGAAACCAGTCCATCAGTGGTTTCTCGGAATCGTCGTATTTGCATACGCCGCAACTCCCTCCTGTGCATAGTCATAGACCACAGGAATCTTTTTTGAGGGCCCTACAGGAGTCTTCTCCCCGAACCTAGAGGGGACAGAGACGATATATCCTCCCACATCCTTTCCACCTCCCTATCCCCACCAGTAGCATAATCTACTTCTTGCCATTTAATTTTATATATAGTTTATATCTTTTAATATATATATATATATATATATAGTAAATGTTTTTATAAAAAAAAAGTTATACAGTTATATTTTTCTAATTTGATACACCAAACATTAAAATTTGTTTTTGAGTTTCAGTTAAAATCTGTTTGTCATTTCTTTCATAATAATGTATACGAGTTTGTTTCTGTTGCCCTGCAGCCCATCCTCTCATGCTTCCCATGGTGTGGCGGGTATACCTGCACACCTGGGCAGAAGGAGGGGAAGGGCTGCAGAGCCTCAGAATCAAATTCCAAGGGTGCAAGTACTTGGGCATAAGGAGTTTGTTTTTGCTGCCCTGCAGCCCATCCCCTCACGCTTCCCAGGGTGTGGCAGGTATACATGCACACCTGGGCAACAGCAGAGGTGGGGCTAAAAAAACACTGACAGTGTTTAAAAATCACGAAGCAACAACAAATCAGTAAACATAAAACATGTAGTGAAAATACAATCAATTTTTTAAAAAAGAAATCAAATAAAGTACAGACATTAACACATAATAATGCCCAAAATTATTAGTGCAAATCATCCGCTCTTGCCAATCAACCCATCCAGCATTGTAAATGAAAAATTCAGCAAATTGGTCCCTCATCCGGTTTGCTACAATTGCTGATCTTGGTCCCGAAGTTTCCAAGCTTTACATTGTAGATTCAATCTCTTCTGGATTTATTTCACAAGTTTCTCTGTCAAGAAGAAAGTTGTGTAATACTACACATGCTTTGACAACAACATCCACTCCCTCTGGTAAAAGTTGAATGGCCTTTGTCAAGATCCTCCATTTTTGACTGAGTATGCCAAAGGCACATTCAACATGTCTCCTTGCTCTGGAAAGCCTGTAATTAAAATCCTTTTTGAACAGTTCAAACCCCGACTTGTGTATGGCTTCAGCAGGTTGACGCACATTTGAAAGGCCTCATCACCAACAAGGATAAAAGGCATAGGCGGTACATCTGTTCCAGGAAAGGGTCCTGGTGGTGGAAATCTTAATTGCCCCATTTAAAGTCTGCATCCCATAGGTGATTTTTTGAATACACTGGAGTCATTGCTTCGGCCATATGCTCCAATGTCTACAGCGATGAAACGGTACTTGGCATTTGCAATGACCATAAAGATGACTGAGAAGTACCGTTTATAGTTGAAGAATTCAGATCCAGTTCCAGGAGGCTTCTGGATCCGAATGCGCTTTCCATCCACGGCACCAACGCAGTTTGGAAATTGTGTGATTTTAAAAAAATGTTTGGGCAGCCTCAATCCAACGTTATGTTGATGGCTCTGGGATAAAATCAGCTTGAACGTGCCACAGGGCTTTGCAGATCTCACGGACAATGAGGCACACAGTAGACTTCCCTAACCGAAACTGGTAGTGTAGGGAGGAAAAACATTCTCCTGTTGCTAGATAACATAAGATAACTAAAGATACTAAAGGGGGAAAAAAAAAAAAAAAATAGAAATTTTAAAATTATATTAAATTAAAAAATCCAAGCAACAATAGCAATATTTAATATTGCAATTTGAAGGGAAAACTATATACATTAACCTTGGCAAAAGTATTATCATATACGGATTCTTTACAAAATATTGTACTGTATATATGTTATCTAATAAAAATATTAAAATAATAAAATGTAGTAAAAACGTTACATTCTAATTTTTAAGATAAAAAAGTGGAAGACTAAAATTTTAATTAGGAGAAAAATAAATATTAAAGGGAGCGATGTATGAAAAATTCAAGACTTACCACAGAGTTACCATAAGGTGCTCTTCTGGGGACACAAATCGGCGGAAGTGTGTGTCCTGCCTTTCAGTGCTGGAAGAAATGCGCTGCAGTAGTTCATCAAAACTCAAGACAGACATCCGCAAGTAGTCAAAGAATTTGTCAGGGTGTACACGCAGCTCCTGATTCAGTGTGGAATACACGCCACTCGACATCCTTGCTGATGTTATGGGGTGGACCAATTAGCGACGATGTCTACACTCTCTCTGTTGTTGCCTTTGCTTCCTGCACATTCTCAGTATGAAGTAGTTCAAACCGAAAGTGACGTGAGCAGGCAACATGGCAGGCAGAAATTAAATTGAAGAGCGTCCACACAAATGAGTCCTCTCCTTGTGAAAGCTGGATACAAGAAGGCAGAAATTCAGCGTAGACACTAAAGAGTCTCCTTGTAATAGCTGTCTACAAGCAGGCAGAAATTCTATTGAAGAGCGTAAACAGGAATTATCCTCTCCCTGTGAAATCTGGCTCCAAGTGAAATCTGGCTCCATTTGGATAAGATATCTTTACCATATTTATAGTCTTCTTCTAAAAAAAAAAGAAAATATCTATAAAAGAAAACGGACATGAACGGAGACCAAACAGACACATTTTAAACGGATATGTGTTTGCTATCTGCATAAACAGACGGATTCATGTCTCTGCTTGGTAACTATTTGCAATCCGTTTGTGCACCAATCCATTTATGTTTTGAAACGGAATTCATGCGGACGGATAGCATGTGCAGATGTAAACAGGGCCTTAGTCTTTTCACCCCTGAGGGAAGATCTCTGTGGCTTAATAGCACGTGTCTCAAAAACAAAATGGAGGAGGTTCTATCTCTGGGGTTACCTTAGGTAAAATGGTAACTGTGCTTTATCTCTGTATCTCAGATGAAACTGTTGGAGCCTGACTTGCTCTTGTTCCTTTCTCTCTCTGCTTCAGGTGAAATGGAGGAGTCTCTTTATTCCTCTCTTTCTCCCTCAGATATGATGAAACAGTCTCTTAGAATCTGCTCCAAGATCAGACAGAGGATTCCCCCTGCTGTATACCCCACACTTCCTCACAGCTCAGCCACTGCAGTCTCCTCTTCCTTCTGCCAGGCTCCTCCTACTTCCTCCCTCTGCTCCCTAGGGCTGATGGGACATTTTGCAAATAAAGTTCTTTTTTTCTTTATAGACTGTTTATGGCAGGATTTCACTCGCATATGGATTGCTGTAATAGTTTCTGTGCCCGAGATTGCAATTTTCAACCCCCCTGGTAAACCTGCTATAGTGTGATAGGTTAACAGTAGGGGTTACATGTGTATATAGGGTAACTTTGAATTCTTTCCCTGTGCATCGCCCAGTTTACTACTGTGTTTTTCCTGGGGTCTACTAGTTAATCCCTAGCTTTCTGTTTTGGCTGCATCTGAAATCTGTTGGACTAGACCTTGGCTTTTGTCTACGGGTAATTCCTCTGTTTAGGATTTGGTTATATCTATACTCTCCTGGATTTGGCTTTAACTAGTTTACTACTTTAGCTGCTCTACTATACTTACTACTCTACTCACTTACAGTGGGGAAAAAAAGTATTTAGTCAGCCACCAATTGTGCAAGTTCTCCCACTTAAAAAGATGAGAGAGGCCTGTAATTGATATCATAGGTAGACTTCAACTATGAGAGACAAAATGAGAAAACATCCAGAATATCACATTGTTTGAATTTTAAAGAATTTATTTTCAAATTGTGGTGGAAAATAAGTATTTGGTCAATAACAAAAGTTCATCCCAATACTTTGTTATATATCCTATGTTGGCAATGACAGAGGTCAAACGTTTTCTGTAAGTCTTCACAAGGTTGGCACACAGTGTTGCTGGTATGTTGGCCCATTCCTCCATGCAGATCTCCTCTAGAGCAGTGATGCTTTGGGGCTGTCGCTGGGCAACACGGACTTTCAACTTCCTCCAAAGGTTTTCTCTGGGGTTGAGAGCTGGAGACTGGCTAGGCCACTCCAGGACCTTGAAATGCTTCTTACGAAGCCACTCCTTTGTTGCCCTGGCGGTGTGCTTGGGATCATTGTCATGCTGAAAGACCCAGCCACGTTTCATCTTCAATGCCCTTGCTGATGGAAGGAGGTTTGCACTCAAAATCTCACGATACATGGCCCCATTCATTCTTTCATGTACATGGATCAGTCGTCCTGGTCCCTTTGCAGAGAAACAGCCCCAAAGCATGATGTTGTCTCCCTCATGCTTCACAGTAGGTATGGTGTTCTTTGGAACTCAGCATTCACTCTCCTCCAAACACGACGAGTTGTTTTTCTACCAAAACACAATTTCAAACAGGTGCCATTACTGCAGGTAATGAGTGGAGGACAGAGGAGCCTCTTAAAGAAGAAGTTACAGGTCTGTGAGAGCCAGAAATCTTGCTTGGTTGTAGGTGACCAAATACTTATTTTCCACCATAATTTGCAAATAAATTCTTAAAAAATCAGACAATGTGATTTTCTGGATTTGTTTTCTCATTTTGTCTCTCATACTTGAGGTCTATTTCTATGATGTCAATTACAGGCCTCTCTCATCTTTTTAAGTGGGAGAACTTGCACAATTGGTGGCTGACTAAATACTTTTTTTCCCCACTGTATTACTTACTGCACAGAATAAAACCTTTCCTACACCTGAATGTATTCTAAATAAGCCTTTTCTTCAAAACAAAAAATAACCCATCAGACACATGAAATTCCCTTTGAAATATGCAATAGTATGCCACTAATACCCCATGGGGAATGGCAGAAAAACAAAACCGATAAACAAACAAGTTATAGCCCTCAGAAAACCATTCCATTCCTATAACGAAATGGCATTCCTTCCCATCTTACCTCTGCTATGTATCTAAACAGTGATTAACCCCTTAATGACCTTGGACATACTATTACGTCCTGGGCGCTAGGTACTTCACGCACCAGGGCATAATAATATGCCCGAGGCCAGTCGCCCGCTCTCTATCTAGGCGGGCGGCATCAGAACCTTGTGTTAGCTGTAACTGACAGCTAACACCCTGCTTCAAAACCTCCAGTCAGAACTGAGTTCCAATCGGAGGTTTTAACCCCTTGGATGTCTCGGTCAAACATGACCGCGGTATCCAAGGGGTTCCGCCATATTACCGAGCCCGTCCCCCCCGCAGCGAGATGGGGGGGTGCCGATATATATAATCTGCAGCCCGGGGTCTGGCCAGTGACCCCAGGCTGCCTGGAGCCTCTAGTACCTAGTTGATCCTGCTGGGACCTCCGGAAGTCAGGCTATGAAACCCTTAAGATGAAACCCTTAAGAGTGCATTGGATGAGGTGGCTCCCCCCTCCACTTGAAAGGTTAAATGCGGGAGGCAGCAACCCTGGCATACGCCACAGACATGTTTTCTTCAGGGGTGCACTAGGTGTGCTGAACGTCTGTGGCGAAAATCACGTACACCTGCAGACTTCCTCCACTTTAAATTTATGCTTAAAACCTATAATTATGCCCTTCACCTAGCCAAACAAGCCTATTTCACCGCTCTCATCTCTTCTCTCTCCTGTAACCCTAAAAGGCTATTTGAAACTTTTCACTCCTTACTCACTCACAAGGTGCAGATGCCATTCACAGACCTTAGCGCAGATGACCTAGCCACTTATTTCCATGATAAAATTGATAAAATCCATCAGGAAATAACTGCCCAATCCCCAGGTGGCACTGACCCCCTCACCAGCCACACTTCAGACTGTTCATTCTCATCTTTTGAACCTGTTACAGAGGAGGAAGTATCTCAGCTACTTTCTTCTTCTTGCCCTACAACCTGTAGTAGTGACCCTTTCCCCTCACACCTTCTCCAGTCTCTGTCGCCTGCCGTCAAGACTTACCTTACTAAAATATTTAACCTCTCTCTCTCTGGAGATTTTCCCATCCTCTTTCAAACATGCTGTCATAACCCCCTCCCTTGACCCATCCTGTGCTGCTAACTATCGACCTGTCTCTAACCTTCCTTTTATCTCCAAAATCTTGGAACGCTTAGTCTATTCTCGTTTAATCCGCTATCTTTCTGCTAACTCTCTTCTTGACCCCTTACAATCTGGCTTCCGCACTCTGCACTCTACTGAAACGGCCCTCACAAAAGTCTCCAATGATCTTCTGATGGCTAAATCCAAAGGTGATTACTCTCTTCTTATTCTTCTAGATCTCTCAGCAGCATTTGACACTGTTGATCATCAACTCCTCCTCACTATGCTCTGTTCTGTCGGCCTCACAGACACTGCTCTCTCCTGGTTCTCCTCTTATCTCTCTGACCGCACTTTCTGTGTATCATTTGCGGGCTCTGTTTCTTCCCCTCTTCCCCTTGCCGTTGGGGTTCCTCAGGGCTCGGTCCTAGGTCCCCTGCTCTTCTCCCTCTACACAGCCCACATTGGACAAACCATCACTAGATTTGGCTTCCAGTACTATCTTTATGCTGATAACACCCAATTATATACGTCATCCCGTGACATCACCCCTGCACTAATACAGAACACCAGTGACTGCCTCTCTGCTGTCTCAAATATCATGTCTTCGCTCTATCTGAAACTGAACCTCTCAAACACTGAACTACTGCTGTTTCCACCATCTAATAGATCTGTCCCTGATATCTCCATTGCAGTCTCTGGCCTTACCATAACTCCTAGGCAGTATTCCTGCTGCCTTGGGGTTTTGTTTGACTCAGACCTTTCTTTCACTCCCCATATCCAATCCCTCACACACTCATGTCATCTCCACCTCAAAAACATCCCCAGAATCCACCCTTTCCTTACCACAGATACACTAAAGACACTTATTGTTGCCCTGATTCACTCTCGCCTTGACTACTGTAACTCCCTACTAATCGGTCTTCCCCTTACTAAACTCTGCCCTCTACAATCTATTCTGAATGTGGCGGCCAAGCTCATCTATCAGTCTAGACGCTATAGCGATGCCTCCGGTCTGTGCCGGTCACTATATTGGCTGCCTATTCAATACAGAATACAATATAAACTTATCACCCTCATTCACAAGGCTCTCCATAATGCTGCACCTCCTTACATTTCCTCCCTCATCTCTGTCTATCGCCCAACCCATACTCTCCGTTCACTCAATGACCTAAGACTAACATCCTCTATTATCAGAACCTCCCACGCTCGTATACAAGACTTCTCCCGAGTTGCACCATTTCTCTGGAATGCTCTATCCCAGACTATCAGATTAACCCCCAATTTCTACAGCTTCAAGCGTGAACTAAAGACATATTTTTTCAGACAGGCCTATCACAACTCCTAATGTAAACCCTTCCGTAGTTAGAATCCCTAAAACGTACCCTCCTCTGTTTATGCTTCAACATTACCTCACAGGATATGATGCCATATCAGACTAACTTTATATGTCCATGCACCGTCTGCTTCGTTAAAGGACACGACTGGTGATGGCTCATACAGCTTTATATATGTGTAATGACAGTAACATCCCTATGTATGTGAATAGTATTGCAGTGTTTAACGTGTAAAATAGAGATGTACTATTTATGTGCTCAGTATAATGGTGCTATATATGTGTATAGTATAGTGTAAACTTCCTACAATATAGCTGTTCTACTTTCGTTCATGGTAAAGCAGTGTTATATATATTTAAATGATAAGTAAGTACTATGTGTATGGTGTATTATGTTACATTTTAAAGGAAATAGGTTCAAATCTAGTTCTTAGTGTGGGTTTACATGACGGTAAAGGAATTCCCGGGTAAAGAAAAGCCTAGCTACAGTTTAACCTACATAATCACCTCACATGCCTAATATTAAGATTTATATTATATACTGCTGCTGGAAAGGGCTGAATAACAAGCAGGAAGGAGGCTCCTAGGTGGCAAGTGTCCCTTGGGTTAAATGTAGTAATAATAACAGCACAACCATTAGCTGAGAAGAAATGTGACAGATTTCTAAAAGGATTTTATGATATTTCATCCTTATCAGTTTTACCCTCCACAATTTTATGGCATAAAATATCAACAAGTGTCAAGTGCATGGATGCAGACCAATCTAAAATACACTCAGTATTTCATGTCCCTGATATCCATTAAACTTTTACAAAAGTTGTTGTTTGTTTCTACTCTGTAAATGACACTTTATTCAGACATGTTGAATATGTGCTGTCAATCTGTCACTATATTATTTATTTTGCCCTTTAAATGTTGACAATTTTGTCATGTAACTCTGGTGACATATTGCCCTGAAGGCATTTTAAAAGAGAGAATCATTTTCCTTTGGATCAAAGATTTCTTCTAAACATTGCTCTCTAAACATTGTTATATGTACTGTACATTTATGCCTAAGCAATTGATACAGAATTTTTTTGTTATGGTAATAGTGCATGCAATATTGATAGTAGTGTCTAAAATCGCCTTAGTTTTTATAGATAAGATTTTTTGCATTGCAGTTGTCATAAATTGAGAGTAGAGATGAGCAATCCATTACTTGTCAGCTTGCAACTAATCATAGCACATCTCATTGTATATGTTGAATTACTGTATATATGGCACCAAAAACAAGTATGTAAATAATGTATCACTGAAAAATATGAATCATTTATGTTTTACAGTCAGTTCTGTTCAGTCATTTAAACATTTGGCATGTTGGAGCTGTATGTTCTCTGAACAGTCAGCTACATCAACTACATCATGTCAAAGTTGTCTTTCTAATGGCAAAGAGATATGTGAAACTTCAATGCATAGCTTTCTGGTTTGCACCTTGGGACTTAACAAGATAAAAAATATAACAAAAAACAATGTTTGGAATAAAAATATTTTCTTGTAATCAAAAAAGTGGTAACTAAATATCTATTGTGATGAATCCTTTCTGTGCAAATGGTAATTTTCATTCAATTATTGGAATATATAGAAGGATTGTCCCAAGGGAATATGGTTGTGATGCAGTTTCCTGCTGGTGGGCAAGAGCCCTGCTATGCAGGGAGAATTTGGGAGATTCAGAATGAAACCAGCACTGTGGCCCTTTTAATCTGCTCTAAGTAACCAGCCAAATTGTACCAAGGTGGTCCCCCATATACCATCATTGGGGCTGCATAGTATGATGATGCATGAACAAATGGATTATGTTGACTGAAGGGTGGAGGCACAGACGGAGGGGAGGATACTCCCGGATCATCAGCCATTTGTGCCTTCTCCTCCTTTGAGGCTTACAGTGCTTTCACCTGGCATGGGCTAGGAGTATTTTCTGTAAAACACTCATACAACACCTTATCTCCAATAGTTGTCTCTCTATTTCCTTTTTTCATCTCTTCTGCCACTTTCATCCATAATCTGCACTGTTCAACTAACTTATTGTCTCTCAACCATCCACGTTGTTCTTCCCAGAACTTCCGCCACATTTCAACATCTAAACATTCTGGCATACCAGCCTTTCTGAACATTTTATGACATCCCTTCACTGCACCAGCACTTTCCTTTGCTTTCACAAGCTCTATGGCTGGAATTCCTTTATCTTTTATCTCTTGGGCACATACAGTGTTAACCAAATACTGCTTCTTTTCCTGGGACCTCAAAGAGTGCACAGCAATATCTCCTGGCACATACAGAGTTAATCTGTTACAAGGTAATCATACAATACTCATGGCTACTACTTCTGTAGGTCAGGACACACAGTCTCTTTAACATCCTACTTGGCACAAATTAGAGGAGACAGGTGGTGGGGTAACCTTTATGTTGATCCTTAATGTTCCACATGATCTAGCATATAAACAAACCAATTGCAATGCAAGACAAATCACAGCCCAAAATCTTTATGTCAGTCATTCTTTAAATACAGATACTTCATAAACAAGGTTCTTAAAAAGACCAGAGGATTTACTTTCCTTATAACCCAACATTGAGAGAGGCCACAAGACAAGAAAAAAAAAAAATGGAAATAGTAAAAATAAGGCTTCTTACCTTGCAACTACAGTCATGGCCAAAAGTTTTGAGAATGATACAAATATTAATTTTTACAAAGTCTACTGCTTCAGTTTTTCTAATGGCAATTTGCATATACTCCAGAATGTTATAAAGAGTGATCAGCTTAACAGCAATTACTTGCAAAGTCAATATTTGCCTAGAAAATGAACTTTATCCCCCAAAACACATTTCAACATCATTGCAGCCCTGCCTTAAAAGGACCACCTAACATCGTTTCAGTGATTGCTCCATTAACACAGGTGTGGGTGTTGATGAGGACAGGGCTGGAGATCAATCTGTCATGATTAAGTAAGAATGACACCACTGGACACTTTAAAAGGAGGCTGGTGCTTGCCATCATTGTTTCTCTTCTGTTAACCATGGTTATCTCTAAAGAAACACGTGCAGTCATCATTGCACTGCACAAAAATGGCCTAACTGGGAAGAGTATTGCAGCTAGAAAGATTGCACCTCAGTCAACAATCTATCGCATCATCAAGAACTTCAAGGAGAGAGGTTCCATCGGTGCCAAAAAGGCTCCAGGGCGCCCAAGAAAGACCAGCAAGCGGCAGGACCGTCTCTTAAAAGTGTTTCAGCTGCGGGATCGGGCTACCAGCAGTGCAGAGCTTGCTGAGGAATGGCAGCAGGCAGGTGTGAGTACATCTGCACGCACTGTGAGGCGGAGACTCTTGGAGCAAGGCCTGGTCTCAAGGAGGGCAGCAAAGAAGCCACTTCTCTCCAGAAAAAACATCAGGGACAGACTGATATTCTGCAAAAGGTACAGGGAGTGGACTGCTGAGGACTGGGGTAAAGTCATTTTCTCTGATGAATCCCCTTTTCGATCGTTTGGAACATCTGGAAAACAGCTTATTCGGAGAAGAAGAGGTGAGCGCTACCACCAGTCTTGTCTCATGCCAACTGTAAAGCATCCTGAAACCATTCATGTGTGGGGTTGCTTCTCAGCCAAGGGAATCGGCTCTCTCACAGTCTTGCCTAAAAACACAGCCATGAATAAAGAATGGTACCAGAATGTCCTCCAAGAGCAACTTCTCCCAACCGTCCAAGAGCAGTTTGGCGCTCAACAATGCCTTTTCCAGCATGATGGAGCACCTTGCCATAAAGCAAAGGTGATAACTAAATGGCTCAGGGAACAAAACATAGAGATTTTGGGTCCATGGCCTGGAAACTCCCCAGATCTTAATCCCATTGAGAACTTGTGGTCAATCATCAAGAGACGGGTGGACAAACAAAAACCAACAAATTCAGACAAAATTAAAGCATTGATTCTGCAAGAATGGACTGCTATCAGTCAGGATTTGGTCCAGAAGTTGATTGAGAGCATGCCAGGGAGAATTGCAGAGGTCCTGAAGAAGAAGGGTCAACACTGCAAATATTGACTTGCTGCATGAACTCATTCTAACTGTCAATATAAGCTTCTGTTACTCATAATATGAATGCAATTATATTTCTGTATGTGATAAAAACATCTGACAAACACACATAAAAACCAGAGGGCAGCAGATCATGTGAAAATATAATATTTGTGTCATTCTCAAAACTTTTGGCCATGACTGTACTTTTAGGCCAATTTCCAAACTTTTCCTTGTCTGGCTGTCTCTCCGTCTGTTTTTCCAGGTGGGTGTCAGATAACCTCTGGCCCCATGTTGGACACCAATTTCTGTAAGCACAATCTGCTCTAAGAATCGCTGTATTGAAGTCCAAATTAATATTAATTGGTATAAGAGTGCTCAGAGAAAATCCTACACGACGCAGCAGGATAGAATGCTCAGAGAATTCCACTTTAATGAGTGAAAAAGTGAGGGTTAAATACATTGTATAGTTAAGAATATATGGATAAACATTTCATAGAAAAAGAGAAGGCGTGATTGACATAACATGATTTTGTCAGAAAGCTGTACAAAAAGAGATTAAGTTCTAAGCCAGGATGAGCTCTGGACAATGCCTTAGCAAGGAATGCAAGATGTCTAAAGGCACAAGGTGTTATCCTTCAAAGCATTAATATAAAGGGGTCCCTTTTAGCTTGATTGATCCCCACAGCTGTTGTATGTTACTATCAGCGAGAGGCCATGGGGATGTCAGTCAAGCATGTTGTGGTGGAGTTAGAGACCAGACCTCCAAACTTCCTAATATTGTAAATGCATGGCTGGCTCTTTACCATGATGATTGTTTGAGTGGTAATGAACCTGACAGTTTCCAAAACAAATTAAAAGAAACATTGTTTTCATTGACTTAGGACCTAGAAAACATAATCAAATTTTAGGGGATAGGGACACAAACCTTCATCTTTACCCTGGGTGAAGAAAAGCCTTGCTATACCTTTGCTTACATGATAAATACTTATACAGTCCCTTTATTGGATTATGTTCCTTTAGATTGTATTGTGTTTTCACATGTTCACTGCATAACTGATGTATGCCCACTGGTGTGCTGACTTATCTACTTCTGTGTTTGCTTTATTTACTGTTCTGTTGGTTTTGCCCCATGTACCAGTGCAGTTCCTTGCCTCCTTGTTCATGAGCACCGCCTCCTGTAAAAGGTTCTGCCTTCCAGTCTTGCATTAGACCACCTACCACCAATGTGACTAAAGCTAAGAATTTTCTGACCCCACCTACTTGTGTTGGTTCTGCCTTCTGTGAATTTGGACCTGCCTACAACATGAAGCTACTTTTTTTAGGGCCACTTTAAAGTGGATATGTCAGGGTGATTTGGAACACTAAACCCCCACTAAACTTTATGGACTGTGCGGTTTAGTGTCCCAAATCACCCTGTTATAAAGAATAAAATAAATAATACTTACCCTGCCACTGCACTTCCCCCACCAGCACAGTTCTGTACCTCCGGCACTTGCACGGTGAAACCAAGGGTGTATGTCCTCGGCTTCATTGAAATACTACGCATGTGTTGGGAGCACCAGAGATTCATCAGACTCATCTCTAGGTAAGTTTAAAATTTTTTTTTTTTTTAAATGCTGGCATGGATGGATTTAAAACAGGGAGATTTGGGAGAATAAACCCCAGATCTATAAGGATCTGTGGGTGGTTTAGAGTTCCAAATCGACCTGACAACTTCCCTTTAAGCTACCAATCCACTTCTCCTGAGTATGTACTGTACTATTAATAACCACCATCTGTTTTATACAACTGAAACAGTTCTTAACATATTTGCACATTTTTAAAAAGTCAAAACATTTTCATTTTATGGAAAAAGTTTTCTACTTGTCTACTAAAATTTTCCTTAACTACAATGTACCGAACTAGGAAAACACAAATTCTGAATCACAAACCTTGAACTCTATGGCTTCATGATGTTGCCATATTAACATTCCAACTGCAACATCTCTTGTAATTCGATTTTGTGCCTGCTGTGGATTTACTGCAAAAGTACTGAAAAAAGCATAAACCTGACTGTCTGACATTTGTAAGAAATCAATAAGGACGAGGATTATAAGATGCAAATATTTTTTCAAAATAGTCGTTATGCTCCATAAAAAAATCTGAAAAATTTAAGGCAAAATTACTGGCCGCTATAGCAAAAAGAGTTTAATCTACCATCTCTTTTTTACTTCAAGAATCTGGTTTAGAGTTTCATGGAATCTTTTAGCCTTTGAGTAGTATGTAATAGACATATCAGCATAAAAGTTTGTGTGAACCAACAAGGAGAATGTCACTGGAAAGGTTTAAATCCTGTCAGGTTTGTTTGGCTTTTAGAAAAGGTTAGCGAGCAGCAATCTTCCTCACTTTCATTTAATGCTTTTCAGATGAACACTAAGGCGCCAGCAGTTTTACCTACTTTGTGCTTAGGGGCGTGCACAGAAATGCAATTAGATTTTCATTATCTACTCCAATACTAAACTTAGTCCCTTGACTTTCTCTTTTTAGGAATAAGTTATAAAAACTTTTAGATTTGTGGAGCTGGGAAAACACTACATATCAATTCTCTCTAAATCTAATAGGCCTCATTCAGAAGGCCAAAATATACACCTTACCATAGCAAAACAAGGATTGTTTGGTGAGAGCCAAGGGGCTCCACTATTTTACTATTTTAGTTGTCAAAAACAAACACTAAAATGCAGCCATACATTTCCAAAAAGCAGAAAAGTAATGGGAAAGGATTTCATAAATTATAGATGCCTGAATCTGATCTTATGGTTTCTCTAAATGTACAGCCATTTTATGCTGTGCTTAACACTTTTTTATAGTGCAGTTTTTTTTATTATATCTTTATATTAACAAAAAGCAACAGCAATACAAAATTAACAGTAAGTTATTATGTAGTATAACAGATATCAGACAAATGTACATAATAGACAAGTTCTACAGCAGTGTAACAAATAATGGCATGTTATTAATGAAATTGTACAAAGGCAGTGGAATGTATATCATCACAGATGTGTGTTATCAATTTAACAGTCTCTATATGGGAAAGTAAGGGAACATAAGACCATAGGTACCAGTCATCCATTAGTTTTTCTAACTGTTTTGTTACATTGTAAACTCGTATTGCATATGGAAGTTGACCTTAGCACATAGATGGTGGTAATTATTGGATCCCCAACAGGAAGCCACGCATTGTCTAAATACTTTTATAGTATATGCCACTGTTCAGTGTACCTACTGTGGGTCCTCCAACAAATCCGTTCACCATAGAAATAATTTGAAAAACACTATCCCAAAAAGGGGCAATATTAGGGCAGCTCCACCACACATGACTTATAGTTCCAACCATTTTTCCTTGTCTGCAACAAGAGTTTGAACTCTGCGGATACATATGTGCAAAATTATCAGGGGTCAAATATCACCTAGTATGGATCTTTTTTATTTGTTCAAAATGACCCACACATCTTCACGTATAGCAACATCTACTGACATCAGGAGGACACTGGTATTACCACTCCCAGATCCTTCTCCCATCTCATCATGTAGGGTGACTTCTGCTGTGCCACAGGCACATTAAGTGTTCTATATACAATAGACTTGCCCTTGGTATACTGTATATCAGAAATCCTAATATAAATCATTGCAATGGAGATGTTTTAGAGTTGAGTAGCACATGATATAGAGAACATGATACTGTAGACTCTTAAACAAAATGTGTTGTACAGCTATCTTCATTATAGAGGCATGTGAAATCAATTTCTTCCAAATTCCAATGATTGCTTTCATAGTCTGCAATGGCAAATGGCAGCTAGTTGGTTTTAGGAATTCCGTTCCTAACAATCGCCTTGTAGAGTAGTTCAGTTTTAAAAGCATTAAACAGAGTACAGCATAGAGCAGTGGACGGCTTGCAAGTTAAATCCATTATACTGTGAAAAAATACAATTGACCTGTTACAGATTTAGCATTGAGATGCAAGACTACTTTACATGTATCTATAGTTTCGTTTTCAGCCTATTGCTCCTCAAGTTCAAGGTAAAATAGAAAAAAAACATAGTTTATTTCTTATTTCAGTTTATTGCTACTGATAATTGTAAGCCATGGCACTTTGTAGTCAACAATACAATATTATGTTAGGAAACTGAACTCCCTCAAGCTCATTGATACCAAGTATGTTGACTACAAAATATCACTGGAACAAATCCAAACTAAATTGATTCTAAATATATGAAATAAAAAAAAAATTATAACTGGATTTATAACTGGTTGTAAATACTTTTTTAGGCTAAGGCCCCACATTGCGGAATAGCAGCTTTGTTGCCAAAGCCAGGATTCCAATAAGCCGAATGGAGAAGTGCTTCCTACATATTTCCTATTCCTTTTGAAGCCACTCAGTACATTAGGTACGGTATTTTATAGCAGAACTTACAGTAGACAGAGGCTCAGGTAATATGACAATGGGGCACATTTATTAACACCTTAAGGACACAACCTAAAAACACCTTAAGGCTAAGGCCCCATGTAGCAAGCCGCAGCCAAAAAGCGCAGTGGAAACGCATCACATTTTTTTCTGCAGCGCTTTTCACAGAAAGTCCGCAGAGTTTTCCTATGACTTTCTGTCCCTATTATACAGAAAACGCCAGTGTTTCCATAGGTATAATTGGCATACTGCAATTTACAAAAATGCAACGGTTTTGGAAATAAGAGCATTTCCGCTGTGGATATATTTCTGCGATGTGTGGATGGGATTAGCCAGAATCCCATCCACATTGCAGGTACTGTAAAACGCTGGGCCCCGGCCTTAAACAGTTTTTGTAGTCGCAGTAAAAGTCCATCATTTCGAACAGCATGTTACAACTCAATTATGCCTAGAAGGATGCTCCGGGTCATGTGCCAGGAAAGCACAACATCACTGCAGGTATATAAACAATGGCTGGTAGGGGACCACAGCATGACCTTTAGCGAAAGCCACTAAGAGGGCAACAGTCACTTAAAATGTGTTGACCCTTACATTTAGTCACCCAGTGTCCTGCTTTACATTGATGAGGGGCAATAACTGTGGAACAGTTGTCTGTGGATAGGCCTCTCTTCCTTTTGAAGAAGATATTCTGGTTTGTGTTTAATCCAGAGGTGTAACTTGAAGCTCATGGGCCCCCATGAAAAATCTGTAAATGGGCCCCTACCTATCTTGTGCCATTTAAAATAGTGGGATATTTTATGTGGCAGTAGGACCTTTAGGGCCCCCTCAGCATCCCGGGCCTGGTAGTGACTGCTACTGCTGCCCTTGCAGTAGTTATGCCCCTGTTTTAATCCCAGTTCATGCCACTAGGTTACAGGAAAGCCAGGCATTGATCCAAAGGGAGCTATCTTCCAAAAGGTTGTACTAGAGCCATGTTGGTGAACTTATGGCACGCGTGCCAGAGGGACACTGAGAGCCCTCTCTCTTGGCACGCGCACAGTCGCTCTGATCATTCACTAACGGGGAATCCGGTACAGAATTCCCCGTTAGTGAGCGATCGCTTCTTTCAGCTGTATGTGCAAATGCACATATAGCTGAAAACAGTCAGTGTAGGTCGTGGGACCGCGGCCTACACTGACTGCAGAGTGTGACCTCTGCCCCGACGCAGGCATAATGACGTAAGTCATCAGCACCTGCAGTCAGAAGGAGGACACTTCTTACCTGTTCTTTGTGGGACTTGAGGTAAGAAGCATATAATACTGTGGGGGACCCAAGGTGGAGTGTATAATACTGTCTGGGGACCCAAAGTAGAGTATATAATGCTGTGTGGGGGCCCAAAGTGAAGCAATATAATATTGTGTCGGGGCCCAAAGTGGAGCATATAATACTGTGTGGGGGCCCACTGTGGAGCATATAATACTGTTTGGGGGCCACTGTGGAGCGCATTATACTGTCTGGGGGCCACTGTGGATTGCGTTGGGCTGTCTGGGGGCCACTGTGGATTGCTTTGTGCTGTCTGGAGGCCACTGTGGAGCACATTGTACTGTGTGGGAGCCCCTTCACTATTTATATCACGCAGTATCTGGTTTATAGCAGACGTGATATTAGTACAGCCCGTAATAATATTGCATGGTCACTATAAAACAGATCCTGCGTGATGTAAATAGTGAACATTAAACTTCTACCTTTCAGTAAAAAGTTGTTTGTATTATGTTGTATTATGACTGTATTTTGCGGGTCTGTAACTGTCCGCAATTGTGGATCTGCAGAGTAGTAAGGTTAAATTGCTGTATTGGTACTTTGCGATAATTTAGTGGGTTTTGGGTTGAAGTTTGGGCACTCGGTCTCTAAAAGGTTCGCCATCACTGTACTGGAGCAAGTTTTCCTTTTTCCATCAAGGAGGACTTTTTTGCATATTCTTTTCCATTAGTCTTACCTATAATACAAATTCCAGTTCATTAAAATGGTAATTTTTCCCCCATTCTTGGGCTGTACCAGTCAGTGGCCACGCATACAACTTTCTCCAATACTTCAAGACTACATACATGCAATACTTACAGTTAATCAGGTGCATGCACAGTACTGATAGAAAAACAATGCGCACTAGGTACCATTTGAGTAGTTTTTGTTTTCAACCTTAGTGTCATGTTTATCTAAGAAATAGTATATATTTTGATTAATATTCTCTGTTTTGATGATTTATATTTACTAACCTACAAGCACGTCCACTTCCTCTATTTCTTTTGGCTATATTGATTGTGTATAGTAGATGTGTTGCTCATAGTATATTCAGCATTGCCAAGACATTTTTTCCAACATGCGTACCTATTCCTTAATATTTAATTCTAATCTTAGAATTTGAAGGAATTAATACTTTCAGGTTTGTTTTGAAGCAATCTGCTGATAATCATGATTGTGTAATTTGAAACCCAAACTGTTGGGGGGGGGGGTTGAATACATTTGCAAGGCAAAGTTTTTGGAGTGGAGAACAATGTCCTGCTCTTACATGGAAATAGTCAACCAGATGTTCTTAATGGATCTGTTTTTCTTAGTATATTATATTATTGTAATTAGATCCAGCCATCATATAAAAACGTTTGGTAGCTAAAGGAGTTGTCAAGTATTTTTTTTTAAATCACCATAAGAACAGAATGTCATGTTATAAAAATAACAGAAACCCAGTAAAAGTGCTCATGTGCACTTGGCCACTGCTTCTGGTAATATTTTTAATCCTCGCCCTTTAAAGGGGTTGCCTGGTTTAGAAAATCCTATTTCAAATAGCCTTTTAGTGAAAAATGAGTTAATATGGGGGTAACATTGACCAATCTCATGTTTTACTGACAATAGGGAGCAATGTCAAAGATCTTCACTTAGGCCTAACGCACACAACTGAGTGTGCATGACGATGCTTCCTCGTGGGGGGTGTCCGATGGTCCGTTATGTTCCAATGAACATAGAGCAGTTCCTATCCTCCTTGTCATTGAAATAGAACACATTGGAAGCCCACATAGAGGTAAGTACATCACAGAATGCATTCCGCTGCAAACCCAGCCCCACATTGGACAGCACACTTGGTCGTGTGTATGGGGCCTTACTCTGGAGAATCCAGCATATATATACTTAACTGGATAGCCCATTGATATTAAACTGTGGATTGCTTTGCTTTCTGCTGTGAAATTGCTGCATATGTAAATAAAACTATATAAATTTGGTTTCTTTGGAATTCTTTTGAAACATAGAATACAGGTGACATGTCATTTTGTCTGCAAATGCCGTAAAAACGAAGCCGGTGAGAAAGTCTCATAAATGCACTTTTTCTCCAATTCCTCCCAATTCTGAATTTTTTTCCAGCTTCTCAGTACATTGTACAGAATAGTAAATGGTACCATTATGAAGAACAATTTGTCCTGCAAACATTAAGCCCTCATATGGCTCTGTGAATGGAAAAATAAAAAGGTTAGGGGGTATGGAAAGCAGGGAGTCAAAAATGAAAACTGAAAAATGCCTCCTGCAGTAAGGAGTTAAGTGTGGCCGGGATCCTAGTGAATCCCATCCCCACAGTGCAGGAAAATACGTGCTGCGGACACGTTGTGATTTCCAAAACCATTGCAGTTTTGGAAATCACAGCATGTCAATTATAGCTACGGAAACACCATTGATTTCCTCTATAGGTATAATTGAAACATAAAGTCTATAAAGGAAACCTCTGCGGACTTTCTGCGAAAAGCGCCGAGGGAAAAACTGTGATGCATTGCCGTGGCGTTTTTTCCTGCAGCGCTTTTTTGCTGCAGGCCTCTACGTCGGCCTTAGCCTGAATGGGTTTTTACAGTAGCTCCTTGCTTATTATACATTAGTACTACTATATAATTACTTTAAACTGTGAGATTTTACAATAACATTATCTCCAATGTAAAAAAACAAAACAAAAAAAAACAGATGAAACATAAAACACAATAAATATTTGAAAAAAGTAGCTCCAATTCTAAAAGTTGTTTATTTAAGCAACTTTTGACATTAGAGTTACAATCCATTGATTTTGACAATTCCTAAATGAGCTTTGGTGCCTTCTGTAATCTATAGAAATTGATCTCTCAGTAAATAGAGCACTTCTAACTGACCTAGAGAAATACTGTGCACATCTTACTATATTCTAGCTATATATTTATTAGTCAGCAGGTGGTGCTGTTTACCTAAATTGTTGAGATTTACCTGATTCCTGTCATCATTCATGACACTACATAATGGAGATGACAGGTATAGACTGATTACTGTTCTGCTGGTTACTTGGGATAAGTAATTCATTCTTGACTTGACTATATTTTCTTACTGGTGGTATTACTCTATATGATAATTTATGAATTTCTGAGCTATGGGGTTTGTGATCCCATTGTTTCAGCCATATGTCAACCACAAGTCATTTCACGCTCTGTATACATATATCCTTTGTCATTCAGAGAGTGTGATATTTGTGATACCTTGGGATGCACTAGCTATCCTGCTTTAATAGTAAGTCATTTTAAATTTTATAACTCTGAAAATGCATGAAGCCCAGGCTTACAAAATGATCAAGAGAGCATAAAATTAGAAAAGGCTCTGAAAAATGCGGACATAGAGATATCTGACAAGCCTTGTTTGTGGTCTCTGTGAGCAACAACTTCATATGTTTTAGCAGAATGGGAAATACAGTATTACAGTATGTAAACAATAGTTAATACAGTACAAACAATCAAAATCCTAATATAATATATACTTATTAGAGATTAGCGAATCTTTCAAGGTTCAATTCATATTCAGGCTTGTTGGTTTGGACCAAAGTTTTGGCTCAAGAAATCACAACTAAATCTGCAACAGAAAAAGCAGTTTTTCAGCAATGTGGGGCTTTAGCCTTAAGCTAAGGACCCACATAGCAAAACACAGCTAAAAAATACAACGAAAACACATTGCATTTTTTGTAGTGTTTTTCATTGAGTTTTTGCTGCATTTCTGTGTTTTTTATTCCCCTATTAAATCTAAGTATTGCCATAATTGTGCCAACCCCCAAACAGGGCTGGTTTTAGACAAAGTGTGGCCCTGGGTAAAAGTAAAAGCAGAGCCCCAAACCCTGACATACCAACAACACCGTCATATTCAGTCATTTCAGAAGTCAGTGCTGCACTTCCAGCGTTATTGATATAGTCTTAAAAGATCATGAAACCAAAAAAAAAATTGTAAACATATATATAGTTGTGAAACTGTTATGCGTGTACGACTATGTATGTACCTCTTCACTAGGGAGAAATATTACCGCTATACAGACAATTAGTGATGCAAAGACCATTGTTGTGCTCTACGCATACTTCTATCCTAACAAGCATCAGATCAATAAAAGGGTTTTCCGGCCCTAAATTGATTTTTTATACTGATAACAGGACAGGTCATCAGTATGTGATCTGTCAGTGTTCAACACTCGAACCTCACACAGATCAACTCATCTGTCTGGGTCTGATTGTTCTAGCAGCCTCCATGTGCTGAAAGCTGCTAGTGGACAGGATGCAGCACCGCTCCTATTCGAGTCATCAGTATCAAAAATTCAGTTTGCGACTGGAAAACCCCTTCAAAATAGGGATTTAATAATACCCTTTTCTGCCCCTAGTAATAACAACCCCTTTTTTGGCCATACACAATACAAATGAGCAACTTTGTATGATCTTATGAGTTATTATAGTGCCCCCTTATAATAGTCCTTGCTGCTATCAATAATAGTTCCCCCTTATAAATCAATCCCTCTTACTAATAATAGTTCCTTAGTTTCCCCTTATAAGTAATAGTTCCTTCTTACAAATAGCCTTGTATATTACCTTATATATAAAAGTTTCCCCAGCCTCATTAATAGTGGCCCCCCTTAATAATTGTTCCCCACTGGTCTTATTAATAGTTTTATGTATAGATTAGTAGAATACTCACGGATTTGCTCGCGGAAAATATGTTAAATTTTTGGTTATGCTAGCTAAAGTAAAATTTTCAGTGTCACACTGAAATTGACATTTTCAGAGTGCTACAGTAAATCTTTTTTTTCCACTTGAAATTTTTCTTATTATTTTCGCATTTTACTTATTTGTCGTAACATTGATGTGAACAACTTTTTTTTTTTATTTCAACATTTTTATTGATTTTACATATTCAATACATATTATGTAGTATAAACTATTCCAACTATTTTTTTTAACTATTTTTTATAAAAAATTTAAATTTATGCACCATACAAAAACATATAAAACATTTACACCCAATTAACAACATAGTGCAACTCTTCCTCCCTCCCTCCAGTGTAATCTATAAGTAGTTCACGGACAAAAGAGTAAAATTGGTTTACAGTTAAACAACTATCTATTGTAGTGTTTTTGGTAAACAATGTTTCTGGTTTTACCTTCAGGTGCATATATGAAAAGATTTTTGGGGTTACCCACCGTAGAGCAAGCAACGTACAACTGTCCATGTGAAAAACATGGGCTCTCCAAATTAATGCCGGCTACTTTAAGTGATTGACCTTGTGCTTTGTTTATAGTCATAGCAAATGCAAGTCGGATTGGGAACTGCAGACGCATAAAATTGAAGGGCATGTCACTTGATAGCAAAGGAATACGCGGAATGAAAACATTTGCTCCCTTAGAGTTTCCCATAAGAATAGTGGCTTCAATAACATTGGGCATGAGAGTTTTAATGCACAATCTTGTGCCGTTACACATTTTTGGTGGGTCAAGGTTCTGAAGCAAAATTATTGTGGCTCCTATTTTTAAAGTGAGCTTATGCGGTGGCATTCCAGGAGGCTCCAAAGAATTCAGGGAATCCAATGGATACATTACGGCTTGTTCTCTCTCCATGACTGAATCAATGGACATGTATGTGGTCACTAGAGCAGGCAGCCTTCCCTGAATTAGTAGATTTATGGAGCTGACACTATCATTTTTAGGCGCTGGGATTGCACGTTCACAAAGCCACTGATGGTTGTTAAAATTGTTCCAAATATCAGGGAAAACTTGGTCAATAAGTTCCATTACCGAAGATGTAATTTCACAAAAATGTTCCGGAAAGGCAGTGAGACCAGTAGTAGAATCAGTAGGGAACCTGTCATTTCCAAGGCATAGTAGCTGGTGTGTAAATTTGTCTGCAGTTGTATTTCCCATCAAATGAACCCACATATTAGTAGTAAGAGTTTGTTTCTGAACATGTATCCACAGATAAGAAGATTTTAGACAGGCATTCAGTTCATCCGCTGGTGTTGCTCCCTTAAGAACAGGTAACGTCTGGCAGAAGTCACTTGCAAAAATTACAACAATTCCCCCTATTAAACAATCGGTTCCCCGCAGATCTTTCAAGGTGCGATCAAGGGCTTCGACCGCTTTCTTGTGCGCCATGGTACATTCATCCCAAACAATTACTTTGCAAATTTGTAATACTTTAGCTTTCCCAGAGCCCTTAGTGATATTACAGACAGGAGTTTCTGACAGCGCTATATTAAAGGGCAATCCTAGTGCTGAATGAGCCCCTCCATGTAAAAGAGTGGCCGCAATCCCAGATGTTGCAACAGCCAAGGCAATGTCATTGTTTGAGCGAATTTCTGCAAGCAGGGAATTAATTAAAAATATTTTACCAGTACCTCCTAGTGCATCTAGGAAAAATAGTCCTCCATTTCCACTGGAAATCTGACCTATAATTGCCATATAGGCCGATCTTTGGTCATCAACCAAAAGAGGCTTATTTAATATGACAAATTCTTTAAATTTTTCCAAATCATAGCTTTTTTCTTGCAGAATATCTCTGTTCATAATATCGAAGTCTGGTCGATTTGGTGCTGGTAAACCTAATTCTATTAGAGTTTTACTATTGATAGATATTCACCTTTCTTCTAACATCAAGAGGGCTTTGTCGAATATGTCAGCAGTGAAATTTAAGTCCAAGTCTGGATTAACTCTCCTTTGCACTCTTCACTAAGATATTCTTTGTATTTGTCCCAAAGAGCGCAGGGATTGGAAGGTTTGCAGGTTGTAATTATTATAGCGAACAGGTCTCTTAGTTGATGTGGAAAGCAAGTTACAGATGCTTCCTGCAATGTCATGTCCCAGTGTTGATCGTCTTCGATCAGACCATGCTTTTGGCATGCTTCCCTGTAAGTTTGACACAGCTCTCCGTCAACTATTTTCAAATGTGTGAAAGAAATTGGCCCACAGACAGTGTGAAGCAGTAATCGGAGGTAGTAACACTCTGCGTTGTTTGGATGCACTGTATACACACGTCCAAGAGCATCACTGGAACGTCCGTCCCATCCTGAGACCCTTGCACCTTGTTTCCTCTTGCAAAATACTTTTCTCGATTTATTCCATGTATAATATTTTGGAACATCTGAATATAATAAAGTCCTTGCAAATGGATCTGCTTGACATAGGAGAAAGAAAGCTGTCAATGTTGTATTGTGTGGTCGAGCAGCTCTTTCCTCTGCACTCTTGGGAGTAAAATAAGCTCGTTTTCCATTTTCAAGATGGACACTGAGATGAACTACAGTCGGATTGTCTTTCACGGATGGGAAAATTTAGTAATCGCCACATGGCTTCATTACTACACGGCTTCATTATGTACAAAAGACGCTCACTTTCCACCTTGGCATACATATCAACTATAAATTGATGAAAAAGTTGCCTACATTGTAAAATGTGGTTAGAAGCCCCATGTATGATCATTATTTGGTAGGCATAAAAGTCCATAGCTGATATTTTTTATTGGTTGGCCTAGCAGCCTTGGGATCAGTCTGTGTTAGATTAAAGTGATAGCCATCTTGGCCATTCCAAAATATTATGGGATATTGCAGAGCATCATATGATCTATGAGTTTCTGCAATACATTGAAGATTGTCGCTTCGTCGCTTAATTATATCTCGGCTTTGAAAGTCCTGTCCAACTAGTACAATAGTTACTTCATTAACAGTGGGAGAATTAAATCACCTTTCATGCTCACCAAACGGTGTCTTGTCTGCTCTTATTACAACTTGATATTCATCATGTGGCATTCTTTCTAAGGCTGTTTTGAAAAGGTTTACTAACTGATTGTGCTGATGGAAAAATCTTTGCAAATTCAACACAATCTCTTTTTTTGTCTCAAGTATAGCTTCACAACGTCTATCAGCTTGCATTTGTTCATCTCCCAAAAAATAAATTTGTAAAAACTTTGGATCTTCATTTGCTAAAGGAAGCATTGAAATGATTTTGTGATATATTTGGCCCTGGACTTTAAAAGTTGGCATAAATCCTGCTTCCTGGAGTCCAGCTTTCATACCAAAGGATGTAATCTGGAAAGATGAATTGTATCTCCTAATATTTAGCTGAAAATTCTTTGACTCGGGAATTGTTCCTGACATGTATGAAAGAAGTGGTTCAGGAGGTAGATCTAAAGGTGGCAAACTGACTTTGCCATTTGAGCAACACATACCAGGCGATTTGAAGTTAAACTTCTTTGCTTGACAATGTTTGCATATTATGTCCATTTTGCCAATTATGACTTTCTGATGTGACCTATAGACTTGAATTGGGTTGTAGTGAAATGCTTCCAAACACAAATCAGCCTGCCTACATCTTTGCACACGTTGCATGCGGTCATTTTCAGAACGTTCATCCTTTTGTTCAGATGTTTCCATATTCCTTGCTTCAGCCTGCCTTATCTGATTCTTGTGAAGACAACATTCCCGTTGCTCTGATGTCTCAGCTGCCTTACATTTACCCTGTCTCACCCGTTTCTTTTCAAGCCGCGAGTCAGGTTGTTCACTTGTCTCAGCTCTTTGACACAATTTTGCGTTCTTAGCTTTTGGATGAACTTGTCCAATAGATGGTCGTTTTTTGGGTGGCATTTTAAAAAACAGTCCTTAGTATTATGACCCTTTAGTCTTCACCTGACACTGATAAGAGATCTAATAGGATGAATAGTAAATACAAAGCAGCCCTCACACAGTATTACTATGACCTGAAGGAGCTCACATCTCAGTAATGAAAACAGCCTCACAGGCAGACTTGTGTAGTTGCACATAGCAACCAATCAGAGCTCAGCTTTCACTTTACCTCAGCAGCTTCAGTGATGAAAGCTCCTGTATAGTAAGCAATAATGACAATCTTACTATGAGGCAGTTTTCGCATGACCGATATTGCTGCTCAGTAAGGCTGCTTGCATACTACAGTATTTTTCTTGGGTCTCCGGGCCGTGGATTCTACAGCTCCATAAACATTCTATGGAGCCTGCAAAATTCACAGCTTTGTGCACAAAGAAGTCTATGGAACCACCAAATCCATGGCCCGGAGGCCCGTGAAAAATTCTGTAGTGTGCAAGCAGCCAGTAAGGATACCAGACGTGTTTTGTCAGTGCATGCGTGTATGTGTGTGTGTGTGCACGTGTGTGATCCATGTGTATGTATGCGTGTGTGCATGCACGTGTGTGGTCCGTGTATATGTATGTGTGTGTGTGCGCATGTGATCCATGTGTTTGTGCGTTCGCAGTGCAAGTGTCCATGCGTGCGGTAGGAGTGTGAGTACGCATGTGCTCTGTTCGTCCGTGTGCGTAGGGTGCATCCATCTCAGTGTGTTTGCGTGCGTGTCTGGTCCTTGCGTTCGTATATGTGTGTGTGTGTGGTGTGGATGTGGTATTTATGGAGTGGTGATGTGGTATTTGTGGAGTGGTGTTTGTGTTGTGTGTGTCTAGCGTGGTCTGGTGTTTGTGTGATATGTTGTGGCATTCGTGTGGTGTTGTGCTTGTGGGTTGGTGTATGTGTGCTGTCTGTGTGATGTTTGTATGGTGTTTGTGAAATGTTTGTGTTGTGTGTGGTGGTGCGGCTCCTTTAGCAGCGACTCTTTGGCGCCGTCGCTATAATCTGTCCCTGTCAGTCACAACTAATGTTTTCCCCTCAGCACCTTCACATTTCCCCATTATATGTATAGGGCCTAACTTCGGGGGCCCCAATTTCATGACGGGGGGACGCTAGCGAGATGTAGCGTGCGCAGTATTCTGCTCCTGTGGGTGGAGAGGGGACGTGCCAAATTTCACCTAAATCGGCGAGAACTGTGGATTTGTATAGAGCGGGCTACTACAGATTTTGAGTTTTATATATATACATAAGACCCGCTTATAAATAATAGTTCTCCCACTGGTCTTATTAATAATAGTTTCTCCAGATATACTGTATATACCATATTTTTCGGACTATAAGAAGCACCAGACCATAAGACGCACCTAGGTTTTAGAGGAGGAAAATAGGGAAAAAAAATTTTCAAACAAAAAAAAAGTGGTAAAATATTTAATATGGAAATTGTAGTTTTGCAATAGCTGCAAGGCCACATTGACAGGTGGCCCTGCAGCTGTACGGGGATGCATAGGGCATCTTTTTTTGCGGGTTCAGGTGTACTTTTTAGTTATACCATTTTGGGGAATGTCTATTGCTTAGATCACTTTTTATTCAAATCAGAGGCGAATCAGCACTTTTGATTTTTTTTTTTCCCCACTACGACATTCACCCTACGGGAAAAATATTTTTATAAGTTTGTAGACCGGGCATTTTCGGACACAGGGATACCTACTGTGTATGTGTTTCACAGTAATTTTCTACTTTTAGATGTATTCTCGGGAAAGGGGGGGGGGGGGGCGATTTGAACTATTATTTATTTATTTATTTATTTATTTTAATATTGTTTAAAACTTTTTTTTTTACATTTTTTTTTTATACTATTTATTAGCCCCCCTAGGGGGCTTGAACCTGCAATCATTTGATTGCAAGTCCCATAGACTGCATTACAACTGTATTGCAGTCTATGGGAGATTCTGTACATTACTATTGAGGCTGGTCATAGTAATATTGCTATGACAAACCAGGGAGCTTTCAGCAGGC
Organism: Leptodactylus fallax; assembly: GCA_947044405.1. Classification (NCBI taxonomy): domain Eukaryota; kingdom Metazoa; phylum Chordata; class Amphibia; order Anura; family Leptodactylidae; genus Leptodactylus; species Leptodactylus fallax. The sequence goes on from CAMRHE010000424.1 coordinate 1,355,470, forward strand.
TCCCAGCTGTCACAGGAACAGGTCGGCTCCCGCTATCTCACCGCGCGGGGGCCGGCCTGCAACTTGAAAGGTACACAGCGGGGCCTAGGGCAGTTTTTACACTTAAGGGGGGGAGGTCTTTGAAGTAGTAATGCCTGCGATCGGAGTGGACTCTGATCGCAGGCATTAGCTGCGCAGCAGAGCAGCCGCCATCATCTTTACAGAATAGCATGGCGGATGCCGGGATGGGTTCTCACCTCCGGGGCACCCTCTCCTCCAAGCCCAGGGCCCGCAGCATCGCCCCACTCCTCCCCACTCCTCCCGTGCTGCAGATAGCCTCGCTATAAAAAGCACCACTGCAGGAAGCTGGCGTCAGCAGGAGTGGGGCAACGCTGCGACCCCGCTCCTCTGCTTTCCGCCCCAACACTCACATTCGGACTATAAGACGCAACCCCCATTTTCCTCCCAAATTTGGGGGAAAAAATGCTTCTTATAGTCTGAAAAATACAGTATATTATACACAGTGCCTTGCGAAAGTATTCGGTCCCCTTCAACTTTTCAACCTTTTGCCACATTTCAGGCTTCAAACATAAAGATATAAAATTTTAATTTTTTGGTGAAGAATCAACAACAAGTGGGACACAATCGTGAAGTGGAACGAAATTTATTGGATATTTTAAACTTTTGTAAAAAATAAAAAACTGAAAAGTGGGGCGTGCCAAATTATCTGGCCCCCTTAAGTTAATACTTTGTAGCACCACCTTTTGCTGCGATTACAGCTGCAAGTCGCTTGGGGTATGTCTCTATCAGTTTTGCACATCGAGAGACTGAAATTCTTGCTCATTCTTCCTTGGAAAACAGCTGGAGCTCAGTGAGGTTGGATGGAGAGCATTTGTGAACAGCAGTTTTCAGCTCTTTCCACAGATTCTCGATTGGATTCAGGTCTGGACTTTGACTTGGCCATTCTAACACCTGGATACGTTTATTTGTGAACCATTCCATTGTAGATTTTGCTTTATGTTTGGGATCATTGTCTTGTTGGAAGATAAATCTCCGTCCCAGTCTCAGGTCTTTTGCAGACTCCAACAGGTTTTCTTCCAGAATGGTCCTGTATTTGGCTTCATCCTTCTTCCCATCAATTTTAACCATCTTCCCTGTCCCTGCTGAAGAAAAGCAGGCCCAAACCATGATGCTGCCACCACCATGTTTGACAGTGGGGATGGTGTGTTCAGGGTGATGAGCTGTGTTTATTTTACGCCAAACATATCTTTTTGCATTGTGGCCAAAAAGTTCGATTTTGGTTTCATCTGACCAGAGCACCTTCTTCCACATGTTTGGTGTGTCTCCCAGGTGGCTTGTGGCAAACTTTAAAGGAGACTTTTTATGGATATCTTTGAGAAATGGCTTTCTTCTTGCCACTCTTCCATAAAGGCCAGATTTCTGCAGTGTACGACTGATTGTTGTCCTATGGACAGACTCTGCAGTTCATCCAGAGTGATCATGGGCCTCTTGGCTGCATCTCTGATCAGTCTTCTCCTTGTTTGAGATGAAAGTTTAGAGGGATGGCCGGGTCTTGGTAGATTTGCAGTGGTCTGATATTCCTTCCATTTCAATATGATCGCTTGCACAGTGCTCCTTGGGATGTTTAAAGTTTGGGAAATCTTTTTGTATCCAAATCCAGCTTTAAACTTCTCCACAACAGTATCACGGACCTGCCTGGCATGTTCCTTGGTCTTCATGATGCTCTCTGCGCTTTAAACAGAACCCTGAGACTATCACAGAGCAGGTGCATTTATATGGAGACTTGATTACACACAGGTGGATTATAGTTATCATCATCAGTCATTTAGGACAACATTGGATCATTCAGAGATCCTCACTGAACTTCTGGAGTGAGTTTGCTACACTGAAAGTAAAGGGGCAGAATAATATTGCACGCCCCACTTTTCAGTTTTTTATTTTTTACAAAAGTTTAAAATAACCAATAAATTTCGTTCCACTTCACAATTGTGTCCCACTTGTTGTTGATTCTTTGCCAAAAAATTAAAATTTTATATCCTTATGTTTGAAGCCTGAAATGTGGCAAAAGGTTGAAAAGTTCAAGGGGGCCGAATACTTTCGCAAGGCACTGTATATATATATACAGTTATATATTATATTATATATATATATATATAGGGGTAGCTATTTATAAAGAGTAACAATTAATAATAAGGCTGGGGGAACTATTATTAATTAGGGGGCTAATAGTTCTCCTAGCTTTATTAACAATAGATCCTCCTTATAAATAGCCCCCACCTCCCCTTATAAATAATGTTTACCCTGGAATTATTAAAACTAATCCCTGTTAATATGTACCCCCCTCCCTTATCAGTAATAACATCCTTATGTTTCTCAGAAAATAATAAAAATTTTACTCACCTAACTAGGCTCCCCCGATGAGTCCTGATATCGAAGTCTCTTTCCCACTATTGGACTCCAGAGTAGGGTCCGGCACAGGGGGAGATGCATTGACGTCATTGCGTCCCATCTTCTATGCAGTCATCTATGTCGGAGCAGGGACTTTACTGCTCCCAGCTCTGGCATAGATGTCCACAGTATCAGCGTGCATAACACACTGATACACTTGTTACTAAGGTTCCCCTGATCCGGGTAACCAGACCAATCGTCAGGCTAGGCACGTCTCCCTTTATCATCATCCTCCATTTACTGTACTGCTGCTGACACTGGCTGCTACTCCTAAACAACTACAACCACTACCACCACTCAGATAGACAAATCCTGTGGCCTGATCCATCATATTATGTCCTGCTGCACTTCCACAGCTGCCACAGCTATCTACCACCACTGCCACCACTCAGGCAGACATGTTCTTCGGCCTGGTTCATCTTATTATGCCCTGCTGCACTGCCACACATGTTGCCACAGTTACCACCACTGCCACCACTCAGCCAGACATATCCTGCGTCCTGGTTCATCACGTTACTCCCTGTCACACTGCCACACATGTTGCCACAGCTGTCTGGTGCCTACCACCACTACCACTACTCAGGCAGACATTACCCATGGCCTGGTGCACTGCCACTGCCTATTATGCCCTGCTGCACTGCCACAAATTTGTCTCCCAAGTAACAATAAGCCTGTAGCACTTACAAGCCATCAAACAGGCTCATTTTTCTACAAACCCATTGTTTTTTGCAATATAGCCACATGTGTCTAAAAACCACAGGTGACCTCCTTTTCCCTCACGAAAAGGGTAATTTTTGGAGCATTTTAAATGTTAAAATGTGTATAAGCGAGTGTCAGCACAGAGTATGGTTAAAGTTGGAATTTGTATTCACTGTTTTCCAATCATTTTTCCATAGACATATGTTACTTTCCCTTTGACATGACTTTGGCTGTGTTTGCCGTAGAGAGCTAGAAATTGGATAGATAGGTTCCTAGTAGCCCAAAGAGTGTTATACACTGTTTTTAAGGCTGGGCCCCATGTTGCCAATACTCTGTGTTTAGGTCACAATGGAAACACTGCGGCAAAAAACTCAGCGTATTACAGTACCTGCAAAGTGGATGGGATTCTGGCTAATCCCAACCACACATTACAGAAAAAAATCCACAGAGGAAATGTTACGATTTCAAAAACCGTTGCATTTTTGTAAATCGCAGCATGTCAATTATACTTACCAAAACGCTGGTGGTTTCCATATAGGTATAATAGGGATAGAAAGTCCGCAGAGGAAAACTCTGCAGACTTTTTGTGAAAAGCGCTGCAGAAAAAAACACAATGAGTTTCTGCCTCGGTCTTTACCTCAGTGTTTTTTGACTGTGGCTTGTTACATGGGGCCTTAGCCTTAAGCCCATTTAAGCTGTGGCTCGTACTGAACTTGTTTGACCCGAAACAAATCTTGATCCCGAGCCATCTGAATTTTGAGAGGTTCACCTATCTCTATGCTATACCCTCAATTGGTTTCAATTGTTGAATAACTATTTAATTGCAAATATAATTAAAGGGGTAGTGTACTGGCTGGTGACGGGTTCATACAGCTTCAGTTTCACAACTACACAACCTTTTCTATTAAAAGATGGCTGGACCATTGTAGCAAACAAGCCCTGTGAACTCTTGTGTCGCCCTATCTCCTCATAGAATGTAAGCTCTTGTGAGCAGGGTCCTTACTCCTATTGTTTGATATGTTTATTTCTTTGTCACGTTGTAATGTCTCATATTGTCTGTTCATGTGTCCTCTGATTTGTAAAGTGCTACGGAATATGTTGGTGCTATATAAATATTGCACATAATGCATGCAATACATTGGTAAAACCATTAGGGAAATGCGTAGACGGATATTAGAACATGTGGCAGACATTAATAGGGTAGAGGATACTCAGGTCGCGCATCATGTTCTTGAGTATCGTGACAGCGACACATCTTCCATCAAGTTTAAATTAAAGTTGTCTCATTATTGTTGAGAGGGGGAGACTTTGATAAAAAGATCCTCCAAAGAGAAATTAAGTGGATCTTCCTCCTACACACCATTAAACCATTTGGTCTGAATGATCAGTTATCCTTTCAGGTGTTTTTATGATAGGGGGAATATAACAGGCAGCACGGTGGCTCAGTGGTTCGCCTTGCAGCGCTGGAGTCCTGGGTTTAAATCCTGCCAAGGACAACATCTGCAAGGAGTTTGTATGTTCTCCGTGGGTTTTCTCCGGGTACTCCGGTTTCCTCCCACACTCCAAAAACATACTGATAGGGAATGTAGATTGTGAGCCCTATATGGGACAGTGACTGTCAATGTCTGTAAAGGGCTGCGGAATATGATGGTGCTATACAAGTAAGCATAATAATAAACAGGCCACCCCTGAATTTATTTTAGTATCTGGGAGGAGCCTAACCTTAGACTCCTTCTTTTCCATCTGCTGGACTTTGATGGTATGACTGCTATATCTTGAGCATATATATATCTGGATACCACTTGGGTGGCAACACCACCAGTTATACAGTTATTTACCTTTACCTTCCTGGATACTATCGATCTACCTCTATGTGGTTCTACCCCAGGAACACTGGTTACATTACAGGCACGCTAATGACACCATTGTCTACCTATTTACACCTTATATTAGCTGCCCTTTGGGTCTTCATCTGTTATGGTCTGTCCACCTCTGTGCTATTCCTTCATAGGGAAAATGGGCACACCATTGACACTTTTATTATATGTATGTATGCTTTACCCTCGGATGTTGTCTGTCCATTACTGGCTTGGTACTGCTATTTTTACCATTTAGTGGAATATGTGGCCTCCCAACCATATTTTTGGTGGGGGAGAAATGGAAGGGGTGGGTGATGCTAGTCCATGTTGCAATTCCTTATGCATTTTCTTGCTTGTTATAATAACTGACATCCCACCCCGACCCTCCTCCTACATCATATAGACACTTATGTATGTGTCTGTCATGGGGATGCCGTGGCTTTTTGTGTCATCATGATCCTTTTGATCCTGTAAGACTCCACACAGCGGTCCCAGCTATGAATTAGTAATCTACATTATCCATTTTTCCGCCAATCGGACATGTATACCGCTTTCTTTTGGGAATAACATGTCACTAGATGGTGGCTGCCAATGCTCCCTGTCCCTTTCCTCTCCCCTCTATTCCCCTGATGATGCATTACACCTTATGCAGAAATGCGTTGGAATGGGGTTGTATTATCCTATGGGAATTTAGCCAGGGCTATATTCAGTTATAGCCTTATGCTGAGCTAGGAGCTGATTAGTTGCTGCTATCTTACTAACAGGGCGGTCAGATTTACACGTTACCCGTGTCCACATAGCTAGGGAAACCACGTTGTAGCTTATTTTACTATAGCCACTGAGTTCTTTTCCGAAGCATTACCTTACAACATTGTAACCAGTGAGACAGGGCTGTCTAGGGAGAGTCTTTCATTATTCATATCGCAGGCTATTACTCTGCACTCAAACAATAGTATAGCAGTTTGCGATGTGATATAAACAATATGGACTCTCCTAGCACACAACTGTCCCTTTGAATTAATAGCCCCATATTTAAACAAGCCCATAACAGCACTCTTGGGCATTTACCAATATACATTGTATGGAATATAATAATTATTATACGATTTCGACATTTCAGGCATAATTCATGTCTGAATAAAGTTTAGTGAAGCAGATTTACAAAGCAATCTAAAATAACTTTCTATTTCAATCGTTTTTATTGTTTTGCTGTAAAGAGCATTACATATATTCATATATGTAACATATCACTGAGAAAAGACCACATTTACCTGATATCAGATGAAATCATACATTATGCAGACAGGCCCATGTAATATATGAAGAAAACAGCGCAGATTAGGAGGGCAGAACAGGAGGGTGCTGTTACTAGTGGGATACATGCATGGAAGTGGTGGACAGCCTGCCTAAGCTAATAGTATGGGCCTGACTAATAGGCTGTTTTTTGGCGTTGTGCACCTCACATTATCATGTGACCAGCAACTTATACAGGCTTTATTTATGTGCATTTGAAATGCTGGCATCCACCCCCCTCATGGATTGTAGGTGTACAAGTGAATGCTTCATCGGCATTTTTTTTTTTTTTTTATTGTTTATTTATATAGCACCATTAATTCCATGGTGCTTTACATATGAGGATTTACATATGGTACACAAGGTATACAAAACAGATAATACAAACATTGACCAACTGGCACAGTGGGATAGAGGGCCCTGCCCGCAAGGGCTTACAATCTATGAGGAAAGAGGGAGAGAGACAGAAGGTGGGTGTAGAGGCTGTTCAGGTGGTGGTGTGGTGACAGTAGCGTTATTGGAGGTTGTAGGCCTTCCTGAATAGGTGGGTCTTCAGGGCCTTCTTGAAGCTTGTGAGGGTGGGGGACAGTCTTATGTGTCTTGGTAGTGAGTTCCAGAGTATGGGGGATGCACGGGAGAAGTCTTGGAGACGATTGTGTGAAGAACGGATAAGAGCAGAGCGGAGTAGGAGGTCTTTGGAGAATCGGAGGTTACGTGTGGGCAGGTAGCGGGAGATTAGGTCAGAGATCGATGGAGGGGACAGGTTGTGGATGGCTTTGTATGTCAGCGTTAGTAGTTTGAACTCTATTCGCTGGGTGATGGGTAGCCAGTGAAGGGATTGGCAGAGGGGGTTGGCTGATGAAAAACAGGGGGAGAGGTGTATTAGGCGAGCAGAACAGTTTAAGGTGGACTGGAGGGGGCGAGAGTGTTTGCTGGGAGGCCATGGAGAAGAGTGTTACAGTAGTCTAAGCGGGAGATTATGAGGGCGTGAACTAGCATCTTTATAGTTTCGGGGGGTGAGGAAGGAGCGGATTCGGTGGATGTTCTTGAGTTGGAGGCGGCAGGAGGTGTTGAGGGTTTGAATATGTGGCTTGAAGGATAGGTCAGAGTCTAAGGTTATCCCAAGGCAGCAGGCCTGTGGGACTGGGGTGAGAGTGGTTCCATTAATTTTGATAGATGGGTCAGGTAAGGGGGTCGTGCGTGGAGGGGTGAAGATTATCAACTCCGTTTTCTCCATGTTGAGTTTGAGAAAGCGGGAGGAGGGAAAGGAGGCTACGGCTGCTAGACATTCTGGGACTCTGGACAACAGGGAGGTAATGTCTGGTCCAGAGAGATATATTTGAGTGTCGTCAGCATAGCAATGGCAATGGAAGCCATGGGATTCTATGAGTTGGCCAAGGCCTAGGGTGTAGATGTAGAACAGGAGGGGTCCTAGGACGGAGCCTTGGGGGACACATACAGAAAGATGGCGGGCAGGGAGGTGGTGTGCAAGTGGGAGACGCTGAATGTGCGCTTGGTGAGGTATGAGGAGATCCAGGAAAGGGCCAGGTCAGAGATGCCAAGGGATGAAAGCGTTTCTAACAGGAGGGAATGGTTGACTGTTTCAAAGGCAGAGGAGAGGTCGAGGACGCAGAGGACAGAATAGTGACGTTTGGCTTTGGCAGTTAGGAGGTCGTTAGTGACTTTGGTTAGAGCAGTTTCTGTGGAGTGATGGGGTCTGAAACCTGACTGCAGTCTATCAAAGAGCACATTGGACGAGAGATAGGAGGACAGTTTGGAGTGGACGTGTTGCTCCAGCAGTTTAGAGGCGTACGGGAGCAGTGAGATGGGGCGATAGTTGGCTGGAGAGGACGGGTCGAGGGAGGGTTTCTTAAGTATAGGGGTGACAGTAGCATGTTTGAAGGCGGAAGGGAAGGATCCATTGGTTAGTGATAGGTTGAAGAGATGGGTTAGGGCTGGAGTAATGACTTCAGAGAGTTTGGGGATGAGATGTGACTGGATGGGGTCAAGCACGCAGGAGGTGAGGTGGGATTTAGATATTAGAGTGGAGAGCTTTTCATTAGTGATGGCGGAGAAGCAGGTTAAAGATGAAGAGCACAGGACAGTTGGATAGAGTGGTTGACGGGGGTGTAGGGTGAGACTGTCTCTGATGGTGTCGATTTTGCTTTTGAAATAAGAGGCAAAGTCATCAGCTGTGATAAGTGATGTCGGAGGGGGCACAGGAGGACGGAGAAGGGAATTGAAGGTAGTGAATAGCTGTTTGGGGTTTGCGGGATAGGGCAGATATTAGTGTGGTGAAGTAGACCTGCTTTGCAGAGGTGAGTGCGTTCTTGAATGTGTGTACTGCCTCTTTGTACCTAAGGAAGTCCTCCTGGGAGTGGCTTTTCTTCCAGAGGCGTTCTGCAACCCGTGAGGCACGTCTCAATTTTTTAGTCAGGTCAGTGTGCCAGGGTTGCCTATTGATCGGTCGGGCTCTGGTGATAGTGAAGGGGGCTACAGATTCAAGGGCTGAGGTAATGGTGGCATTGTAGAATTCAGTGGCGGTATCTATATCCTGGAGTGAGGTTATGTCAGCGAGGGGTAGGAGAGAGTCTGAGAGCGTGCGGATGTCCAGGCGATTAAGGTTTCTGCGGGGGCGTGCTAGTTTAGGGGTTGGAGGATCTATTATAGAGGAGAGGGCCGAGAATGTCAGCAGGTTGTGATCAGAGAGCGTGGACGGAGAGTTAGAGAGGTTGACTAGAGAGCAGAGGCGAGTGAATATGAGGTCCAGCGTGTGTCCATTTGTGTGGGTGACAGAGGAGGACCATTGAGAGAGACCAAAGGAGGTAGTGAGGGACAAGAGACTGGAAGCAGGGGGGGTGGTTTGTGTTATGCACCTGCGCTGTTTCCATCATTTATTACATGGGCCTGTGTGCAAAGAACAATGGTTTCATCTGGCACCAGGTAAATGTGGCCTTTTTTTCAGTTATTTATTTTTACACTATGTCCTTTTTCAGTGATATACTCATATAAGTAACATTCAATAGGATTGTAGGTATGTCATAGTACAAGTATATTAATTTCCATCAGTAAGTCATTGTTCTGAGATAATCTTATGTCTCTTCTTTAGGCCTTTACAGAAAAATGTTGAGTCCAATCCCATCCAAAACTTAATTACACTTCACAGATACTGAATGGTACAAATATTAAGATAAAACTTAACTTTTAATAATAAAAAATATAAAAAATCTCCAAGCGGACGTTCCCTGCCATAAAATACACAATCAGTAGTATCCTATGTTTGCATCACCTAGATACATCAAAAAGGTTTAAACAAACTGCTTATCAGAGCCGGGGCTTCTTGCTTACCTGCCCTCACACTCCACAGCAATATCAACTAGGGATAACCCACACGTTATTGACCTATCTAAATGACCCTTTAATTCCACAGTATACTGAATAAATACGGTGCCATGATTCCACTAACTAATTGTACTCACAGCACATCTTACCCAGTCTTGGAGCCCCCCTATAGGCGTGACAGAAATCCCATACATATATATTGCTGGTACTAAAATAAATCTATATTAAATATCCCACAGGTGGCAAACAATTACCAAACTATAGTCGGTTCCCCCTGATTTAGGAACCCACTATACTATTACTAACTCTGTCAGTTAGGATACATGACCGCTACAAAAGCGACACACTTGGTCAATTGATAATCTATGACCACTGTAAGGGTCTTGTCAAACGAAGCAATACCCTGACACTACTGCAGGGGACTGGGAGGAAGGACAGAGACAAGTGAGCCCTAATCTCACCCCAGCCACTGTCCCTTCCTATTGCCACAGTTACCCTAAATGGTAAAAGGACAACCTGAAGACAAGCCCTATACTGGGTAAGTGACACAGAGAACAGGACAAGACAAAAACAACACAGAAGCAGAGTGAGCAAGCCAAGGGGTCAGTAACAAACGAGCAAAGCAGTACAAAGTCAAAATCCAAAAGAATAGTCAAAAGGCAAGCCAAAGGGTCAGAGAATCAAGTAACATGGTAGCAAGGAATATAATAAAGAGAGCAGGCAAAACACAAGTGCAATAACCGGCAACTTGCTGAGAAATGACATCCTGTATATAGAAAGTCTGGGCCCAGCCACAGATCTGATAGGTACACAGGCTGTCAATCACACAGGCCAGGAAGAGATTAACTCTATGCAGTCCAGAGAGAAATGTTCCTAATTACACGGGTGTGGCTTTACACAGCAAGGGAACTAGGACCATGTTCAGACTGAGCATCAAGAAACTTAAACAAAGAACCAAACTGAAGACGCCTCCTTCGCCACAGCGTGCGAGCGGAGGGCGGCGCCGAGACCCGAAACGGCAGAGACGTTACAGTACCCCCCCCTTTATGAGGGGCCACCGGACCCTCACCAGATAAACCAGTTTTAGTAGGACCCAGTATTTTCTCTGCCTTCAATTCAGAGTCTTTTTGCACAACCACAGACACTGGTAGGCCAGGCAAACATTTTTTATTCACCTGGCATTTCCCACCTTTTGCAGCCGAGATAGCCTCCTCAGTAACACAATTTAAGGTGTGCAAAACAATACAGTGGGATGAGCACTGATCTCCCCATTTTACCAACTCCCTTTTACCCCAATCAAAAATAGGGTTATGGAGGTTCAACCAGGGGAGCCCCAAAATAATATCGGAAGACAGATGCTCCATAACAAAAAAGCTCATGACCTCTGAATGAGCAGAACCAACTTGTAACGTTATTAAGGGGGTCTTGAATCGGACCTTACCCCTGGCCAGTGGGGCAAAATCTGCTCCAGTAACCGCCAGAGGAGTGTCAAGTGGCAAAAGCTCAATGCCTAAAGCTGAGACAAACGAGAATGTGACAAAGTTTGCCGCAGACCCAGAGTCAACTAAGGCCTGGCCAGAAACAGATCTGTCCCCAGAGGACAGAGACACAGATAACAACATCTTATTGTTATTACAGGCAAATACCTGGTTGCCTGAGTGGTTCTTCTGATTACCACTCAGGCACTGAAGCTTTTCCCCTGGTGTGCGGGGTCTGATGGAGCAGTCACGGATGAAATGACCGGAAGTACCACAGTACAGGCAGAGGTTATTCCTGAGACGATGCTCTCGTCGCATCTTGGCGTCCATAACTCCCAGTTGCATAGGTTCCTCACCAGGAGTCATGGGAGAAATAACAGGTTTCTCAGGAGAGAGTGAGGGAGAGACAGAAAACTTGAAAGAAGCAGAACCTATTCTCTCTAACATTTTCCCGGATCCTACAGTCAATACGGACAGCCAAAGTCATGGCCTGCTCAAGAGTGGGAGGATCTGGGTGACCAACGCAGAGCTCCTTAACACGGTCACCCAGGCCTTGTTTAAAGTGGGCCTTTAGAACTGACTCACACCAACCTTCAGTCACGCTGCACTTGCGGAATTCTGCGCAATATTCCTCAGTAGAGCGTTTGCCCTGCCGCATGGTGAGGAGTTGCGATTCCGCAAGACCAATGTGGTCTGGCTCAGCATATATAGACCCCAAAGACAAAAAAAAATTTTTCAAAGTCAGTCCACTCCTCAGCCCCTGGAGGGGAGTTTAAGGGCCCAAGCTTGTGGATCCCCCTGTAGGAGGGATATAACTACTCCCACCATTTGGGCCTGGGATGCATGTGGATTAATCCGGAAATACAAGCGACAAGACACCCGGAAAGTCTCAAACCTTTCACGATCCCCTGAAAAACGGTCGGGGGAGTAGCATCTTAACTCTAAAAGGGGCAGAAACAACTGGAGATGTTGCAGCGGCATCAGTAAGGGTCTGCACCTGTTTAGCAAGCTCATTTACCAGAACTGCCAAACCTTCCAACTTGGCTGCAAGGCCCTGAATAGGATCCATGCTGACCCTATGGGAAGCAATGGCAGAATGTATGGGCCGGTTATTCTGTAAGGGTCTTGCCAAACGAAGCAATACCCTGACACTACTGCAGGGGACTGGGAGGAAGGACAGAGACAAGTGAGCCCTAATCTCACCCCAGCCACTGTCCCTTCCTATTGCCACAGTTACCCTAAATGGTAAAAGGACAACCTGAAGACAAGCCCTATACTGGGTAAGTGACACAGAGAACAGGACAAGACAAAAACAGCACAGAAGCAGAGTGAGCAAGCCAAGGGGTCAGTAACAAACGAGCAAAGCAGTACAAAGTCAAAATCCAAAAGAATAGTCAAAAGGCAAGCCAAAGGGTCAGAGAATCAAGTAACAAGGTAGCAAGGAATATAATAAAGAGAGCAAGCAAAACACAAGTGCAATAACCGGCAACTTGCTGAGAAATGACATCCTGTATATAGAAAGTCTGGGCCCAGCCACGGATCTGATAGGTACACAGGCTGTCAATCACACAGGCCAGGAAGAGATTAACTCTATGCAGTCCAGAGAGAAATGTTCCTAATTACACGGGTGTGGCTTCACACAGCAAGGGAACTAGGACCATGTTCAGACTGAGCATCAAGAAACTTAAACAAAGAACCAAACTGAAGACGCCTCCTTCACCACAGCGTGCGAGCGGAGGGCGGCGCCGAGACCCGGAACGGCAGAGACGTTACAACCACATTATAACTGTTCTAAATATTCATAACTGTTCTATCTGCTCTACGCGTTTCCCCTATGCAACCCATTGGTTCATCAGGAGCGATATTCACTAAAGTCAGGAACCATATTACCCTAACTTCCCCTACTGATAACTGCCAAATCCCATTACTATTCTATTGATGAAGAATATCGTTGTGCGGTAATAACCGCAGTTCCCAGGAGCACTGATGGTGTGCTCCCGGTACTTCATATTTTTCTTGAACTATTTCCTTGCCCAAGGGCTGCCAGAGACAGCTGAAGGCCCCTGTGTAAGAACAGTTATGGGCAATTGTTGTGCAATATTGTATAGAGCACCCTATTATGTCTCCCTAACAATCCACCAGTAATTGTTAGCCATGAAGTTTATTCACTTAGACATTTACCTAACATTTAATAGGCAGTAGAAAGCTACTGTTAAAGTGATAGAGCCCTCTGATTTACTGGACCCCTATGCAGCTGCACAGGTTGAACCCATGGTATGTCTACCTGTGTCCTTGAATGATGGTCCACAGGCGTCCTTATGCTTCCCACAAACCCAGGTCCAGCTCCAGGTCTGTGTGGGCCCTTGGAAGATATAGCTTTAGTGGACCCTTTTGCGGCACAATTTATGCGGCAGCAATATTTTCCTATAAAATATAACGAAGCAAAAAAAAAAACAAAACAAAATTGGATAGTTTTGGAATGCTGTGGGATTGCAAATATTCAAAACCATAGGTGAAATCTGCAGCTATAATTGACCTGTCCTCACACATATAATGGCCCCTTATGCCTCCCCCCTTATACCCCACAGTATAATTTCCTACTTATGCCCCCATACAGCTCACTGTTTTCTTATACCTCCAAACAGTACAATAGCCTCCTTATACTCCCATATAATTCCCCTATGCAGTACAATGGCCCCCTTTTACCCCCATATAATGGCCCCTTATGTCCCTATACAGTACAATGCCCCCATATAACAGTTTGTTTTGCCTCCATATGGTACCCCCTTATTCTCCCATATATTGACCCCTTATGTCCCCATACAGTACAATGGTACCTAATATCCCCATATAATGGTCCCTCATGCCCCCATACAGTACAGTGCCCCTTTTACTCCCCCATATAATGTTCTTTTATGCCCTATATAGTACAGTGCCCCTTTATTCCCATATATTATGCCCCTTTATGTTCCCATCACAGTTATATATATATATATATATATATATATATATATATAATGGCCCCTAATCTCCCCACTCAAACCCAGGGCTCTACAGATCATTTAGGTGAATACAGTGCAATTACATTTAGTTGCTTACAAGTGACGACTTCTTCCAGCTGTGACTTGCCTCTGTAAAATTTGCAACACAAACATCTTTGGCTCCTCACTTTCTCAGCTACCCACATTGTCCTCACCTACCCAAAGTCCCTATACTGTTGCTACTTCTTCTTATGCCGCTCTCTATGCACCATGTTCACGAATAGGACATCTGCACCCACCTACGCCGACAAGCAGACATCTTGTCTGTGCTATCTGCATCTTGTAAACTTCAGACTTGTGGTTTATAAGATAAGAGAGCAGCAGTAGATTGATGTCCTGGAGACACCAATCTAGTTAAAAGAATTGACCCCACAGAATCAATAGGTCCTTGGCCACCGCTCCCCCCCCCCCCCCCCCCGCTAGCTTTGCCTCTGAACCCCCCTTTGCAGGAAGCGAATGGTAAGTGCAAATTACCTCACCCCTTCCAGCACCCTTAACCCTATCAGCACTGGAGCAGGGAAGAGACAGGAGTCTGAGGAGCTATGAGCAGTAAATAAGAGTGAAATCTGCACTTACCGCTCAGTTCTGTCAATGCAATGAGTGCTTCCATTTGTATTGATGGAAGGACTCATTGCAGAAACTGAGTGGTCCCACCCAGGCGTTCTGGGCCCCGGCACCTGCTCGGGTTTGCAGGGTGCTGGTGCTGGCCTTGCACAAACCATTATTGGAAATATGGACCAAACAGCAATTTTGTTCCTAATATGGTGAACTGTACCAATGTACTTTTGTTGAATAGTAATACATAGCGAGTGTTAATAATTTTTACTTTGCATTTACAAGATTTTAACAGTGACCTTTAGTCACCTTTACTGAACTATTTAAAGAAAAATGGGAAAAAGAAATCAAACACCTTTTTTATTTTAAACAATGCAGATAATATAAAGTGTAATTTATAATTAAATGAAAAATGAACTGTAGAATTGGGTGACTTAATAATGGTTGGGGATTCAATGTAGCTGGAGATTGATGGTATTATGTACCTTTTAGCAATGACAGTAAAGTGGATAAAAGTACATGAAACAATAAAGTAGATTGCATCAGTCACTGTAACAAGTGGAATCCTGATACAATGCAGCTATGTACAGATACATTAGGCTACTAATTACCCAGCCACTTAAACTGGATGAAAATTAAGTGACAAAAATAATATGATTAGATAATAGTTAAATGAAAAATAGAACTAAATCGATTTTCTATATGAAAAAAGACGCATCATTTTTGTGCAATTAGCAGATCTTTATAACATGTACTGTATAAAATATAATTCACTCAAGTAACAGAAATGAAGAAGACAACAAATTAAGTTTTAAGTGTCTGCTTCCCTATATTTTGTAGGGCAAATATTAGACACGGGTAAACTTTTCTAAAGACTAACCATGAATGAAAACATCATGAATATCAAAAGGAAATTTCCATTCCTTGTCTTTGTGAGAAACAATCTGTAATAACTATACCCAAATGATTGTGTGTAGCAGTTAACATCTCCCCTATACCCTATGTTAATGCTAAAATTAACCTTTGTTGTTTCAATTTATGTTGTACCTTGCTGATGTTATTAAGCATAATTGTTAGGACTGTATTTTGAAGAGTAGCGGTATATAGATTTATTACCTGTATCTGAAAATCAGTCACACAGTATGTATACTACTGAAACTCGTAATTAAAGTGATTTAAGAAAAAAAAAATTATAACCCACCTTCTGATAATGTCATCCTGTGTTTCCAGTTGTCATAACAACACAATGTGATCCCATGTATTCCTGACCTCTGGCTTTGTCTTTGACTATTCTCTTGGATTGTGATTTTGTACTGCAACTGTTACCGACCCTTTGGCTAGCTGACCTCCCTTTGTTGTTTTTTGTCCTGTCTGCATTCTGTGTTGTCACCTATATTAGGAAGGGACTGTCAACCAGTTGCTGGCTGTCGCCTAGGACAGATCAGGCAAGTTAGCCAGGGACAGTGTGGGGGGGGGGGGTTCAGCTTTAGGGCTCACTGTCTTGTTTTGCCCCTCCCCCCAGGGTTCTGCAGCAGCACTGCGGAATTGCTCAACTGTCAATTCCCTTATAGAATAGCCAGCCCTAAAATTATCTTCTGTCATTGCTTCCCTCCGGATCAGCATGGATCCTATTCAGGGCCTTGCATCCAAGATGGAAGGTTTGGCAGGCCTGGTAGCTGAGCTAGCTAAACAGGTTCAGACCCTTACTGATGCTGCTGCATCATCCCCTGCTGTTTCTACCCCTTCCAGGATGAAGATGTTACTCCCGGATCGTCTTGTCGCCTGTACTTTCGGATTAACCCTCATGCATCCGAGGCCCAAATGGTGGGTGTAGTTATATCCCTCCTACAGGGGGATCCACAAGCTTGAGCCCTTAAACTCCCTCCTGGGACTGAGGAGTGGTCTGATTTTGAAAACATTTTTTTGTCCCTGGGGTCTATTTACACTGAGCCAGACCACATTGGGCTTGCAGAATCGCAACTCCTCACCATGTGGCAGGGCAAACGCTCTGCTGAGGAGTACTGCTCAGAATTCCCTAAGTGCAGTGTAACTGCAGGTTGGTGTGAGTCGACCCTAAAGGCCCACTTTAAACAAGGCCTGTGTGACCGTGTTAAGGAGGTCTGGGTCGGTCACCCAGATCCCCCTACTCTTGAGCAGGCTATGACGTTGGCTGTCCATATTGAACGGAGAATTCGGGAAAATGTTAAAGAGAGAGCAAGGTCTGTTTCCTCCAAATTTTCTATTTCTTCCTCTCTCTCTCCTGATAAACCCACCTTTTCTCCCATCACTCCTGGTGAGGAACCCATGCAACTATGGACGCCAAGACTCGACGAGAGCATTGTCTCCGGAATAACCTCTGCCTATACTGTGATACTTCAGGTCATATCATACGAGACTGCTCGATCAGACCCCACACACCAGCGGAAAAACTTCAGTGCGTGAGTGGTAGTTGGAAGAACCACTCAGGCACCCAGGTATTTGCTGAAAACAACAATAAGATGATGTTATCTGTGTCTCTGTCCTCTGGGGACAGATGTGTTTCTGGCCAGACCTTAGTTGACTCTGGGTCTGCGCAGTGGTGAACCTAGCCTCTTTGATGCCTGAGGCGGATTATAGAAATACGCCCCCCCCCCAAAAAAAAAAAAAAATTGAGTTTCCATGCTACTAGCTTCACACACTGTTATCATCGCACAATATACACAATATACACAATACACAAAGTTATAAAACAGTTTTTAAGAATTCTTCCTGTATTACTTCAGTATCAGATCAACAACACGGCATTAACAATGAAAGTAACTTCACACATCTTCTGCTTGGTGGATGGACGAGCCCACATGGCCCCCATTCTCTATAATAGGAGTGCCGCAGATAGCTGAGTACTCGACTTCAGGTATCTTTGGCACTCCCATTGAAGTGAATGAGAGCCACGCGGGTTCGTCCATCCACCAAGTGACACACCTATATATATGGCTGCGGTCAGGCTGAATTCCTACCCAGTGGGGGGAAAAAAACAATTCTCAGGCTCAGTGGGGGTCTCAGCAGACAGATCCCCATCAATCAGGTATTTATCCTCATTTAGGTGAATACAGGGCAGTAAGATTTTGTGACTTACAGGTGACGTCTCTGACTAATCAGTCACATTTCCCTTCTCTTCCCTTTGGGCCGCCGTGACCACTTCTTCCAGCTGTGACTTGTCTCTGTAAAGTTTGCAACACAGACATCTTTGGCTCCTCACTTTTCCAGGCATCCGACCCACATTGTCCTCACCTGCACACCCATCCTGCTGCTACCCCCAATTATAAAATATATGATATAACCCCCCATATTGAATAATACCCCCAAATACCCCCCATCTTTATATTAATAATGTCCGTGTCTACCCTGTATAAATAGTGCCCCTTATTAATAATGCCCCAGGTGTTAACTAATTAAAAGGTTTTCCAGGTCATTAATAAACTAATCAGTGGGGCTCAAAAACTCAGGACCCCTACTGATCAACTGTGTGAATGGTACTTATGTGAGTGCCGTGACCGCATCTCTGTTTACATAGTGTCATTCATCTTATAGCAGCCATGTAATGTAACTACAGCCTCCTCCTATACATGTCTATGTGACAAGGCTGGAATTACATCACACAGTCACTATAAACAGACAGAGTGTGATATAAACAGGCACCATAGCCCCTGTTTATAGCGCCCCATTTACTATAATGTTCCACAGCAGCCCCTGCACACTGTATTATGCCTTGCAGCGGCCCCTGCACGTGGTATTATGCTCCATAGCGGCCCCTGCACGTGGTATTATGCGGCATAGTGGCCCCTGCACATGGTATTATGCCCCGCAGTGGCCCCTGCACATGGTATTGTGTTCCACAGTAACCCCTGCACACAGTTTTATGCTCCCTAGTGGCCCCTGCACACGGTATTATGCCCCATATTGGCCCCTGCACATGGTATTATGCTCCATAGTGGCCCCTGCACTGGTATTATACTCCATAGTGGCCCCTGCACTGGTATTATTCTCCATAGTGGCCTCTGTACTGGTATTATGCTCCATAATGGCCCCAGTACTGGTATTATGCTTCATAGTGGCCCCTGCACTTGTATTATGCTCCAAAGTGGCCCCTGCACAGGGTATTATGCTCCATAGTGGCCCCTGCACTTGTATTATGCTTCACAGTGGCCCCTGCACAGGGTATTATGCTCCTCAGTGGCCCCTGCACTGGTATTATGCTCCACAGTGGCCCCTGCACTGGTATTATGCTCCACAGTGGCCCCTGCACTGGTATTGTGCTCCACAGTGGCCCTTGCACACGGTATTATGCCCCATAGTTGCCCACCCATGAACTATTATTATACTCGGGGGTCTTTTCAGACCCCCAAGTATAATGATTGGAGACCCAGGGGAGGTGACAAACATAAAAACAGTGTTACTTACCTATCCTGGACACTGGTGCACTCCCCGCAGCTTTCGGCCCTGGACCCCGGAGTATAATAATAGTAGCATTTGCGGCCCGCGGCCTCACTTACCGAAGCCCACGCCGCTCACAGAGGCATCCAGTTCCCTTTCTGCGTCCCATAGCAGAAGGGGAAGCGGAGGCGGCCGCAAGCAGACGCGGGGTAAGTAAATAAATAGGCCGTTACCTGCTGGGGATACTCCAGCAGGTTACGGCCTATTTATATATATAAAAAAAAGTTCTTCTCACCTACCTGTGATGCCTTGATGGAGCCGCCGCCTCTTCTTGTCCGCAAACTCTTTGTCTCAGCGTAGGCGGCGTGACGACGTCATTGTATGCCGCCTGCGCTGAGATGCGACGTCTCGTAAAACAGCCCAGGACAGGCCCCGCTCAGCTCTGTTTTTTTTTTTTTTAAAGCGGCCTGTCCTGGGCTGGTTTACATTAAATAAATAGTTAAAATGCCACCCCCCCAGACAGTGACGGACAGTGCCGCCTGAGGCGGCTGCCTCACTTCGCCTCATTAGCAGTGCGCCCCTGGGTCTGCGGCAAACTTTGTCACATTCTTGTTTGTCTCAGCTTTAGGCATTAAGCTTTTGCCACTCGATACTCCTCTGTCTGTTACTGGGGCGGATTTTGCCCCACTGGCCAGGGGTAAGGTCCGAATCAAGACCCCCTTAATCACTTTGCATGTGGGCTCTGCACATTCGGAAGTCATGAGCTTTTTTGTTATGGAGCATCTGTCTTCTGATATTATTTTGGGGCTCCCCTGGTTGAATCTCCATAACCCTATTTTTGATTGGGGTAAAAGGGAGTTGGTAAAATGTGGAGATCAGTGCTCATCCCACCATATTGCTTTGCACACCTTAGATTGTGTCAGTGAGGAGACTGTTTTGGCTACTAAAGGTTGGAAACGCCAGGTGAATAAAAAACGTTTGCCTGGTCCACCAGCACTTGTTGTTGTTCAGGGAAAGGCAGAAGAAATACTGGGTCCTTCTAAAACTGGTTTGTCTGGTGAGGGTACGGTGGCCCGTCATAAAAGGGGGGTACTGTAACGTCTCTGCCTGTTGGGGTCTCTGCGCCACTCTCCACTCACACGATTCTTTGGTTAAGATTCTTGTTGCTCAGTCTGAGCACTGTCCTAGACTATGTAATTGAATTTCAGCCGCACCCGTCTCCTGCACCTTTGTTTCTGTCTGCTCCTCTAATAGTTAATCTCAGCCTTGCCTGTGTGATTGACAACCTGTCTACTAATCCAGTCTGGGGCAGGTCCTGACTTTCTATAAACAGGTCGTCAGCCCTCACATGGTGGCTGGCTATTGATTCTGTCTTGTGACTTGTCCCTGCTAGCTCCTTTTCTGCTATTTCTGTATTCCTATTCCTGACCTCTGGCTTTGTCTTTGACTATTCTCTTGGATTGTGATTTTGTACTGCATTGCTCGACTGTTACCCACCCCTTGGCTAGCTGACCTCCCTTTGTTGTTGTTTGTCCTGTCTGCGTTCTGTGTTGTCACCTATATTAGGAAGGGACTGCAGCAGCACTGGGGAGTTGCTCAACTGGCAATTCCCTTACACCTACAGCACCCTACAATGTTGATCCAGAGGAAGGCAAAAAACCCAATGAGGTTTATGCCAATTGCCCCATTTCAGGGGAAAAAAATTCCTTTCCGACTCCAATCTGGCAATCAGTGTAAAACCCTGCATCAACTTGTCCTTAACAAAATCTAGAACCAATAACCCGTACTATTGTTCTGTTCGAGAAAGACATCTAAGCCCTCTTTGAACTTATTCAATGAATCCACCATCGCTACTTACTGGGGCATTGAGTTCCATAGCCTCGCTGTTCGTACTGTAAAGAATCCCCTTCTATGTTTCTGGTGAAACTTTCTCTCCTCCAGACGTAGAAGATGTCCCCTTGTCACTGTCAATGGCCTAAGAGTATAAAGATCATTAGAAATTTCTTTGTGCTGTCCCTTCATGTATTTGTACATTGTTATTAGATCTCCCCGTAGATGTCTTTTTTTCTAAACTGAATAACCTAAAGTTTGTTAATCTATCGTTGTACTTGTTATTGGAACCCAAACTGGGTTTAATATTCTGATTGTCAAGTGGTGCCGAATTATAAAATTATAGATTATATACATTGTGAGCTCACGGAAATGACCAGTCAAACACAGGAAGTGTGCTTAAGGCGATTTCCTCTTTATTTGGCGTACAACATAAACCTTTATATTAATCAAAAGTAGACGTGGCTAAAACATAAGAGTGTGCTCAGCAACATACTTCATACAATCCTGATTGGTTGTTGGTTATCTATCTCCTCCCCAGTGCTTAACTGCAAGCTAGCATTTTATCTCTCTGTCTGGCATAAGATCATAAGTTCTGATGTTCTGGAACTCGATCCAAATTTCAGGAAATCTTCGATTCGCTGCAATTCCGGATTTCTTCACACTTTGAGGCATCGAATCACATTTTTTTTATAAAATGGCCACTGCGCATGTTAGGACAAGGGGCAAGGGACTCTGGGAACGCGGGATCACCCACAATGCCAAGCGTGCAGCTAATCAGCAGCCAGCCAGCCTTGTAATGTCACAGCCCTATAAAAACCCTCGGCCATTTTAGGTAGTCATTTCACATCGCTCTGACTGTAGGGACAGACATCAGCAGGAGCTAGGAAAGACTTAGAAAACAGAAAGAGGATTACAAGTGTAGGGGAAGGATAGGGAGGAATTGAGAGAAGAATTTGGGGTGGTTGCAGAGTCATTTATAGCAAGAATTTGCAGCATAATTCACATTGCAGCACTCACTGCTGTAATACTGCTGCTCACTACTCATATCTGTGTCTTCAAGGTGGAACACAACAAGCCTTTTGCAGTGTAGTAGAGCAAAAAACAGTGAAATATCTTCCACTAATATCTGTACTTATCTGTAATAAACTCTTTTTTAAAGGCGTTTATTATAAGGGGCTTATTCACTGTTCTTCCAAAGCATAACATTACAGGCCATTTGTCAGTACTACTGTGCCAAAGAAAACTGAATTATCATTCACTAATATCTGCAGTTATTTGTTCTAACGCCTTTAATGTGGGGAAAGACATAACGACCATATTTGCCATTTTGTTCCCAGTATAAAGTTGCTGGCCATTTATCAATACAGTATTGTCAATAATTCAATAATTCTTAGCCACAAATCTCTGCCTTTATCACACTTTTTTTTTTATAGGTGTTCATTAGTGAGGAAAGAAATAAGGGGCATATTTACCATTCTCTTCAAAGTAGAAAATTACAGGCCTTTTTGCCCTGTATTTATTTCCATTGCAATTCCGTTTTTTTGTCGAACAGTCAGACAGAGAAGCGAGAGGCCATGCACAGGGAAGGGCCACAGGCCTAAATGTTTCTGACGCAGGCATAGGTGGCAGCAGGGGTCAGTTACAGAGGTCTGAGCTCCCAGTGTCAAGTAGCGGTCATGTCTTGACCAGCAACTCAACAGTTGTAGACTGGTTGACTCGGTCATCCAATTCATCCCAAGTCACATCAGACACCCCCAGCCAAGAGTTGGTTGGTTCGTCAGACACAACCCTTAGTTGGCATGGCCCGGCAGCAGGCCCTGTACCCTCACCTGTCCTCAACCTGCCTCTGTCCTTTTCTGTTCCCTCAGCTAGAGAACTACTCTATGCTGTGGGCTCAGATCCACTATACAGTGAGGAGGAGGTACTAGAGGACAGTCAGCAGCTACTGCTCTGCCAAGATCTGGAGGAGACATCTGCCACTTCCTATGGTAGGCGGGCAAGTAGTGATGAGGAGAGTGGCATGGGAGCTGGTGTTGAGGAGGACATCAGTGACCTGTAGACAGTAGTGGATGATGATGTAGCCGATCGTAATTGGGAGCTGAGTGACAAAGGGGCTTCATCGTCATCAGGAGAAGAGGGTTGCAGCTTGCGCATGAGGCTGTGTTGGAGTCAGTAGAGAGGCAGCAGTGGGAGGTCAGGAGCTAAACATGCCCAGGGTAGACCACCCACTTCGCAGCAGCCTACCTGCCCGGAAAGCAGTGGTGCAGGGGTTCACAGAGGCAATGGTAGCAGTCAGTTAGTGCAGAGTGTTGAGGGTAAAATCACCTACTCGGCAGTGTGGCAGTTTTTTGTAAAGCCGCCGGGGGAGGTGAACATGACCATATGTTCAATTTGTGGGCAGAAGGTGAAGCGTGGCCAGGGTGCCAATATTGGCGCCACAGCCCTGCATCAACATATGCAGCCTCACCATAAAGTGGCCTGGGAGAGCCATGGCTCCAATGTGGTGGTCCAGCCTGCCGCAGCAACTGCTGCAGCCCCCAGTGGCACGCACCCCATTTCAGGCAGTCAAGGCTCCACCACCTCAGCCGAAAGAAGCTTTATGTCCTTCCCATCATCTGCTGGTCGTGATGCTCCTGCTCCTCCTCCTCCTAGTCAGTCATTGCGTCAGTAATCGATCACAGAATGTATATCTAAGAGACAACAGTATGCGCACAATCATCCAACAGTGCAGATTCTGAACGTGCTCCTGTCCAAGTTCCTGGTGCTGCAGTTACTCCCTTTCCAAGTGGTGGACTCTGCACCTTTCAGAGAACTGATGGCTTGTGCCGAGCCGAGGTGGAGAGTCCCAAGCCATCATTTCTTTGTCAAGAAGGCAGTACTAGCCCTGCACAAATATGTAGAAGAGAAGGTGGGCCAGTCCTTGAGCCTGTCAGTGTCTGCCAAAGTGCACAGCAACGCCGATGTGTGGAGCTATAACTACGGTCAAGCACAATATATGTCATTTACAGCCCACTGGGTTAATGTGGTGCCTGCCCAGATACACCAGTAACTTGGACAGGTGACGCAGCTTCTGCCTCCACGTTCTCATACCGTTGGTCCTGCAACAATGGCCACCTCATCCTCCAGTGTCTCCTCAGCCTCCACTGCAGGAACAATTCCTAGTGCTCCTCCAGCATACCACATGTTCAGGGCACAGTGGGATCACGCTGTTCTACATCTCGTTTGCCTGGGCGAATGAAGTCACAAAGGGGAGGAACTGCTCCATGTCTTCAGTCAAAAAATCGAATCCTGGCTTTCTCCAAGAGAACTTAAAATCGGAACAATGGTGACCGACAACAGGAAGAACATTGTGTCGGCCCTGCGCCAAGGAGGGCTGAGCCATGCGCCCTGTATGGCACACGTGTTCAATCTGGTTGTCAAGCGTTTCCTTAAGTGTTCCACCCATCTGCAAGACATCCTGAAAATGTCAAGGAAGCTTTGCATGCACTCCAGCCACTTGTACGCCGCCAAGCACACCCTCCTTGAGCTGAAGCAGCAGAACAGCCTCCCACAACAAAGGCTGATATGCGATGTTTCCACCCGTTGTAATTCAACCCTCCATATGTTGGATCAACTATATGAACAGAGAAAAGCCATAAACGATTTCTTGATGATCCAAGCGGACAGAGGTACTCCCCTGTGTAACTTTAACGTTAGCCAGTGGCAGCTCATGCGTGACACCTGCCGTTTGCTTGTTCACTTTCAGAAGGCCACTTTGTTAGTAAGTCGCCAGGACTACGGGATGAACAACGTCATTCCACTGATTCATATCCTGGAAAAGATACTTTTCAATCTGGCTGGACAGGGGACTGGAGATTTAATGTCTACATCTCAAGGCCACATGAGCCCTGTGGGGGCTGAACTGGAGGAGGAGGAGGACATTGGAGCACAAACAATGTGTAGCCAAATGGGTGGAGAGGAGGAGCAGGAACAACCAGAACAGCCAGAGGGAGATGAGGAGGATGAGGCAGATGACCCAGACACACCGTGGCACTATGCAGTGGAGATGGATGCAGGGAGTCCCTCGGAGTCACTTGCGCAAATGGCCCGATGCATGCTGACTTCCTTGAGCAGTGACAGCCGAATTGTCACCATTCAGCAGAGGGATGACAACTGGCTCTCCACCATGTTCGCTACCGGGGAAAAATGGGGGCCTTTTTTACACCCGCTGAGAGGGAGGACAAACTAAAGTACTATAGAGACATGCTATGTAGCAAGTTGGCCGCTGCCTATCTGCGCCATCGTCCATCCTCTCGCATGTCCAACCAGGGGGGCCCTGAGTGCTCAACTTGCACTGGCATGGCAGCTGTGGGGGTGGCAGGAGCAGTATCGGCTCCATCAGCAGCAACCTGAGCCTAGAGTCTCTGATGAGCAGCTTTCTTCAGCCACATAGTGAAGAAGCTGCTCATCAGCAGCTAGACACAGAGCAGAACTTGAACCAGCAGGTGGTGGCATACTTAGAGTACACCCTGCCACCCGTCATCGAAGATCCGCTGGACTACTGGGCAGCCAAACTGGATTTGTGGTCGCAACTGGTCGAGTTTGCCCTTGAAAAGCTGTCCTGCCCGGCCAGTAGTGTGGCAACAGAGCGGGTGTTTAGTGCAGCGGGGGCCATAGTTACCCCAAGGAGAACTCGCTTGTCCACCCAAAATTTGGAGAGACTGACCTTTGTGAAGATGAATTAGGCATGGATCAGCCAGGATTTCCATCCACCAATGCCTGTTGCAGCAGATTAAATGATCCATGCTGCCTCACCACACTCTGCCACTGGTTCACTGTATGGCCTCCTAAGGCTGTTGCTACCTACACATTATATCACCTTGCCACTCAGTGGCCTCCTCACTTTGCTGCGACCTACACACTCTGCCACTGGGTAACTGTATGGCCTCCTCACGCTGCTGCCACCTCCTCACTCTGCCACTGGTTCACTGTATGGCCTCCTAAGGCTGTTGCTACCTACACATTATATCACCTTGCCACTCTGTGGCCTACTCACTCTGCTGCCACCTCTGCACTCTGCCACTGGGTGACTGTATGGCCTCCTCACAATGCTGCCACCTCCTCACTCTGCCACTGGATCACTGTATGGCCTACTAAGGCTTCTGGCACCTCCACACTCTCTTACCAGGTCACTGTATGGCCTACTAAGGCTGCTGACACCTCCACAATGTCACTGGGTCACTGTATGTCCTCCTCATGCTGCTTCCACTGGATCAGTCTGACACATGGCCACTGTATGGCCTACTAAGGCTGCTGACACCTCACACTCTGTTACCGGGTCACTGTATGGCCTCCTAAGGCTGTTGCTACCTCCACCTCTGCCACTGGGTCAATATATGTCCTCCTCACTGTGCCACTGGGTCACTGTATGGCCTACTAAGGCTGCTGACACCTCCACACTCTCTTACTGGTTCACTGTATGGCCTACTAAGGATGCTGATGCCTCCACAATGTCACTTGGTCACTGTATGGCCTCCTCATACTGCTGTCACTGGGTCACTATATGCCCTCCTCATGCCGCTGCCACTGGGTCACTGTATGCCCTCCTCATGCTGCTGCCAACTTCACATTATGTCGCCTTGCCACTCTGTGTCCTCCTCATGCTTCTGCCAACTCCACATTGTCGCCTTGTCATTAGCAACTTGACCAGGTGAAGCCGCTTTCACCTCCACATTCTCAAGTCGTTGGTCCTGCAACAATGTCCACCTCATCCTCCACTGTCTCCTCCGCTTCCACTGCAGGGACAATTCATAGTACTCCTCCAGCAAACCACATGTTCAGGGCACAGTGGTGTCATGCTGTTCTAAACCTCGTTTTCCTGGGTGAACAAAGTCACACAGGGGAGGAACTGGGTCACTGCATGTTCTCCTCATGCTGCTTCCACTGCATCACTCTGATACTGGGTCACTGTATGGCCTCCTAAGCCTGTTGACACTTCCACGCTCTCTTACCAGGTCACTGTATGGCCTCCTAAGGCTGCTGACACCTCCACACTCTGTTACCGGGTCACTGTATGACCTCCTAAGGCTGCTACTACCTCCACCTCTGCCACTGGATCACTGTATGGCCTCCTCATGTCGCTGTCACTGGGTCACTGTATGTCCTCCTCATTCTGCTGCTACCAGGTCACTGTATGGCCTCCTCATTCTGCTTCCACCGGGTTACTGTATGGCCTCCTCATGCCGCTTCCACTGGGTCATTCTGTGTACTCCTCATGCCACTGCCCTTTGGTTACTGTATGCCCTCCTCATGCCGCTGCCACTGGGTCACTGTATGGTCTACTCATGCTGCTGCCACTGGGTCACTGTATGTCCTCCTCATGCCGCTTCCACTGGGTTACTCTGTATTCTCCTCATGCTGCTGCCACTGGGTCACTGTATGGCCTCCTCATGCCGCTTCCACTGGGTCACTGTGTACTCCTCATGCTGCTGCCACTGGGTCACTGTATGCCCTCCTCATGCCACTGCCACTGGGTCACTGTATGGCCTACTCATGCTGCTGCCACTGGGTCACTGTATGTCCTCCTCATGTCGCTGCCAGTGGCTCACTATATGTCCTCCTCATTCTGCTGCCACTGGGTCACTGTATGGCCTCCTCATGCCACTTCCACTGGGCCACTCTGTGTACTCTGTATGCTGCTACCACTGGGTCACTGTATGGCCTCTTCATGCTGCTTCCACTGGGTCATTCTGTGTACTCCTCATGCCACTGCCACTGGGTCACTGTATGCCCTCCTCATGCTGCTTCCACTAGGTCACTGTATGGCCTGCTCCTCCTGCCGCCACTGGGTGACTGTATGTCCTCCTCATGCTGCTTTCTCTGGGTTACTCTGTATTCTCCTCATGCCGCTGCCACTGGGTCACTGTATGGCCTTCTCATGCCGCTTCCGCTGGATCACTCTGTGTACTCCTCATGCCGCTGCCACTGGGTCACTGTATGCCCTCCTCATGCTGCTGCCAACTTCACATTATATCTCCTTGCCACTCTGTGTCCTCCTCATGCTGCTGCCATTGGTCCTGCAACAATGTCCACCTCATCCTCCACTGTTTCCTCAGCCTCCACTGCAGGCACAATTCACAGTGATCCTGCAGCATGCCACATGTGCAGGGCACAGCGGTGTCATGCTGTTTTATACCTCATTTGCCTGGGCGAACAAAGTCACACAGGGGAGGAACTGGGTCACTGTATGGCCTCCTAAGACTGCTGACACCTCCACACTCTCTTACCGGATCACAGTATGGCCTCATAAGGCTGCTGAGACCTCCACACTCTGTTACCGGGTCACTGTATGGCCTCCTAAGGCTGCTACTACCTCCACCTCTGCCACTGGGTCACTGTATGTCCTCCTCATTCTGCTGCCACCAGGTCACTGTACGGCCTCTTCATGCCGCCACCACTGGGTCACTCTGTGTACTCCTCATGCTGCTTCCACTGGGTCACTGTATCCCCTCCTCATGCTGCTGCCACTCAATTACTGTATGCCCTCCTCATGCCACTGCCACTGGGTCACTCTATGCCCTCCTCATGCTGCTCCCATTGGGTCACTGTATGGCCTCCTCATGCTGCTGCCACTGGGTCACTGTATGTCCTCCTCATTCTGCTGCCAACGGGTCACTGTATGGCCTCCTCATGCTGCTTCCACTGGGTCACTCTGTGTACTCCTCATGCCGCTGCCACTGGGTCACTGTATGCCCTCTTCATGCCGCTGCCACTGGGTCACTGTATGCCCTCCTCATGCAGCTGCCACCGGGTCACTGTATGGCTTCTTCATGCTGCTTCCACTGGGTCACTCTGTGTACTCCTCATGCTGCTGCCACTAGTCCACTGTATGCCCTCCCCATGCCGCTGCCACTGGGTCACTGAATGGCCTCCTCATGCTGCTGCCACTTGGTCACTGTATGGCCTCCTCATGCTGAGGCCACTGCTGGGTCACTGTATGCCCTCCTCATGCCGCTGCCAACTCCACATTATATCGCCTTGCCACTCTTTGGCCTCCTCATACCGCTGCCAACATCACATTATGTCGCCTTGCCACTCTGTGGCCTCCTGATGCTTCTGCCAACTCCACATTATGTCGCCTTGCCACTCTGTAGACATCTATGTGGAATCAGCCGACGACGGTGTAAAAGGAGTGTGCTCTTTCATGCTACAGTAGGATCTAGGACCTCTGCAAGGTTCTTTCTACCTGGCACTAACATGGACTTGAGTTCATACTTGAGTTAGTTGGTAAGTTTTGGCCCTGTAATTGGCCAAATAAGTGAAGTGTGCAGTGGTTCTAAGAGTGACGCCTGTCATGTGCGTGTCATACTGACTCACAGTATTGTTTGACTACCACAGTAGGCTCCCTATGCGTGTTACTGCAAGGCACATTGTTCTACACCACTAAACAGGCTCTCTGAAGCCAGGAAATAGGTGTTTTTTAGCAATATTCGCCGCAAATTAATTCGGATGGAAGCTAATTTTTATTTAAATTCGAATCGAACTGCAGAATCGAACTTTTGAGAAATATGCTCATCTCTAATTATTTACATTGAGATACTCCAGGATAGCATCTCTTAGTAAGCCCTCAAATATCTTACCCACCACAGAAGTTAAACTTACTGGCTTATAGTTTCCAGGCTCACTTTTAGACCCCTTTTTAAAAATTGGCACCACATTTGCTATGCGCCAATCATGTGGAACACACCCAGTCATTACTGAATCCTTAAATATTAGATATAAGGGTCTGTCTATCATCATTCCATCAAAACTCAGGGGTGTATGCCATCTGGACCCGGCGATTTCTCTATTTTAGTGTTTTGAAGGAAGCGTTCCACTTCCTCCTTCCTCCTGGGTTAAACAGGTGACATTTAATTGAGAGTTAACATTACCCCTAATCCTGTTGCTGCCCATTGGATTTTCTTGTGTAAACACCGTAGAGAAGAAGACATTTAATAGTTGTGCCTTTTCCTCATCCTCCTCCACCATTACACCGACATTATTTTTGAGAGGGCCCACATTGTCAGTTTTTATTTTCTTATTGTTTATGTAATTGAAGAATAATTTTGGATTATTTTTACTTTCCTTGGCAATTATTCTCTCAGCCTCGATCTTCGCCTCCTTTATTTGTCTTTTTTCACTTTATTTTCATCTTTATATTTTTTTAATGCTGCGTCACTATTTCTTGTTTTAGTACTTTAAATGCTTCGTTTTTATCCCTCATTGCACTCCTTACCGTTTTAGTTAGCCGTATTGGTTTTCTATGATTTCTGGCCACTTATTCTCATAAGGTATATGTTTTTAGTGGTCCTATTTAGAATGCTTTTAAAAATGTCCCATTTTGTTTGTGTTCCGGTCACTTTGAGGACATTGTCCCAATTTATGCTGCTAAGCTTCTCTCTGAGCTGGTTAAAATTGGCCTTCCTAAAGTTTAGTGTTTTTGTACCCCCTCTACTGAACATCTTTATAATGTGTACAAGAAAACTTAAGTTGTAGTCACTATTACCTAGATGACCCCCAACCACTACTTTTGACAATGTGTCAGTTTAATTTGTTAAAATTAGGTCTAAAAGTGCCTCACCTCTGGTTGGGTCCTGCACTAGTTGTGATAGATAATTGTCTTTTATTACTGACAAAAACCTGTTTCCTTTGTTGGACCTGCTGGTTTCTTCCTCCCAGTTGATATCTGGGTAGTTGAAATCCCCCATAATAATGACTTTATTATGCTTTGCAGCCTCATCTATTTGTTTTATTAGTATATTTTCAGCTTCCATTATATTTGGGGATTTATAACAAACCCCTATCAGTATTTTATTATTCTTTGTTCCTCCCTTAATTTCCACCCATAAGGACTCCACATATTAAATTTCCTCCCAGATGTCCTCACGCAGGACTGGCTTAAGGCAAGATTTTACATATAAGCAAACACCTCCCCCTTTCCTACTGGTACATTCCTTTCTAAACATACTGTACCCCTGTATATTTACAGCCCAGTCATAGCTAGAGTCCAGCCATGTCTCACTTATCCCCACTATGTCATATTTTTCTTCCAACATTATCACTTTTAGTTCCTCCCTCTTGTTAGTGAGACTTCTGGCATTTGTATACATACATTTCATGGATTTATCTTTATCCCTACTCTTCCACTGCCTACTGACTGTTCTAACTCTACCCCCCGCTCCACCCCCATTTAAATTATTTATCCCTCTGTCCATTTCTACACTATCTTGCCCTCCACGTGTGCTACCCTCCCCCCATTCCCTAGTTTAAACACTCCTCCAACCATCTAGCCATCTTCTCCCCAGCACAGCTGCACCCTCCTCATTGAGGTGCAGCCCGTCCCTACCATAGAACCTGTAGTCCACAGCAAAGTTGACCAAGTTCTCCAGGAACCCAAACCCCTCCTTCATATACCAGTTCTTGAGCCACTTGTTTACCTCCCTAATCTCCCGCTGCCTTTCCTGTGTGGGCCACAGTACAGGTAGTATTTCTGAAAACACTACCTTGGAGGTCCTTGCTTTCAGTTTGCTCCCTAGATCCCTGAAATAATTTTTAAGGACCTTCCACCCAGGGGCGCACCGCTAATGAGGCGAAGTGAGGCGGCCGCCTCGGGCGGCACTGTCTGGGGAGCGGCATTTTTACTATTTCATGTAAACCAGCCCAGGACAGGCCGCTTTAAAAAAAAAAAAAAAAAAAACAGAGCTGAGCGGGGCCTGTCCTGGGCTGGTTTACAAGACGTCTCATCTCAGCGCAGGCGGCGATGCAATAACGTCATCACGCCGCCTACGCTGAGACACAGACGTCGCAGACAAGAAGAGGAGGCGGCGGCGGCTGCATCAAGGCATCGCAGGTGAGTATAGCTTTTTTATATATATATAAATAGGCCGTAACCTGTTGGAGTATCCCCGGCAGGTCAGGGCCTATTTATTTACCTACCCCTCGTCTGCTCGTGGCCGCCCCCACTTCCCCTTCTGCTATGGGCCGCAGAAAGGGAAGTGGATGCTGCTGTGAGCGGCCGCGGGGATCGGTAAGTTAGGCCGCGGGCCGCAAATACTACTATTATTATACTCCGGGGTCTATTCAGACCCCGGAGTATAATAATCGGAGGCCTAGGGTTGGTGAGGGAACATAAAAACCAGTGTTACTCACCTCCTGCGATCCGATGTAACTCCGAGCAGGCTTGAGGCCTCTGGTAACGTCATCAGGTCGCGTCGCCTGATCACGTGACGTGTGTGTGCAATTAAACAGGGCCGAAAGCTACAAGGAGTGCACCGGTGTCCAGGATAGGTAAGTAACTCTGGTTTTTATGTTTGTATTCTCCCCTGGGTCTCCAATCATTATACTCTGGGGTCTGAAAAGACCCCAGAGTATAATAATAGCTATGGGGCATAATACCCTGTGCAGGGACCACTGTAGAGCATAATACCCTGTGCAGGGGCCACTCTGGAGCATAATACAAGTGCAGGGGCCACTATAGAGCATAATACCGGGTGCAGGGGTCACTATGGAGCATAATACAAGTGCAGGGGCCACTATGGAGCATAATACCAGTGCAAGGGCCACTATGGAGGATAATACCAGTGCAGGGGCCACTATGGAGCATAATACCAGTGCAAGGGCCACTATAGAGCATAATATCAGTGCAGGGGCCACTATGGAGCATAATACCGTGTGCTGGGGCACTGTGGAGCATAATACCGTGTGCAGGGGCCAATATGGAGCATAATACCGTGTGCAGGGGCCAATATGGGGCATAAAACTGTGTGCAGGAGTTGCTGTGGAACATAATACCGTGTGCAGTGGCCAATGCGGGGCATAATACCGTGAGCAGGGGCCACTATGGAGCATAATACCGTGTGCAGGGGCTGCTGAGAGGCATAATACAGTGTGAAGGTGCCGCTGCGGGCCATAAGACTGTGTAATACTGTGTGCAGGGGCTGCTGTGGAACATTATAGTGTGTGTAAATGGGGCGCTATAAACATGGGCTATGGCACCTGTTTATATTATACGCTGTCTGTTTATAGTGACCGTGTGATGTAATTGTAGCCTTGTCACATACTGTAGACATGTACAGGACGAGGCTGTAGTTACATTACATGGCCGCTATGAGATGAATTACACTATGTAAACAGAGAAGCGGTCACGGCGCTTACACAGGTACCATTCAAACAGCTGGTCAGTGGGGGTCCTGGGTTTTTGAACCCCACTGATTAGTTTATTAATGACCTGGAAAACCTTTTAATTAGTTAACACCTGGGGTATTATTAATAAGGGGCACTATTTATACAGGGTACACACGGACATTATTAATATAAAGATGCACTTGGGGGTATTATTCATTATGGGGTTTATATCATATATTATATAATTGGGGGTAGCAGCAGAATGGGGGCTTTGTGTAGGTGAGGACAATGTGGGTTGGATGCCTGGATAAGTGAGGAGCCAAAGATGTCTGTGTTGCAACCTTTACAGAGACAAGTCACAGCTGGAAGAAGTGGTCATGGCGGTCCAGAGGGAAGAGAAGGGAAATGTGAAGGATTAGTCAGAGACGTCACCTGTAAGTCACAGAATGTTACTGCACTGTATTCACCTAAATGATAGAGGATAAATACCTGATTGATGGGGGTCTGTCTGCTGAGACCCCCACTGAGCCTGAGAATTGGTTTTTTTCCCCCCACTAGGTGGGAATCCAGCCTGGCTGCAGCCATATATATAGGTGTGTCACTTGGTGGATGGACGAACCCGCGTGGCTCTCATTCACTTCAATGGGAGTGCCAAAGATAGCCGAAGTCCAGTACTCAGCTATCTGCGGAACTCCTATTATAGAGAATGGGGGCCACGTAGGCTTGTCCATCCACCAAGCAGAAGATATGTGAAGTTACTTTCATTGTTAATGCCATGTTGTTGATCTGATACTGAAGTAATACAGGAAGAAGAATTCTTATAAACTGTTTTATAACTTTGTGTATTGTGTATATTGTGCGACGATAACAGTGTGTTAAACTAGTAGCATGTAAACTCAGTTTTTTTTTTTTTTTTTTGCGGGGGGGCGTCTTTCTATAGTTCGCCTCAGGCAGCAAGGAGGCTAGGTTCACCACTGCTTCCACCTACCGCTAGCTTTGTCATTTTTGTCAACGTGCACCATGACCGCTGGATTGACACCAGCCCCACCCAGTAATCTATCAACCCGATCTATGATGTGTCGAACTCGAGCACCAGGAAGGCAACACACCATTCAACGATCCCAGTCTTTGTGACAGATTGCCCTGTCTGTTCCCCTACTAATTGAATCCCCCACTACCAGCACCTGTCTAGGCTTCTCTGCACTCCTAACCCCCTTCTTACTGGAGCAGACATTCTGTCAGAGGAAGTGTCTTGCTGCAGCAGTGTTACCCCTGTACTAACATCCCCCTCATCTGCTAAATTAGCAAACTTGTTGGGGTGTTCCAGTTCAGGGCTAACCTCCCTGGCACTCTTCCCTCTACCCCACTGCTTTCCAACTATCACCCAGCTAGCTGCCTCATGTTCCTGCACCTCCATGTTACCATCCCCCTCTGCACTTACCCCAGCGAGTTCCTTCTGTGAGCAACAAACTCGAAGTTATCCATGTTATCAATGGATCTAAGTCTTGTATCTGGACTTCCAAATATATCTATGATCTGGGCTTCCAAATGTGCAACATGCTTACATCTTGCACAGCAGTATGCCCCCTCAAGCAGCTGCCCAAGCAGAGAATACATGTTGCAAGATGTACACTGGACCACATTGGTAAGCATGGAGCACACCTTACCTAATGGATTATTACAGCAAAACAAAAAATACAAGTTAATAAGTACAATTCAAATAAAAAGTGAATCAGTTTTTTTTGTGTTTTCTAAAGTCCCTGAATCTAAAGTCACTTAATCTTAAGTCAGACTTAAACCAAAAGTACACTTAGAATCAAAACACATTCGCAAGCTCATACACTCGCTTTATGACTTCGCTTTTAAAGCTGCTCCAAGTTGCACAGAAAGCTGCAAGTGATTCCTCTGGTTATATAGATTTAGAGGGACTGGTTTTTGGACACCATATTGTTTTTGCAAAGCCCAAGGTGCGCCAGTGAATTGGAATTCCCCAAGAAATTACCCCATTTTGTAGGGACCACTTTAGGGTCTCTGCAAACATAAGATGGTGTCCAAAAACTAAATCTAAATCTGTGCTCCAAAAGCCACATAGCGCTCCTTCACATCTGCACCCTTCTGTGTGCCCAAGCAGCAATTTATGCCCACATGTATGACACTGTTGTACCCAGGATAATGTACTTAATGCCATATGTGGGTATAAACTGCTTTTTGGGCACAGCCAGGCACAAAAGGGAAGAAGCGCTATTTGGTTTTGGAACACAGTTTGGTTTTTGGACATCATGCCACTATTGCAGAGCCCCTGACTTGCCAGTAAAGTGGAATTTGCAGACACATGACTCCATTTTGAAAACTATACACCTCAAGGGATTTATCAAGTGGTGTAGCGATCATTTTTAAATCTTGAGTGTTGTAATAATTTAGTTTCCAGAAATTAAGGAGCATGTAATAGTGCAAAGTGAAACTTTTCCAGAGATTCATCATTAAACTGTTAAGCAGTTATCCTGGGCACAGTAGCTTTTCAAGCATTTGTCTCTGACACAAGCTGGGCACAACATATTACGCACTGAAATTAAGTATTTCTGGAAAAATTGCCATTTTCACTATCAACTGCACACTAATAAAAATGGAAATGGAAAATGAATGAATGTAACACTTGGGTGTTAAAAATGTTCACGGCACCCCTGGATAAATTCTTTCAGGGATTTAATTTCCAAAATAGGGTCATGTGTCAGGATTCCACTTTACTGGCACTTCAGAGGCTCTGCTAAATCGATATGGCATCCATAAAACAAAAGTCTAAGTCCGCTGCTCCTTGTGGCATAAATGTGAAAGTGAATCCTATCCACAAATTGCAGAAAAATCCTGCAGCGGAAATGCTGTAATTTCCAAAACTGACTACAGGGAATGCAGCGATAGGAGTCACTTCCTGGCTCTGGACGCTGAGGGGGCCCTAAAGGTCCTACTGCCACATAAAATATCCCACTATTTTAGATGGCACAAGTTAGGTAGAGGCCCATTTACAGATTTTGCATTGGGGCCCATGAGCTTCAAATTACGCCTCTGGGTTAAACACAAACCAGAACATTTTCTCTAAAAGGAAGAGAAGCCTATCCATAGTCAACTGTTCCACAGTTATTGCCCCTTATAAGTGCAAAGCAGGATACTGGGTGACTAAATGTAAGAGTCAACACATTTTAAGTGACTGTTGCCCTCTTAGTGGCTTTCTCTACAAGTCATGCTGCGGTCCCCTATATACCAGCAGTGATGCTATGCTTTCCTGGCACATGACCAGGAGCATCCTTCTAGGTATAATTGAGTTTGTAGTTGTAACATGGTGTTAGAAACGATGGACTTATTCTGCAGCTATAAAAACTGTTTAAGGCCAGGGCCCAGAGTTGCGAAAACTCAGCGGTTTGACTCCAGCGGAAACAGTGCTATAACCCAGATGCAGGGAACTGCGGGATGGGGGTAGTAGTGGTGGATGATATGCCACCTGCTAGGCCGAGCACACCCAACCAACTCCTGGGCCGAACACCATTGAGGGGGGTCCTGCAGCACTACCTGATGGTGGTGGTAGTAGTAGTTTCCCCCGGGGCACTTTCAGTTGGAGAGGGGACCTCTCCTCTCTGAGACGGTGTGATGGTCAACGGAAGGGCCCTGATGGTAATGCAGGCACGACTCAGGCAGCCAGTGGTAACAGTTAAACTGGGAACATCTTTATTGCAGCAACTAGAAACAGGTACCATGGCACCTTCCAAATGGGGGTAATAGTAATACAGAGTCCAATCCCCCAGCCTTGGTTCTAGGAGGGTGCCCAAGGATAATATAGGCTCTATGGCAGACTTCTCCAACTACCCCTCCTCTCATGCCACTCCCAGATGATGATGCTGGGGATAGTGGTGCAAGGAGTCCTGACAGGGATCTGGTTACCTTTTGGTTAGGCCCGAGTGAGTTCCTCCTGTCAGTGTCTTCCACTGCTCCTACTTGCATGGAATGCAGATGTCCAGACAGCAGTATTCCCTTCGCAGGACTGTCTCTAGATGAGCCTGGGGCAATTAACAATTCCTCCTGGAGGCTGTGTAGGTTACCATTGAAGCCCAGTCTCAGTGCTGTATAAGTACCTCTGCACAGTCCAAGATGAACTGTACCGGCTGACTGCTTCCACTTGACTGAACTGAACTGAGGCTTCAACAGACACCCAGAAGACCTAGGTCTCCTACAACCCCGCCCAGTGGCCTGTGATTGGCCAGGGCTAAACCAAGGCAAAGGTTTGAACACAGAGGGGGAAAATAACAGGGTAGCTGCATAACAATGTACATTTAACACTTAACACAAAATACGGGATGTACTAACTACCTAAACAATCCAGAGGCACAAAAGACAAACAATTAAAGCATACTGTACCTCCCAACTTTCAAAGGACAGGAAGAGGGACAAAATGTGTGGCGCACAAATTGGCCATGGCAAATTTAGCTCCACCCACTTCTACGTTGACTCCACCCATTCTATAATGTTCCCCTCCAACTGCCCCACAGTATGAAGTACCACTCCTCGTGCCCGAGTTTAAACTGGGTGCAACTAGCAGGGGACATTAAACCGGGGCAGCTGGAGGGGGACATTAAACTTGGGGAAACTGGAGGGGGACATTAAACCGTGTGGGTAGCTGTAGGGGGATATTAAACTGGGGGCAACTAGAGGCAGACATGTCTTCCTTCAGCTACCCCCCACGGTTTAATGTCCTCCTCCAGTTGTCCCCTGTTTAATGTCACCTTCCATCTGCCCCCCCCAGTTTAATGTCCACTCCTCAATCTGTCCCCAGTTTAATGTCCCCCCTTCATCTGTTCCCATTTTAATGTCCTCCTCCATCTGTCCCCTGTTTAATATCCCCCTTCATCTGCCACCAGCTTAATTTCCCCCTTCATCTGCCACCAATTTAATGTCCCCCTTCATCTGCCACCAGCTTAATGCCCCCTTCATCTGCCCCCAGTTTAGTTGCCCCCTTCATCTGCCACCAGTTTAATGTCCCCCTCCATCTGTCCCCAGTTTAATGTCCCCCTTCATCTGCCCCAATTTAATGTCCCCCTTCATATGCCACCAACTTAATGCCCCCCTTCATCTGCCACCAATATAATGTCCCCCCTTCATCTGCCCCAGCTTAATTGCCCCCCTACACCTGCCCCCAGTTTAATGTCCCCCCCGTCATCTGCCACCAATTTAATGTCCCCCTTCATCTGCCCACAGTTTAATTGCCCCCCTACATCTGCCCCCAG
Source organism: Leptodactylus fallax (assembly GCA_947044405.1). NCBI lineage: Eukaryota > Metazoa > Chordata > Amphibia > Anura > Leptodactylidae > Leptodactylus > Leptodactylus fallax. The sequence goes on from CAMRHE010000424.1 coordinate 1,393,842, forward strand.
TTCCCCCCTCTTGCTCACACATGCTGTCTCTTCTCTCCTTAATCAGAGCTCAGCAGGGGATAGAGGAAAGAGCCATATATAACGTCTGACACCTGCTAGGCATGGTGCACTAAGCTTCTGCCATAATAGCACAGTGGTATGCGGGAAGTTCTTCCTGGCAGCTCTGTACTATTGCAGGGGATGTCAGGAAGTGGTTAAAAAGGCTGCCTAAGTGCTGCAGCCTCTTCTTTAAGCACAATGCAATACAAGGATAGGTCATCAATTTAAAACTCCTGGAAAATACCTTTAAATATATATATATCAACAAAAAAAAAATTATTACAGCCCATGGTTAATTTGAAAATCCGTATTAGATGCTCTGGAAATTCCACAAATCAATTGAAAAAAACATGTACTTTCAAAATCATTGTATATACCACCCCTTGCACAGTCTCTGCCACCCAACTCATTATAATAGAAAAAGAGAAAACACCAGCAACCCCTTACCTTATCAACCCTCTTGCATGTTTCTGGGGGGGAGTGATGATTTTTCAGCAACCCGGGGCCTGTTCTGTGGCCACATGTCTATGATCCTTCAGTTATGTTTCGATCCTGCTTGAAGTTATGCCAGTTAGCTTATTTATATGCATAGGCCAATAGCCGTTAAACACTCCAATACTTCGGTATTGGAGCGTATAGTACTGAATCAGAGAAGGATGGCCAAAAATAGTGTCAATAAAAAGCACAGCTTGTTCCACATAAAATAAGCCCTTAACCAACTCCGTCAATAGAAAGAGATGGGGATGCAAAAACTATTGTTTTTTTCCCCAAATAGATTTTTATTCTGTAAAATTACTAACACATAAAAGTCTATATAAATTAGGTATTTTCGTAATCGTACCAACCCATAAAAATCAATGCCAGAATTTTTTTTTTCAATGCCCCCAGAAAGAGTTAATAAGATTTTGTCAATAAGTCACCACAAAATGGTTTCATTACAAAATGCATACCACAAAAACCAAACCCTCATATGGCTACATCACCAGAAATAAAAAATTGTAGCTTGCACAAAACAACAACAAAAAAAAATCGCCAAATCTTTAGGACAAAACTAAATGCAGCAGGAATGGAAAGTATAAGGTGGGAGAGCATATATCAGGGTACACCGCAAATAAGAGCTCACAGGGAAAAAGAGACCAGAAGTGACCCTCCCAATCATAGGAGCTACTGGAAAAATAATGGGGAATTTTATGTACTCTGCAAAGCTTACATATTCACTTTTCACCATTCGCTATGGATTTACATCTGGAAAACTTGTGCTCACCACACCTCTTGATAAATTTATTAAGGTGTGCAGTTTTCAAAATGGGGTTTCTACTTTATTGACATCTCAGGGGCTCTGTAACATGGCGTCAAAAAAACAAACATGTAAATCTGCATTCCAAAAGCCACATAGTGCTCCTTCACTTTGCGCCCTGCTGTGTGCCCAAACTGCAGTTTATGCCCAAATGTATGACTTTGCATCGCGTTTTTTCCCGCAGCGCTTTTCACAGAAAGTCTGCAGAGTTTTCCTCTGCAGACTTTCTGCTTCAATTATACTTAAAGGGAAACTGCCAGCGTTTCCGTATGTAAAATTGGCATGCTGTAATTTTCAAAAACGCAACGGTTTTGGAAATCACAGCATTTCCACTGTGGATATTTTTCTGCAGTGTGTGGATGGGATTAGCCCACTACTGTTGCAGCATCCCAGAGTGCTACTGCTTTAATCATAGCTCCCAACCGTTCTGTATCCAATGGCACAGTCCCGATTATATACTGCTGTCCCGCAGTCCCGGATAGCTTTTGGTTTGTCCTGCTATGCCCCTGAAGTCCCCCTGAAGTGTTTTGCTGTTAACAAACTTTGCCCCATTCCACCGGCTCTTATCTCAGGGTAGGGTAAAGGCTAAATGATAGATGCTAAATCCTAGTGGGCTAAAGGACCTTTGGTGATGACATGACCATGTGATCAGACTCTTGTGTGGGAGGAGCTATTCTGGATACTACAGGACAGTGTGGCATTACACAGAAAGAGGAAGCTGCTGGGAACGGAGACTGATGGCGGGCCACTTTGGCACAAAATACTGTGTGCAGGGGCCACTTTGGGACATAATACTGTGTGGAGGGGCATTTTCCACTCTTTCCCTTGCTTCTCTATTAAGAGATGTTCCTGCTTCTCATTGTACAGTGGGGAAAAAAAAGTATTTAGTCAGCCACCAATTGTGCAAGTTCTCCCACTTAAAAAGATGAGAGAGGCCTGTAATTGACATCATAGGTAGACCTCAACTATGAGAGACAAAATGAGAAAACATATCTAGAAAATCACATTGTCTGATTTTTTAACAATTTATTTGAAAATTATGGTGGAAAATAAGTATTTGGTCAATAACAAATGTTCATCTCAATACTTTGTTATATATCCTTTGTTGGCAATGATAGAGGTCAAACGTTTTCTGTAAGTCTTCACAAGGTTGGCACACAGTGTTGCTGGTATGTTGGCCCATTCCTCCATGCAGATCTCCTCTAGAGCAGTGAAGTTTTGGGGCTGTCTCTGGGCAACACGGACTTTCAACTCCCTCCAAAGGTTTTCTATGGAGTTGAGATCTGGAGACTGGTTAGGCCACTCCAGGACCTTGAAATGCTTCTTACAAAGCCACTCCTTCGTTGCCCTAGTGGTGTGCTTGGGATCATTGTCATGCTAAAAGACCCAGCCACGTTTCATCTTCAATTTCCTTGCTGATAGAAGGAGGTTTGCACTCAAAATCTCACGATACATGGCCCCATTCATTCTTTTATGTACACGGATCAGTCGTCCTGGTCCCTTTGCAGAGAAACAGCCCCAAAGCATGATGTTGCCACTCCCATGCTTCACAGTAGGTATGGTGTTCTTTGGATGCAACTCAGCATTCACTCGGCTCGGAGTTGTGTGTCTACCAAACAGTTCTACTTTGGTTTCATCTGATCATATGACATTCTCCCAATACTCTTCTGGAACATCCAAATGCTCTCTAGCAAACTTCAGAGGGGCCCGGATACTGGCTTAAGCAGGGGGACACGTCTGGCACAGCAGAATCTGAGTCACTGGTGGCGTAGTGTGTTACTTACGGTAGCCTTTGTTACATTAGTCCAAGCTTTCTGCAGGTCATTCACTAGGTCCCCCTGTGTGGTTCTGGGATTTTTGCTCACCGTTCTTGTGATCATTTTGACCCCACGGGGTGAGATCTTGCATGGAGCCCCTGATCGAGGGAGAATATCAGTGGTCTTGCATGTCTTCCATTTTCTAATTATTGCTCCCACAGTTGATTTCTTCACACCAAGCTGCTTGCCTATTGCAGATTCAGTCTTCCCAGCCTGGTGCAGGTCTACAATTTTGTTTCTGGTGTCCTTCCACAGCTCTTTGGTCTTCACCATAGTGGAGTTTGGAGTGTGACTATTTGAGGTTGTGGACAGATGTCTTTTATACTGATAACAATTTTAAACAGGTGCCATTAGTACAGGTAATGAGTGGAGGACAGAGGAGCCTCTTAAAGAAGAAGTTACAGGTCTTTGAGAGACGGAAATCTTGCTTGTTTGTAGGTGACCAAATACTTATTTTCCACCATAATTTGCAAATAAATTGTTAAAAAATCAGACAATGTGATTTTCTAGATATGTTTTCTCATTTTGTCTCTCATAGCTGAGGTCTACCTATGATGTCAATTACAGGCCTCTCATATTTTTAAGTGGGAGAACTTGCACAATTGGTGGCTGACTAAATACTTTTTTTTTCCCCACTGTATATGGACTGTGTGAATTGAAGAGGATGAGGAGGGTAACTACAGATGGCTTTATCTCGGGAATTATAAAACGTAGAAACTTGCTTTTGGTCTCAAGAGGATTGGGATATTTATATGCAGCATTTCATACAGCCTGTACACTGTACACAATGAGAAGCAGCGAACAGCTCTCAATAGGAAAAGGGTGAAAAAATGCAGGATTTCACAGAAAGGAATCAAAAATAAAGTAATTTATGTACAGGTTTGTGTTCCCCCTTTATAATATAATAAATATCTTGCATGAATGAACTTATTAAAAATGATAAACTTTATTTGGTATACTTTAAAATAATTGTTAGAGGCTAAATAGCCACGTGTAGAATCTAAATTCAGGCTTTTCCCTATGTGTGCAACTTAGTGTCTAGGTATGATTAGTATTATTTTAGTAGTATTTTGCATTTTTGTAGTATTAGAGGTGCTGCACTATGTTCACATATCTGGGAAACGAACTAAACACTTTCTATTCTGTCACATCTAACAAACACAAACCTGCTTGTATTTAAAACACCTTCAAGATCATGACAACACATGACGCATTTCCACCCTGTGTTAAACACCTTTTCTGAGTTTCATCAGAGATATCTATCATTCTGGAGATTAAAAGATAGGGGGTCCCTATTTTTAGTCCATTTTGTCATAGATGCAATGTAGCCTCCCCAAAATTCCCCCATTCTCAATTCCCCAATTCTATTAGAAAGCAGGAAGCCTAGTAGCAACAAAATAATAAAGAAATAAAATGAGGAGCATATTGACCGGCTCTGATGATGGTCGCTGTTTGCAACAGATAGTACTGACTATTTAAGCCTCATACCCCTCCCTCTGGGTGGAGAATGGTCTAATTGCTTAGTTAACCAAATGCCCTTATCCAATTTGTCACATATGTTGGCCCTTCACAGGGCATCTTGTGGGGGAGGCCAGTGTCCTATCATATCTGTTTCCACCCACATCATATTTCCCATACCTTGTGAAAACTGGCATTTTGTCAACTTCCTGCCAGAGCGCTGTCATCATGTCATCTCTTGCCACTGCTGCACCTCTAACCATTACATAACCTAGGGGGAGCATCCCACATGGGTTAAGGGGCATTATTCACCACATATAGCGACAGACCTCTATTGTCACGCCCCCGTCTGCCACGTCATTGGGTACAGGATGTATCCCAGTTTCCCTCACCTATAGGAGAGTTTAAGGGGCATGTCTACCATCAATGTGGTGACTATGGTGTGGGCGGAGAATTATTGTCATCCAAACCCACACCACATGCGCCTACTAGATACTGGTGGCCTTTCCCTTTGTTTACATTTAGGAGCAATGGATAATGTGTCGAAAATATGCACAATATATGTCCTTATAAGCTGTGTGTTTTATTCTGAGGAAAAACTGTGGACTAATCTGTCCTTTAGATTCCATCTCCTTCTGTATGTGATCCAAGGGCAGTCACCTACTAAAGGGCCAATATCAGGATCTGTTTTCAGGATGGTCTAATGTTGTTGCAATATATTTCTAATCTCCCGATATCGCAGATTGTATGTTCCAATAAAGTTTCATGAGATCATGTCCACATCTCTTACCCCGGGATTCAATAAATCAGTTTGATTCACAATGATGCATGTTGGTGAGCTTCTCTCAGCATGCCTTTTGGGTATCCCTGTCTACTAAATATCTCCTGGAGATCATTAGCTGCTAGTTGGCAATCTGTCATCTCTGTCATGTATCCTCAGGTATTGTCCCCTAGGTATTCCTCCTTTAAGGGGTACTGGGTGCCAGCTATCACAGCACAACAGGCTGCTCGTAGCGGTCGGCTTCCTATGCATTATGTTTTTGAGTTTCCCTGACTGGGATCTCTTAATCGTAAGGCCAAGGAATGTAATTGAAGATTCCTGTATTTCACTTATGAAAAATAGGCCCAGTTGATTGATAGTTAGTGCTTGGACAAAGTCATGGAATTCTTGTTTTGACCCATTCCATAGAATTAAGATATCATCAATGAACCTCAGCCAAAACAAGATGGCTGTGGTCCACTGTTGTCTTAGTACACAATTTCTCTTTCCCACCATTACAGTAAGAGGTTGGCATATGTCGGGACACAGGGACTCCAGATTGCCACCCCTGATTAAAGAGAAAGAAAGTAAATCCACCACAAATTGACTGTGTACTTTATATTGTATACCCTTTGCTGACAAAAAGTGTCTTACAGCCACGCATCACTTATCATAATGGTGCTACTGTACAGTGCCTCGTCATCGAGCCTGGCCAATAGTGTATGCTCAGACACTTGAATGTCCTCCACCCTTCTGAGCACATCCATCGTATGTCTTACATATGATGGAAGTGCTAAAACAAAAGGCTGGAGGATCTGGTCCATATAATTGTGTGAGACTGTTGTTCTTGGGTACAGGTGTGAACCTAGCCTCTCTGCTGACTCTATGAGGTGAACTATAGAAAGCCCCCCCGCCCCCCAAAAAATGATACCCACTTGGCTATCTTTGGTTGCGTGTTGGGGCCCCCCTTATTAGGACACGCCCCCCCGTTGGCAGATCAAAAATTCCACTTATTTGGCCAGCACATAGTATAATTTTCAGCCTTTTTTGGCCTCCACACAATATACAACCCCCTGTTTTGGCCCACCACACAATACATGACCCCCCTTTTTTTTAGCCCACAATACTATACATAAAACCCTTTTTCTGGCCCCCCACGCGATATATGACACCCTTTTTCTGGCCCCACACATGGTATCTAATTCCCTTTTTTTGTCCTACCACACAGTATATGACCCCCTTTTTCTGGCCCACCTCATGGTATATGAGCCCCTTTTTCTGGACCATCACATGCTATATTACCCCCTTTTTCTGGCCCCCCACACAGTATATAACCCCCTTTTTCTGGCCCACCACATGGTATATGAGCCCCTTTTTCTGGCCAACCACACGGTATATATATCTTCACTGTTTACGTTACATGTCAATTGATTCATAGCGGCTGTGCAATGATATTATAGCCTCATCCCATAGAAGTGAATGGGATGAGGCGGTAATTACATCACATGGCTGCTATGAGTGTGATGTCAACAGTGAATAGGTCACAGTGCTCATGCAGACCATAGCCCTTTCACACAGCTGGTCAGCAGTGCTGGACCCACTCAAAGACATTTTATAAATCACTCTTTAGCATGCATACATACACGCAGAGTTGGTTACGTTAGAGTTAATATGCCATTCCTGTATTGCTGTGTAAGCAGGAGTGACATTTGCTCTGGGTTGCCTAGCAGGTGGGAGAAGCTTAGTGGTTGCTAGGAGCCCCTAGTCTTGTTTGCCTCAGACCTTCCTGTTTGCCTCAGTTAGAACTAGTGTACTTGTTTAGTTTCTTGCAAGTACACCTTCAGTTCTGTAGGTTAGGTAGCAGCATTTAGGGTTAACAGACAGTAAAATATCATCGGACACAAGCTTGCAGAACCAATACTCTGTAACCTTATTGTGTAATGAACATCTTCACTGCTGAAAAGTGTGCAAACTTAGATATCCATAGCTGAGAAGTGCCCTTGATCTCCCCAATAGTGGTCGGAAAAGGGCACTATGTCATAGGGGCCCCCCAGATCTTCATGGTGGAAAAGGTCAGATGACTTTGGAGTAGAGAGCTGTAGCCAATCCTGTTCACATGTAAAGTGCCATATGTGTGGGACCTGCTGCTGTTTATCAATTATACCTCCATATTGCTTTGTAACTGGATGATTCTCGCTATGTAGAATGAGCCATGAGCTGTACCACACTTCCACACTTTCACAGGTACTTAACACTAAGGGCACCCTGAAATACCATCACACAGGAGACAAATCACAGGGAGTACCACAGGGCACCTAACACCAACATCTCCGTGCAACCCCCCTCAACACTATGCTGGCCTGATGTCTGTAAGAGGATTTGGCGCCAAAAACCACTTTGGTCAGTAAAGCCTCCACCTTGGCCTAGTCCTGGCTGCGTCATTTCCACACTACTGTACCCCAAGTCACTGTATATATACACACGCATATGGGCTAAAATTCTTTAATAGGAAAATACACTTTATTCTAAAACTAGCAACAAGTCAGTTAGTTCTATTTTAGGAATAATAATAATTCTCGTGGATATATTTATATATTACACAAATACAGTCTTCAGTAAGGAGAAAAACAGTATAGTGATTTAGATCTCCTTTTAAATTTTAGTTAAAGAGCAGAAGATTAAAGTGGTTGTCCAGCGTAAAACGATATTTCTACACTAAGCTAAACCCAGGCACATTTTCAGATTTTCCGGTGACATTCCATTTCCTTGTTACCGGAAACAGAACATCATCTATACTAACCCCCCCACAACCCATCATACTTACCTGTCTTCCTGCCCAGATCTTCTGGGCACAGGACATCAGTGCATGCTACAGCGCATGCTAGCACTCCGGCACTATTGCGCAGGCCCCGGCAGATGTCAAGAAGAGGATGAGCCGGACCCACAGAAGGAAGTGATCTCCCATGCCCAGAAAATCAGAACAGCAAGACAGGTAAATATGATGTTGTGGGGGGTTGGTCTGAGTTAGTTAGTTGGGGAGGGAGAGTAGTCCGTGGGTTAGCTAGGGAAACAGGAAGGGGGTGTGAGGGAGTAAGAGAGGGAGGGGGAGGGAGGGAGTGAGGGGTGTGGTAGAGTAAGTAAGCACTGATTGAAGTGCAATGCATCATGGTAGTTGTAGGAAAACAGAACAGGAAGATACCCATGTAAACAAATGCAGAAGATGCCAGGAGCTCCCACAGTAACCCAGAAATCACTCAAAACACTGCTAAAGGTATTTTGTTGCACTCATTAACCTATTACTAGCACTAACTAACCTTTTTGAAACATACCTTTTCACAACGCTGTAACAATCCTTTTTTGATTTGAAGCAGTTTACCCAATCCTATATGCAGCTTATGATGTAGCTCTCAGGTCATGAACTCATATATCTTTTTTTCATTTTCAGAAACTGGCATGCATACTAAATAATGTAAAGTTCTACTTTCATTGATACTGCAAAGTGCTCTATTGAATTTAGGATATTGTTGACATGTGTATGATTAATGTTTACATAAAACCAGGGAAATATGTAGACATAGAAAAATGGGTTATCTTTGTTTTATTGGTATTTTTTTTATATATTATTTTTATAACATTTACTGTTTGTATTCTGATGTGGATTATCATATAAATACTTTATTGAGGTGTTTTATTTAGATCCTGCAAAGCTCAGTACTGAAGAACTTTGATCCCTTTATGTAACTTCAAGCTCTTTCCTATTACGGTAACAAATGTGATCTTATACAGCTTAACAGCATTATGTATAATATGACAAAATAAACACGCTGCATGTTGAATGTTTTGTTTTATTTTTAATGGTTTGTATGAATAGCACTACAGGCATTTTTCTGTTCTGTCAAATTACAGGTGCATCTCAATAAATTAGAATATCTTTGAAAAGTTTATTTATTTCAGTACTTAAATTAAAAAAGTGACCTCCTATATTTTCTAGATTCTTTACACACAGTGTTCTATTTCAAGTGTTTTATTTCTGTAAATGTTGATTATGGATTACAGGTAATGAAAACGCAAATCTAAGAAAATTAGAATATTGTAAAAAAGTTCAGTATTGTAAATTCAGTGTGTCACCTGCCAAGGTTTCCTAAGCCTTTAAATGGTCCCTCAGTCTGGTTCAGTAGGACACACAATCATGGAAGACTGCTGATTATGAATTGAATTACTGAATTACTGAAATAAATGAACGTTTCAAAAATATTCTAATTTATTGAGATGCAACTGTATTTATTTTCCAAGCCCCCAAGGTGTTTTCCATACTCATGATTTATCCACAGGATCAGTGTTGGGCTGGAGTACATCAGCCCACCAGGGAAAATGATTGAGAAGACCAGATCTCCATCTGTACAGGACATGTGCATATCCATTTAGGACATCTGGTCAATAAGATCTAATCATCTTTAATACATGTAAACTATCCAATAAGAAAAAAACCCTAATGTCAAGTGATTGCTCCAAAGTCACCTTCAAATAGGTCAGTGTTGGACTGGGATGTCTAGGGCCAACCAGTGGAATTGTTTCTAGGGGCCCACAGCCAGGACCCCTGCAGATCAGTTGTGTCGAGACAGCGTGGCTACAGGTAATAACATGTCAGGATCCATGCTGCTCACCTGCCATACGATGTGCACCACTGCACTACCTAAACCCACCGCTACACTCTGTATGGCAATCAAGCAGTATGGCTCCTGGAATTGTTACCATTACCTGTAGCTGCACTGTCCTGGAAAAGCTCCCCAGTCTAGACATCACATTCCGTCCATCTCATTCTGGCTCTATCATATCGCCCCTATTGCCTCTAAAACTAGGATCCCTGGCTCCATGACAACTGCGAGTGCAAATTGATAGGTCGCTAATTACTGCAGATGATATGTAGATGATATGGAGAGCACAGTAGCGAAGCACCCTTCTTCCAAGATGGCCAAGAAAACCTCCTATGGCTCCATTGACCAGGGATATTCCACTCCTACTGATATTACTCTCAGTGCACTTACACATGGCATGAATCTGACCTTCACTCTTCTTCTCATCATACAGGTACATATTCTCTTGAACCCATCTCTGCTTGCTGTGTCTACCTTCAGCTCATCCTACAACTCTGAATGGTACATATTCTCTTGAACCCGTCTCTGCTTGCTGTGTCTACCTTCAGCTCATCCTGCAATTCTGAATGGTACATATTCTCTTGAACCCATCTCTGCTTGCTGTGTCTACCTTCAGCTCATCCTGCAACTCTGAATGGTACATATTCTCTTGAACCCATCTCTACATGGCTGTTCTTTGACCCCTATCCTAGAATTTCATCCAGGCTGTATTTGTTGCAATCCCATGTGTCTTTATCTATACTAGTGTCAGTCTTTTGATGCTCAGTGATTTTATGGTAGTTCCCTGGTCAGTGTATTTGTAACTACAAAGGCCAGTCTCCTCATGTGTCACAGTTTGTTGATTAATTCGTTAACGATTTTAATTAGTGCTATGTTATGAAGCACTGCATCCCTATAAAAGTAGATACAGCTTATGGGGGAAGCATTTCCAATGCAGGGGGACATTTTCGAATGCAGCTGTCCATCTTAACTGAAGTGCAGATTAACCAAAGTGCACTTACACATGGCACTTAGACAGGGCACAAGACAGGCCAACCATGGAAGAACACCAGGTAAACTTAAAACCAAAACAACAAGCTTTATCACATGGTATGAAATAGCTGCACAGTCAATTACTATGTTAGCAATTGTCTTCCTGCAGAACTCCCCTCCATCTCTACCACCAGTGCACACTATCCATATCAGCCCTTCTCGTCTGCCATTCCCCATGATTAGCTCTCACACACTTTTCACTCTCTTCAACCACCCTAATCCCTATACTGCTTTTAGCAGTGAAACCAAACATAAACATCCACATAAATCACTTAACCACCTTCTGTCTCTGTCCATTTTGCTCCTCCTAGCTGCTGGGGACATCTCTCCAAACCCTGGCCCTCCTTCTTTCCCTAATTTTTCCTCTTCCTACACACACAGGAATCCTACAAACTTAATATTTACCATGTTCCCTCTCCTTATCTTTCTCCTGTCTCTTTTAACTGTTCTCTCTGGAACGCCCGCTCAGTGTGTAACAAACTAGAATATACTAATGACTTATTCCTCAGTAAATCTCTCAACATGCTTGCCCTTACTGAAACCTGGATCCAGCAGCCTGATACGGCCTCCCCTGCTGCTCTGTCTCATGGTGGCCTACAATTCTCACACACCTCTAGGCCTGACAACAGGAAGGGTGGAGGGGTAGGGTTACTTCTGTTACCGCAGTGCACTTTTCAGGCCATCCCACCGGTACCCTCACTAACATTCCTATCATTTGAAGTACATGCTATCAGACTTTTCCGCCCACTCTCCTTACGTGTAGCTGTGATCTACCGTTCACCCGGCTCACCCTACCAATTTCTGGATCACTTTGCTTCCTTGCTTCCCCTCTTTTTATCCAGTGAAATTCCTACCCTCATCATGGGTGAATTTAACATCCCCACTGATACCCCTGTCTCCCCAGCTGCCTCACAGTTTCTCTCAATAACCACGTCTTTTGGTCTTTCACAACTTTCCTCTTCCGCCACACATGTAGATGGCAACACCATTGATCTTGTCTTCCATCGACTCCTCACAGTTTCTAAATTTACTAACTCTTCTCTGCCACTCTCTGACCATAACCTTCTGTCTCTCACCATCAGTGCTTTCTCTCCTTCACAGGACACACCTACTCATCATACATATAGGAATTTACGTGCTATTAACACCCAGCACCTCTCAGATACTCTATAGTCCTCTCTGTCCCCCATCTCTTCACTGTCCTGCCCCAATCTAGCCACCAGTCACTATAATGAAACCCTTAAGAGTGCATTGGATGAGGCGGCTCCCCCCTCCACTCAAAAGGTTAGATGCAGGAGGCAGCAACCCTGGCACACGCCACAGACACGTTTTCTTCAGCGGTGCTCTAGGTGTGCTGAACGTCTGTGGCGAAAATCACGTACACCTGCAGACTTCCTCCACTTTAAATTTATGCTTAAAACCTACAGTCATGGCCAAAAGTTTTGAGAATGATACAAATATTAATTTTTACAAAGTCTACTGCTTCAGTTTTTCTAATGGCAATTTGCATATACTCCAGAATGTTATAAAGAGTGATCAGCTTAACAGCAATTACTTGCAGAGTCAATATTTGCCTAGAAAATGAACTTTATCCCCCAAAACACATTTCAACATCATTGCAGCCCTGCCTTAAAAGGACCACCTAACATCGTTTCAGTGATTGCTCCATTAACACAGATGTGGGTGTTGATGAGGACAGGGCTGGAGATCAATCTGTCATGATTAAGTAAGAATGACACCACTGGACACTTTAAAAGGAGGCTGGTGCTTGCCATCATTGTTTCTCTTCTGTTAACCATGGTTATCTCTAAAGAAACACGTGCGGTCATCATTGCACTGCACAAAAATGGCCTAACTGGGAAGAGTATTGCAGCTAGAAAGATTGCACCTCAGTCAACAATCTATCGCATCATCAAGAACTTCAAGGAGAGAGGTTCCATTGGTGCCAAAAAGGCTCCAGGGTGCCCAAGAAAGACCAGCAAGCGGCAGGACCGTCTCTTAAAAGTGTTTCAGCTGCGGGATCGGGCTACCAGCAGTGCAGAGCTTGCTGAGGAATGGCAGCAGGCAGGTGTGAGTGCATCTGCACGCACTGTGAGGCGGAGACTCTTGGAGCAAGGCCTGGTCTCAAGGAGGGCAGCAAAGAAGCCACTTCTCTCCAGAAAAAACATCAGGGACAGACTGATATTCTGCAAAAGGTACAGGGAGTGGACTGCTGAGGACTGGGGTAAAGTCATTTTCTCTGATGAATCCCCTTTTCGATTGTTTGGAACATCTGGAAAACAGCTTATTCGGAGAAGAAGAGGTGAGCGCTACCACCAGTCTTGTCTCATGCCAACTGTAAAGCATCCTGAAACCATTCATGTGTGGGGTTGCTTCTCAGCCAAGGGAATCGGCTCTCTCACAGTCTTGCCTAAAAACACAGCCATGAATAAAGAATGGTACCAGAATGTCCTCCAAGAGCAACTTCTCCCAACCGTCCAAGAGCAGTTTGGCGCTCAACAATGCCTTTTCCAGCATGATGGAGCACCTTGCCATAAAGCAAAGGTGATAACTAAATGGCTCAGGGAACAAAACATAGAGATTTTGGGTCCATGGCCTGGAAACTCCCCAGATCTTAATCCCATTGAGAACTTGTGGTCAATCATCAAGAGACGGGTGGACAAACAAAAACCAACAAATTCAGACAAAATTAAAGCATTGATTCTGCAAGAATGGACTGCTATCAGTCAGGATTTGGTCCAGAAGTTGATTGAGAGCATGCCAGGGAGAATTGCAGAGGTCCTGAAGAAGAAGGGTCAACACTGCAAATATTGACTTGCTGCATTAACTCATTCTAACTGTCAATATAAGCTTCTGTTACTCATAATATGAATGCAATTATATTTCTGTATGTGATAAAAACATCTGACAAACACACATAAAAACCAGAGGGCAGCAGAGCATGTGAAAATATAATATTTGTGTCATTCTCAAAACTTTTGGCCATGACTGTATAATTATGCCCTTCACCTAGCTAAACAAACCTATTTTACTGCTCTCATCTCTTCTCTCTCCTGAAACCCTAAAAGACTATTTGAAACTTTTCACTCCTTACTCACTTCCAAGGTGCAGATGCCATTCACAGATCTTAGCGCAGATGACCTGGCCACTTATTTCCATGATAAAATTGATAAGATCCGTCAGGAAATAACTGCCCAATCCCCAGGTGGTACTGACCCCCTCACCAGCCGTACTTCAGACTGTTCATTCTCATCTTTTGAACCTGTTACAGAGGAGGAAGTATCTCAGCTACTTTCTTCTTCTCGCCCTACAACCTGTAGTAGTGACGCTTTCCCTTCACACCTTCTCCAGTCTCTGTCACCTGTCATCACGACTTACCTTACTAAAATATTTAACCTCTCTCTCTCTTCTGGAATTTTCCCATCCTCTTTCAAACATGCTGTCATAAGCCCACTACTGAAGAAATCCTCTCTTGACCCGTCCTGTGCTGCTAACTACAGACCTGTCTCTAACCTTCCTTTTATCTCCAAAATCTTGGAACATTTAGTCTATTCTCGTTTATTCCGCTTTCTTTTCTGTTAACTCTCTTCTTGACCCCTTACAATCTGGCTTCCGCACTCTGCACTCTACTGAAACGGCCCTCACAAAAGTCTCCAATGATCTCCTGACGGCTAAATCCAAAGGTGATTACTCTCTTCTTATTCTTCTAGATCTCTCAGCAGCATTTGACACTGTTGACCATCAACTCCTCCTCACTATGCTCCGTTCTGTTGGCCTCACAGACACTGCTCTCTCCTGGTTCTCCTCTTATCTCTCTGACCGCACTTTCTGTGTATCATTTGCGGGCTCTGTTTCTTCCCCTCTTCCCCTTGCCGTTGGGGTTCCTCAGGGCTCGGTCCTAGGTCCCCTGCTGTTCTCCCTCTACACAGCCCCCATTGGACAAACCATCACTAGATTTGGCTTCCAGTACCATCTTTATGCTGATGACACCCAATTATATACGTCGTCCCATGACATCATCCCTGCACTAATACAGAACCCCAGTGACTGCCTCTCTGCTGTCTCAAATATCATGTCTTTGCTCTATCTGAAACTGAATCTCTGAAAGACTAAACTCTCCCCTCTACAATCTATTCTGAATGCGGCGGCCAGGCTTATCTATCGGTCTAGACGCTATAGCGATGCCTCCGGTCTGTGCTGGTCACTACATTGGCTGCCTATTCAATACAGAATATAATATAGACTTATCACCCTCATTTACAAGGCTCTCCAAAATGCTGCACCACCCTACATTTCCTCCCTCATCTCTGTCTATCGCCCAACCCGTACTCTTCGTTCACTCAATGACCTAAGACTAATATCCTCTATTATCAGAACCTCCCACGCTCGTATACAAGACTTCTCCTGAGTTGCACCACTTCTCTGGAATGCTCTATCCCGGACTATTAAATTAACCCCCAATTTCCACAGCTTCAAGTGTAAACTAAAGACATATCTTTTCAGACAGGCCTATCACAACTCCTAATGCAAACCCTTCCGTAGTTAGAATCCCGAAAACATACCCTCCTCTGTTGATGCTCCAACATTACCTCACAGGATATGATGCTGTATCAGACTAACTTTATATGTCCAGGCACCATCTGCACGTTAAAGGACACGACTGATGATCGCTCATACAGCTTTATGTATACAGTATGTAATGACAGTAACCTCTATTACAGAATTGTCTGACTATTGTACAAACAATGCTACATCTGTTGCCGCCCCTGCTACCTCCTGTGTCACCCCCTCTACCTCATAGATTGTAAGCTCTTGCGAGCAGGGCCCTCAGTCCCAGTGTGTGAATTGAATATTTCTTTGTAATGTATCTTTTTTGTCAGTACTTGAACCCTACAAATTGTACAGTGCTGCGGAATATGTTGGCGCTATATAAATAAAATGTATTATTACTATTATTATTATTATCAGCTGATGTATCCTATAGTGCTAAAAGTTAGATGTACAGACGGCTCCTTTAAGACATTTGCTGACTAAAAGGTTACGGAACAATTTTTCTCTTTTGGCACTTGAAAGTTGATGTCCCATTCTAGGCTCTCTAGCCCAACAGGACATACATCTTCTTCACTTCGCGTGGTGGACTGGAGGGAGGCGTCCTCCTGGCAATTGAACTGAATCTATAGAGGGAGCGACATCCTAAATCGCCACATCTACCTCATGATGAGTGAACTTTGAGACCCTGATGCAGCTTTACTACTTGATATGTGTACTTACCGTTTATGCTGCTTAGATAATTGTCTTACATGATACCATTATAGCTATACTTCAGGAAATACTGTGTATTTTACATGCAAACTATAGTGTAGGGGGTGCATTTATATCATTGTAGTGAGAGGGATTTGAGCCTGATTTGATAATGTTTATGGGAATCCCATTTGTATATACTGGGGAGTTGGACAGAACAGCTAGCTAGCAGAAAAAATGGAAGTCACATGTGGACAATGTTTACTGTTTTGCCGTGTCTATGGTTGTGTTGGTATACCGGTTGAAGGGGATTTCTCTTTATGTCATAGTTGTTACTGGAGATCCCCTTGATAAAACTTTTGAGATGTACTGGATCCTTCACTCCTTTCCTGTGCCTATATTCCCTGGCCAGGATGAATAGGACAAATTTGTAAGTTCACTAACTGAAGACCTATTTTCTGAGACCCTCACTATGAGACTTATTTCCTGGAATGTAAAGGGCTTAGGTCCTCTGGCAAATGAATGATGGTGCTCAGACATTTGAAGTACTTATGGACTTATGTCACTCTTTTGCAAGAGACCCATCTGATGGAATTTGACTTTTTCACAATGCATAAGCTCTGAGTTGGAGCAGTCTATGTGACACTTGCGACAGACAGAAAGCAAGGGTTATGATGTTTAATAATGCATTTTTCTCTCATACTGTGCTGCAGCAGGAGAGAAATGATGAGGGGCAGATTCTGTACTTGAAGTTCGTTGGCTTAGGAGAAGAGATTGCTGTATATAACATATATTCCTGAAACGTGACCCAGAGACCCTTTTGTGAGAAGCTGCAGACACAACTCTTGATGAGCCGGACTGTGGGGGCAGTGGTTGGAGAAGACTTTAATGGGGTGCTTAGTGTGTCCAGGGATAATATATTTCAGAGTCCCCCTCCCCATCATACTCCTAGAATACATTACTAATGGACCTTGTCTCTTCCACCTCCCTTACAGATGGTGTTATTACTATCCTAATCATTATAAATTCACCCATTATTCCCATGCACACTCCTCCTGGTCCAGAATTGATTAGTTTTTGTTGGACCGCTCTCTTATGGACCAAACCCAGGAGGTTACTATTGGTGACCTGGTCATTTCTGACCATGCCCGGTAGTGCTGGATGTGCAGGAAAGATATCTTAAATGTGATTCTAAAGGTGAAACTTGGTCCGTGTGTTAGCCAGATTTACTGGCTTGAACTTCGTGCTGGAAGCGGGATTCCTAATATCCTAGTTATCTAAGATGCTAGGAGTCCCTGCCTCCTAGCGACATACTGTCCCATACTATAATTGACAGTAATTGAATGGACAGTATGTCGCTGGGAGGCAGCGACTCCTAGCATCATAGATCACTATACTGCTAGGAGTCCCGCTCCCAACACGAAGTTCAAGCCGGTAAATCTGGCTAACACACAGACCGAGTTTCACAGGTGAAACACATGTTGTTGCTACCCTAAGAAAAAAAAAGCCTGCTAGAATACCATTAGAAAGCAGCTAACAAGTATTTGAAGCTGATGGTCCTCTGGAGTCCTACAAACTCAAGGTGTAGGATCCTCCAGAGGCTTGCAGTATTGCATAAACCTACTATTCAGCCACCCCTAAACAGTGCTCACAAGCAAAAATGATTGCAGTGGACCCAGACATACAGTGGGGAAAAAAAGTATTTAGTCAGCCACCAATTGTGCAAGTTCTCCCACTTAAAAAGATGAGAGAGGCCTGTAATTGACATCATAGGTAGACCTCAACTATGAGAGACAAAATGAGAAAACATATCTAGAAAATCACATTGTCTGATTTTTTAACAATTTATTTGCAAATTATGATGGAAAATAAGTATTTGGTCACCTACAAACAAGCAAGATTTCTGGCTCTCACAGACCTGTAACTTCTTCTTTAAGAGGTTCCTCTGTCCTCCACTCATTACCTGTAGTAATGGCACCTGTTTGAAATTGTTATCAGTATAAAAGACACCTGTCCACAACCTCAAACAATCACACTCCAAAGTCCACTATGGTGAAGACCAAAGAGCTGTGGAAGGACACCAGAAACAAAATTGTAGACCTGCACCAGACTGGGAAGACTGAATCTGCAATAGGCAAGCAACTTGGTGTGAAGAAATCAACACAATAATTAGAAAATGGAAGACATACAAGACCACTGATAATCTCCCTCGATCAGGGGCTCCACGCAAGATCTCACACCGTGGGGTCAAAATGATCACAAGAACGGTGAGCAAAAATCCCAGAACCACACGGGGGGACCTAGTGAATGACCTGCAGAAAGCTGGGATTAACATAACAAAGGCTACTGTCAGTAGCACACTACGCCACCAGGGACTCAGATCCTGCAGTGCCAGACGTGTCCCCCTGCTTAAGCCAGTACATATCCGGGCCCGTCTGAAGTTTGCTAGAGAGCATTTGGATGTTCCAGAAGACTATTGGGAGAATGTCATATGGTCAGATGAAACCAAAGTAGAACTGTTTGGTAGAAACACAACTCGGCGTGTTTGGAGGAGAGTGAATGCTGAGATGCATCCAAAGAACACCATACCTATGTGAAGCATGGAGGTGGCAACATCATGCTTTGGGACTGTTTCTCTGCAAAGGGACCAGGACGACTGATCCGTGTACGTGAAAGAATGAATGGGGCCATGTATTGTGAGATTTTGAGTGCAAACCTCCTTCCATCAGCAAGGGCATTGAAGATGAAACATGGCTGGGTCTTTCAGCATGACAATGATCCCCAGCACACCGCCAGGGCAACGAAGGAGTGGCTTCGTAAGAAGCATTTCAAGGTACTGGAGTGGCCTAGCCAGTCTCCAGATCTCAACCCCATAGAAAACCTTTGGAGGGAGTTGAAAGTCTGTGTTGCCCAGCGACAGCCCCAAAACATCACTGCTCTAGAGGAGATCTGCATGGAGGAAAGGGGCCAACATACCAGCAACACTGTGTGCCAACCTTGTGAAGACTTACAGAAAACATTTGACCTCTGTCATTGCCAACAAAGGATATATAACAAAGTATTGAGATGAACTTTTGTTATTGACCAAATACTTATTCCCCTTACGTCTGACAGCAGCACAATATGGGGTATCTCTGCCCCTGTGTGTTGTTTAGGACAGGTGAAACCTTTAATTAGCACCAAAAAGGTGCCTCCTACTGGCCCTATAAGAGGGCACAAGAGACCTCCCTCCGCTGTATTTTTTTCTGTCCTGTGTGGGACAGGTGGGCGGAGGTCTCTTGTGACCTCCCGTCGCTAGGGGTTTTATCTACTCCTGGCTTACATTTAGAGAGTACCTCGGTCCATTCCGTTGTTTTCTTCTCAAAGAAAAAACCTCCGGTCCTTTTGGCCTTCACCCTGCAGCGCAGCATGTATCCGGCTCATTGCACTGCAGGCAGCGCGATCCCGGAAGTAAGTAAGGAACCTCCTCGGCCGGAACATTTCTCCGGTCCCGTGTTCCCGGGGGAAGGAAGCCTTTGCGCACCACCACAGCCTACTTCCGGTTTTCTCGGAAAAAGTGCGGTAAGTTTGGAAATTGAAAATTTAAAGGCAAAATATAGAATTGATTTTTGCTGCTTGTATTTTGAGCCTCTGGCTTAGGCTTATGGTCCTCTATGTTCCATTATGGTGTTTGATCCGTTTTTGGTGCTGTATGAATGTTTCTTTGTTGGCTTCCTCCCCTCGCTGCAGGATTACATTAGAAGGTCTTCAGTCCTTTACTTGTTGAGTGGGTGGTTGCTAGCTCCTCGGCTGCGGTTTGCGGTGGTTGGTTTTTTCCTGACGGTTTTTCTCTCTTCAAGTGACCAATTTAAAAAAAAAAAAAAAAAGTATGGTACCCCTTGGTTTTTTCTTTTTATGCGATGCTTGGCAATCTTCCATTTTTCAGTGTCACGTGGCTGTTTGATGTTTCAGATGTCATCTTCTGCATCAGGTAACGGCGATGGGCTTAGGAGGAAAAAGTCCTCTAAACATGAACACCTAACGTGTTTGGATTGCAATACCCCTTTACCTGAAGGCTATGATTTTACCTGCTGTCACCAATGTCGCGGACCTCTGCCAGAAGAACCTTCCATAAGAGAGGTTGTCACTTGGGTAAAGGACTATATGGAGGAGTTTCTTAAAGAGATCCGTTCTTCCATCGCCCAGATTGCCAGGAGACCGCAGGTTGAGACACAATCTTCCTTACGGATCTCTGATGAAGATTATCAAATAGTAGACGAGACACTCTCATTTGACATTTCCACTGAAGATCCCAGCAGGCCGTGCTTCCCACTTGAAAAATTAAGCCGGCTGCTGAAGTCCATCCGGTCTAAGGATCGTGATGTTGACAGGGAAGCCTCCACATCCACCTATAGAGGGCCTAGGGTCTTCCAAGTGGACCAGACATTACAAAAATTAATGTCCTCAGAGTGGAGATGTCCTGAAAAACCTCTTGTGGTTCCTAGGAGGTTCAGCACTATTCCCAGTCCCTCAATGGGATCAATGGGGTTCTCCTCCCAAGGTGGATATGGCGGTGGCCAAATTGTCCCACTGCACTATGGTACTATCAGATGATGGAGCAAATTTGCACGACGCCATGGACAGGCGCATTGACAATACCTTCAAGAAGGCTTATTCAGCTGCCTCGGCCGAGACCGCTGAGGTGGTTGCGTCTTGTGAAGTGCCAGCCAAATTATGCACTGACCTGGTCCACCTCAAAAGGGACATCGACTCTGGAGTCTCCAGAGACGAGCTGCTAGGGTTTCTAGGCTTGGTTTCCAATCAAGGCTGGTGGCCAAATCCCTGGCACTTACCAAGAAGACTGCAGCAGGAAGACCTCTATGGTTAAAACCCTGGAGAGCTGATTTCCCCTCAAAATATAATTTGTGCGCAATACCCTTTGAGCCAGGTAGAGTCTTTGGCAGTGCCCTAGACGAGATCCTAGAGGGCTTGGCCGACAGGAAGGGTAGATCTTTACCCCAGGCCTTCAGAGGTAGATCTGACTCTGGCCGTGGTAGAGGCTATCCGCCTTGTCGTGGACGGCAGTCCCAGAGAGGCTCTAAATATTCCTCTAGGGGCGCCTGCCGGAGATTCCCAAAGTCTGATGATAAAAAAAGAGAAGCCTAGCTTTTGACATCAGAAGCAGTCTTCCTGTGGCCGAGATTCCTGTCGGAGGTCGTCTCTCCCACTTTCTCAACTGCTGGCAGGAAAAAATTTGAGACCCTGGGGTCTGGTAGGTAATCCAAAGAAGATATGCAATCGAGTTCCTCCATCCTCCTCAGGATCGGTTTGTGTTAACTCGCAGCCTCCCTACAATGCAGCAGACTACATTGAAATGCTCCATTCGAGAGTACATTCACAAGGGAGCCCTGGTGGAAGTCCCTTCTCTAGAAGAAGGATCCGGTGTCTATTCTCCCATCTTCCTAGTGCCAAGATCGGCAGACAAGTGGAGAATGATCATAGACTTAAGGTACCTCAACCGCTTCATCAAAAAGAAGCGCTTCCATATGGAAACCATAAAGTCTGTCACCACCTTTCTCCTCCAAGGCGATGTTTTTTGTGACTTTGGATATAAAAGACGCCTATTTGCATATTCCTATTTACCTCCACACAGAAGGTTTCTAAGAATTGCTGTAGTAGTTTCTGGCCACAGGAAGCACTTTCAATTCACAGCACTACCCTTCGGGATCTCCTCTGCTCCCCACACCCCTCAGGCTTCAGGGGATATTCTTGGTGCCTTATCTAGACGACTGGTTGATAAAGGCCCAGTCAGAGTCTGTTCTGCTCCAGTACCTACAGACAGCCATTTCCCTGCTTCAGAGTCTGGGATGGCTTATAAACTGGGAGAAGTCAAAAACGATCCCTTCAACCCGAAGGAAGTTCCTCCGCTACTTCCTAGATTCAGTCCGCCTGCAAATCTCCTTGACACCAGCAAGGAAGGAGAAGCTGGTTGTGGCAGTCTGGCACCTCTTCAAAAAGCCGATAGCCTCCATCAGAACATTGATGAAGATCCTGGGCTTGATGTCTTCCTCAGTGGAGGCAGTACCATGGGCCTTGTGGCATTTACGTCCCCTCCAGAGAGAATTACTAGAGGCTTGGGATCACACCCTTCTTACACTCAGCAAGAAGATTCGACTCTACCCCAGGACCCGTTTTTCCCTCAAGTGGTGGTTACACCTGAAAGACGGAAGGTCCACGGTCTAACCTCCTTGGACCCTGTTGACTACAGATGCATCCCTCACGGGATGGGGAGCCCATTCGGATGAAAACTCCATACAGGGAGTCTGGAGCGTTCCAGAAAGAAGGACCTCATACAACTGGAAGGAGCTCTGAGCTGTATATCGTGCCTTACTCCATTTCTCGCCTCTTCTCAAGGGAAGAGCAGTCAAAGATCCGGTCAGACAACATGACCACAGTGCTGTATGTAAACAGACAGGGAGGCACCAGATCACCAACCCTCCTCAGGGAGGCAGATCTGATATTTACATGGGCAGAGAAAAATCTAACCCATTTATCCGCAGTTCACATTAAGGGCTCCCTGAACATAGTAGCGGATTGGTTGAGTCGGGGTCATGCCGTATCAGGAGAAATGGTCACTCAATCCAGAAGTCTTTCATCATATTACCCTGAAGTGGGGTCTTCCAGAAATAGACCTCATGGCAACCCGACTCAACGCCAAGGTGGAGACGTTCTGTTTCCTTTACCAGGAGGACAATCCCTTGGCAGTGGATGCCCTGTCCATCCCTTGGAGGTCCAGGCTGGCATACATCTTCCCTCCAATTCCAATGATACCGAAGGTATTGATGAAAATCAGACAGGACAAGTCTCTGTGATAGCCATTATTCCATTCTGGCCAAAAAGAGCTTGGTTTTCCCAACTCATGGAGATGAGTCGAGGGATATATTGGAGGCTTCCCCCCATCCAGAACCTGGTTTTCCCAAGGATCTCTGAAGTGCCAGGATCTCTGGAGATTCAACCTGACAGCCTGGAGGTTGAGCAGTCCCAACAGCAGGATAGAGGACTGTCAGAGGCCGTCCTGAAGACTCTTGCTTCTGCAAGAGCAGACTCTGCCAATAAGAACTACCAGAGGACAGCCAAGATTTTCATGGAGTGGTGCTCCAAGAAGGGTAATAATAATCTAGAACCTTCTACGGCTGATATTTTAAATTTTCTTCAAGACAGTTTGGATAAGGGCCTTGCCCCTGCCACTTTGAAAGTGCAGATTGCGGCCCTCTCCACTCATTTGAACAGACGTCTGTCTCAGGATCCTCTGGTTGCAAGGTTCCTTAAAGAGGCAATGAGGCTAAAGCCTCGGTATCATCTCCAGTTCCCCAGTGGGAACTTGCGGTAGTCCTTGCAGGCCTGTGCGGTCCTCCATTTGAACCCTTGGAGACTACGGAGCTAAAATATTTAGCCTACAAAACCACTTTTTTGCTGGCTGTTACATCTGCCAAAAGAGTAGGGGAACTCCAGGCTCTCTCTTCTAGAGAACCGTACATTTTGTTTTTGCAGATAGGGTGCACCTTAGGTTTGCCTGGGTTTAACCCTAAGGTCCCCTCATGCTATAATAGCAATCAGCTAATTTCGTTACCTGTGGTTTTCCCCACTCCAACCTCTGAGGAGGAAGAAAAGCTCTACACCTTAGATGTGGTAAGGTGTCTGCGGATTTACCTATCCTACACTCAACCGCTTAGGACGGCCGAAAACCTACTAATCAATATGCAGGGTAAAAACAAAGGCCTCAAGGCTTCCAAGCCTACTCTATCCACATGGATTAAGGAGACAATTAAGTCTTCCTTTCTTATTCAGGAGTTACTCCCTCCAGTCTTTTCTACGGCCACTCGACCAGGGCTGTGTCGACTTCTTGGGCTGAGTATCGGTCCTTACCATTGGACCAGATTTGTGCGGCTGCATCATGGTCATCTCAGTTGACCTTTGTTAAACATTATCGTTTAGATGTCCGCAGTTCCCAGACAACTGCCTTTGGTCAGACAGTCCTTGACGTTGTAAGGCGAGGAAACCCTCCCTAGGGGAATTACTTGTTATCTCCCCATATTGTGCTGCTGTCGGACGTAAGGGGAATCGTTGATTGTAATGTCAATCTGTATTCCCTTAGTCCTGACAACAGCACAAGGCTTCCCTCCCTAGAAGCTTGCTTCCTTTTACTTTATAATTTACACAGCGGAGGGAGGTCTCTTGTGCCCTCTTATAGGGCCAGTAGGAGGCACCTTTTTGGTGCTAATTAAAGGTTCCACCTGTCCTAAACAACACACAGGGGCAGAGATACCCCATATTGTGCTGCTGTCAGGACTAAGGGAATACAGATTGACACTACAATCAACGATTTTCCACCATAATTAGCAAATAAATACTTTAAAAATCAGACAATGTGATTTTCTGGATTTGTTTTCTCATTTTGTCTCTCATACTTGAGGTCTACCTATGATGTCAATTACAGGCCTCTCTCATCTTTTTAAGTGGGAGAACTTGCACAATTGGTGGCTGACTAAATACTTTTTTTTCCCCACTGTACATGAAAACTAATTTTTGATTTCTTTTTTTTTTTTAATTTGTGAAAAAAAAATATAATCATTGGGAGATGTATTCAATAAAATTTGATTTATACTCTAACGGTTGAAGATTTCAACATTATGCTGACTGTTATTGACATCAACCATTTAAGAAAATCAGAGAAAAATATAACTTGCTTAATAATTTGAACACTGTGTATATATTCTTTGTTGATCACTATACTGTAGAGGTAAAATCTGACACAAACCTACAATATATGGTAAGATATGGTATTGTAAGATACCATAACCATAGTTAGTTATTTAAATTCCACTTACAACCCAAATTCATCTGGCTATTGCTAAATCTATAGAGTCCTGCAAACCTGATTTTTTTCATTCAGTATTTCAGTTATAAAAAGGAAACTACTGGAACCCATTATATTCCCTTGGGCTCCATGTCCATCATAGAATGCATTCAATGGTGTCCTTTTTTCCGTTCTTCTGGTCCTCTAATGCACCTGAGGAATAGAAATACATACAGTGGGGAAAAAAAGTATTTAGTCAGCCACCAATTGTGCAATTACAGGCCTCTCTCATGTCAATTACAGGCCTCTCTCATCTTTTTAAGTGGGAGAACTTGCACAATTGGTGGCTGACTAAATACTTTTTTTCCCCACTGTATGCAGGTGTGAACCTAGTGTAGCTGTCATGACATACTGATAGTTGTAGCTTACTGTATACTGTATATACAACACATGTACAGTTCAACATGCAAAGGAATTAACCCCTTAAGAACTGGGCCTAAAGGTGCGTTAATGACAAGGCCTCATTTTTCAAAACCAACATGTGTCACTTTATATGGCAATAACTTTGAGATGCTTTAACTTAAACAAGTGATTTTTAGACTGTTTTTTCGTGACACATTGTACTTCATGTTAGTGGTAAACATTGATCAATATTTTTGTATTTATTTATAAAAAAAAATAGGGAATTTCATGGAAATTTGGAAAAAAAAAATCACAATTTTCGAAATGTGAAATGCTCTGCTTATCAGACAGTCATATCACACAAATATATCAATAAATATTATCTACCATATCTCTGCTTTGTATTAGCATAATCTTTTAATCATCCTTTAATTTATATTGGATGTTAGAAGGCTTACAAGTGTAACAGCGATTTTCCAGATTTACATGAAAATTTCCCAAACTAATTTCTTAGGGACCACTTCAGTTCTGAAAAGGATTATAAAGGCCTATGTATTAGAAACCTCCATAAATTGCCCAATTTTCAAAACTGCACCCCTCAAATAATTCAAAACAGCATTTCAGAAGTTTGTTAACCCTTTTAGCATTTCATGGGAATTAAAACAATATGGAGGTGAAATTTAGACATTTTCAATAACACATTCATTTAGCCCTAAAATTAACACATTCACAAAGGGTTAAATGAGAAAATGCATCTCACAGTTTGTTATGCAATTTCTCCCGAGCACAGAAATACCCCACATGTGGGTGTAAAGTGATGTTTGGGCACACAGCAGCACACGGGAGGGAAGGAGTGACACTTGGCATTTGAAAAGAAGATTTTGCTGAAATAGTTTTCGGGTGCCATGTCTCATTTGCAGAGCCCCTAGAGTACCAAAACGAAGGAAACCCTCCAAAAGTGACCCCATTTTGGAAACTGCAACCCTGACAGAATTTATCAAGGGGTATAGTGAGCATTTTGACCCCACAGCCGTTTCACTGATTTTATTAACATTGGGATGTGTAAATGAAAAATTACTACAACGTCACTTTATCCCCAAAGTTTTCGTTTTCACAAGGGGATAAAGGAGAAAAAGCACCCCATAGTTTGTTAAACAATTTCTCTTGAACACGTGAATACCCCATATGTGGTTGCAAACTGCTGTATGGGTACATGGCAGGGCTCGGAATGGAAAGAGCACTATTTGGCTTTTGGAGGATGGATTTTGCTGGAACAGTTTTCAGGTGCCATGTCGCATTTGATGAGCAACTAGAGTACCAATACAATGGAAACCACCAAAAGTGACCCCGTTTTGGAAACTACACTCCTCACAGAACATATCAAGGAGTATAGTGAGCTTTTTGACGCCACAGCTGTTTCACAGATTTTATTAACATTGGGACGTGAAAATTAAAAATTATTTTTTTTTCCAATAAACTGTCAATTTAGCCCCAAATTTTTTATTTTTACAAAGGGTTAATGAAGAAAAAAACACCACAGTTAGTTAAACAATTGCTCCCGAACACGTGAACACCCCATATGTGGTTACAAACTGCTGTATGGGTACATGGCAAGGCTCAGAATGGAAAGAGTGCTATTTGTCTTTTGGAGGACAGATTTTGCTGGAATATTTTTCGGGTGCCATGTCATATTTGCAGAGCCCCTAAAGTACCAGCACAATGGAAACCCC
Source organism: Leptodactylus fallax (assembly GCA_947044405.1). Taxonomy (NCBI): domain Eukaryota; kingdom Metazoa; phylum Chordata; class Amphibia; order Anura; family Leptodactylidae; genus Leptodactylus; species Leptodactylus fallax. Next base: position 1,421,109 of record CAMRHE010000424.1, read on the forward strand.
TAAAAAGTGACCCCATTTTGTAAACTACACCCCTTATAGAATTTATCAAGGCATATAGTGAGCATTTTGACCTCACAGCTGTTTCACAGATTTTATTAGCATTGGGACCTAAAAAATGAAAAATTATTTTTTGCTATAAACCGTCCATTTATTCTCAAATTTTTCATTCTTACAAGGGATTAATGAAGAAAAAACAACCCATAGTTTGTTACACAATTTCTCATGAACACGCTAATACCCCATATGCGGTTGTAAACTGCTGTATGGGTACATGGCGGGGCTCAGAATGGAAAGAGTGCTATTTGGCTTTTGGAGGGCGGATTTTGCTGGAATAGTTTTCAGGTGCCATGTCGCATTTGCAGAGCTCCTAAAGTACCAATAGAATGGAAACCCCCCAAAAGTGACCCCATTTTAGAAACTACACCGCTCAAAGAATTTCTCAAGGGGTATTATCATTTTGAGCCCAAGACTGCTTCCCAAAAATGAATGTACAAATTGAAATTTGAAATTTTTATAGAAATATGCCATTTCAGTCCCCAATATGTTGTGCCCAATATGTGTCATCAGAAACATACACTCCTAAAACTATTAAGTGGGCTATCCCGGGGACAAAAAGGTTGTATATATGGGTGTAAACTGCTGCTTGGGCACACAGCAGGGCTCAGAAGGGAAGGAGCACTGTGCTTTTTATTTTTTGGTGTATAGCTTTAGAGGGGAATTTCAGGACGCCGTGTTGTTTTTGCAGAGCCCTAGAGGTGCCAGTAAACTGGAATTCCCCAAGATGTGACCCCATTTTGTAGGGGCAATTTTAGGGTATCTGCAAACATTACATGACGTCCAAAAACCAAGAATCTAAATCAGCGGTCCAAAAGCACATAACGCTCACAAAAGCTTGGCTTTTGTGCCCTGTTGTGTGCCCAAACAGCAATTTATACCCTGTAACAACTGGGGGGAATTAGACTCAAAATGGCGGCTTTTCCTGGTCCGGACAGCGGTGGTTCGTGATACTGGGCGCCGGATAGATAGCGTTCAGACGGTCCAAGTGTAAAAATAAATGGGCTTTATTCAGCTTATGTGCAACATAACAAAACAACAAAAAAACCTATGCCACAGTTAGGGCACTAACTAACTCCTCGAGTCCCTAACTAGCCTCTGGGGCAATAAGAGCTTGACTTAGTCTCTGTAAGTCCTCTCTGGATCCCAGCCCTCTTGGACAGACTGCCTCTCTGTCCTAGGCTGGTCCACCATTTCCCGCTCCATGCAGGTTTCTCCAGCCTTCTGGAGATACACGCCCCCCACCCAAAGGTGTGGCTGAGGGCCTTTTCTGGCCTGGGCCTGGGTCGCTCAACAGCGCCCTCTGGTTCACATACTCACATACCCTCCCCCTCAGCTCACTATCCATGGTGTGAGCTAAAATGGGACTAGACATCCTATGACGAAGTCCCTCTTCAACCAAGTATGCCTGTCCAGTGTCTCTCCAGAAGTCCCAATCTCGCGGTATCTTCTTCCAAATTCCGCTTACTCGACATTTCCGGTTTCTCCGACCTACAAACACTACGCGAAGATCCTGGCCATTCTGTGCAAAGGCAAGTTTTACTTCACCACCTTCACAATTCGCCGTACAGGAAATTCAGCCATCCCATTGCATGACTTTGATTCCTTTAGTGAATAGCCGTAAGAATCTTCATCTTCTCCTATCACGAATCCACAGGATCTCAGAGACCAACTGACACGTACTTCATGCACATCAATGTCTTTAGAGTATAAATGTTTCACGGGTACCTTTTCTGTAACCTTCATCTCAAAGCAAACTTTACCATCACCATCAAGGCTTAGAAGTTTAGGAGACATAGTTGGCTTTCTTTCCTCTTTGTTTGAGAAACACAAGCTCTGTACTGCAGTATCTTCTCCTTCTGCACAAGGGCCATACCGTACACCCTCACATAATAGATCACGCTGAACTACATTTTCTGGTATGTCTTTAACAAATGTCACATCATTGGTGACATGTAACCATCTCTTACTTCTGCATGCAAATGACGGCTGCTCAGTCTCTGCATTAGAACCTCTACCACGGTTACTTCCATTAGTTAGGGACATAGCAACATTGTATCTCAGCCTCTTCTTGTTGCTATTAGCATCAGGCGGTAAAAGAACTTCTGCCTCTTCTCTTCTTTTTGGGTTGACTGCATTACTTCCTGACTCCCTCTTCACAGACAACATGGAGTCATTATTCACCATTTGTCCACCAGACATTTGGCTAGAGACAGGCACAGCAACACCTTTATCCACAATGGCTTCAGACACTTTAGCTGTTGGGACAATATATGCGTGGTCAGTCTTCTTACGGACTCTTGTTCCACACTTTTGATGACCCTTCACCTTATTTACCATCTCACAGCCCTCTAGGCTTTGGACCTCATTGGTTTGAGGCTGGACCCGCTCTGTCACAGGCAGTGTGTAACCAATCACAGTTTCTTCTTCTGTTGGACCTTCTTTGGCCTCCTTATATTTTACGGGAAGTCCACCTTTAGCAGCATCTTCCTGGGGAACTATACCCTCTACTTGACGTTTTACCGAATCACGTGGTTTCATCATAATCTCATCATTGGTATCTATGCCGGAAGCTTTCTCTAATTCTAATGCCTTCTGTAGCGCACAAATCTCTGATTCCAGCTCCAGAACTGCCACATTTCTCTGAGCAGCCTCCATCTCAGTTTTTACTATTGCAACTTGCAGAACTTCCTCAATCTTCCTGACATCTTCTATGGCAGCAGATGTAGATGCCATCTCTTTATCCACCATGTCTCCTAATTCTAGGATATTCTGCAGTGTCCTTCTAACATTTGTCAGGTCAGCATCCTGGATGATATTTTCTGCTTCCCTCATTGTTCCCTGAACTATATTGAACTGATTCTGCAACACCTTCTGATAAAGCTTCTGCTCATCTGCAGACTTTTTGTCAAGTCTTTCATTCAAGTCCCGTATCTCAGGGGCTCTCTCATCTTGCTCTTGGTTGAATAAAGACTCTATTTCTTGAATCACATTTTTCAGGGATAACAGCTCTGATTCTTTAGAGGTTAACAGGCTCTGCAGCGAGTCCTTCTCAGCTTCTAGTGCTGCCAGCTTTGAAGATAGTGCAGATGCCGACTGTTCAGTATTGGATAAAGACTGCTGCAATCGATCCAATTCTTCTCTTTTAGATTCCACTTCGGCTTTCAACTGTTCCATCTGAAACTCCAGCTGTTCCTTGATTTCCTCCTGCTTGTTCACTTGCACCTTTAGTTTAGCAACAAGCATTTTTAGATCTACAATCTCAGCAGATAAATTAGACAGGTTTCCCTCAAACTGAATCCTCATGTCTTCTATCTGGAGGTCCAATTCTCTCTTGGCCTTTTCCAGCTTGTCATAAGAATTAGCTTTGTTCTCATACAATATCTGCACAGATTCCAGGTTTTTCTCAACTTCATCCTTGGAGTCAGCCAAATCCTCCATTTTTCCCTTCAGATCAGTCGCCTGAGCCTGCAGTGTTGAAATCTGCTTTGTCAAATCTCTTTTTGCTATCTCCTCTTCCTCTAGTTGCTCAAGGAACTTCCATTTGTTTTAGTTTTGTACTAAGGTCAAGCTTCTGACGGGTTTCTTCTTGCAAAAGTTCCTGAGTGTCCTGAAGCTGAAATTCTAGTGTAGAAAAAACTTTGGAAAGTTTGATAAACTTGCTGTCTGCTTGAGAAAGAAGCCCTGTGACATTATTCAATTCCACCCGCAGACCGTTTGCCTTGTCTAGCAGTTCTGCTTGAAACCTGTCCCCTTCTGTGACTTTTAGTTGCAGCTCTTGAAGTTGAGTCTCTACTTTTTTATGACTCTCGTGTAAGGTTTGCACTTTCTGAGCATAGACAGACGACTTCTCATTATCTTCACAAGATCCTGACAGCGCCCCCTCCAGGCTACATATTCTAGCTTTGAGTTCCCTTTCTCTTTGTTTAGCAGTTTCAAGCTCATCTCTTAATTTTTCAATGACACTCTCTTTGGCAATGGAGTCTTGAACATGCTGCTCCTTTAAATCCTGCAATTGCTTCTCAAGCACTTGCTTTTGCTCTACACTCTGTATGACTTCATTAGATAGAGCACATTTCATTTCTGCAAAATCCTTCTTAGTGACACAGTCCATTCCAGGCAAACCCAGTACCACATTTTCACAATGACTAAAATATGAACGCCTCATAGATTCAAGATGTTTCTTTGACTTCAGGTTCAACTTAAGGTTCTCTTTTTCTAATACCTCAAATTGCCGTTTAAGCTGCACCATAATATTTTCATCTTTGGCGCTTTGATGCACTCCAATACAGTCAGCAGGGACATATTCATTCATAGAACAGAGGTGCTTTAGAAAAACTGAGTCACCGTCATGCAATTCATCATCTTTACTTGCATTCCACATGATCTGTTCCGGGTTTTGTGTCTCTCTGCATTCAGACTGCTGCACTAATAAACCTGTGCATAACTTCTCTGCTTTTTTACAAGCTGAAATTCTCTTTTCCTTGCCCATGGTTTACTAACAAGATTACACAATATTCCACAGCAACCTTGGGTTCAACCGGCAGCAACTTTTTGCTATCTTCTGCAGTCACATATATTCAAACAGTTAACTTATGTGGCACTACAACAACCAGCATTTTCTTCTGTCTTCCACAGAAAACACCAACATGGCACCATAGCCTTTCACATAGACTTGTTTGCAATATCCAGCTTCTACACACATTGCTTACTTTCTTGCCATCAGCAAACACTTCACAGACTTCTGTGCCACAGTATACACAAAGTCCATTCCCTGGATTCCTCTTCCAGAGTTTTACTTTCACCAGTTTTTGCACACCCTTTGCTATGTTGCAATTCACTCACCCCTTCCTGGGTTTCTCAGTTGAAATCACCGATTTCTTCCAGCTGTAGGCCACAATGCACACTTAGCAGTACTGCAGTCACCAACCACTTGTCTTCCAGGACTTGCGTGGATCTCTTTATGCCCGCGTTCTCCACCATATGTAACAACTGGGGGGAATTAGACTCAAAATGGCGGCTTTTCCTGGTCCGGACAGCGGTGGTTCGTGATACTGGGCGCCGTATAGATAGCGTTCAGACGGTCCAAGTGTAAAAATAAATGGGCTTTATTCAGCTTATGTGCAACATAACAAAACAACAAAAAAACCTATGCCACAGTTAGGGCACTAACTAACTCCTCGAGTCCCTAACTAGCCTCTGGGGCAATAAGAGCTTGACTTAGTCTCTGTAAGTCCTCTCTGGATCCCAGCCCTCTTGGACAGACTGCCTCTCTGTCCTAGGCTGGTCCACCATTTCCCGCTCCATGCAGGTTTCTCCAGCCTTCTGGAGATACACGCCCCCCACCCAAAGGTGTGGCTGAGGGCCTTTTCTGGCCTGGGCCTGGGTCGCTCAACAGCGCCCTCTGGTTCACATACTCACATACCCCTCCCCCTCAGCTCACTATCCATGGTGTGAGCTAAAATGGGACTAGACATCCTATGACGAAGTCCCTCTTCAACCAAGTATGCCTGTCCAGTGTCTCTCCAGAAGTCCCAATCTCGCGGTATCTTCTTCCAAATTCCGCTTACTCGACATTTCCGGTTTCTCCGACCTACAAACACTACGCGAAGATCCTGGCCATTCTGTGCAAAGGCAAGTTTTACTTCACCACCTTCACAATTCGCCGTACAGGAAATTCAGCCATCCCATTGCATGACTTTGATTCCTTTAGTGAATAGCCGTAAGAATCTTCATCTTCTCCTATCACGAATCCACAGGATCTCAGAGACCAACTGACACGTACTTCATGCACATCAATGTCTTTAGAGTATAAATGTTTCACGGGTACCTTTTCTGTAACCTTCATCTCAAAGCAAACTTTACCATTGTGGCATCCCAGAGCTGGCTATGGCTGGGCTGAGGGTGATCTCTGTGTATTGTATTATTTCCTGTTGCTTCATAGCCTGTGTGACATAGCAGGGGGTCCTGAGTCTCACACAACACAGCGCCACCTAGTGAGCCTCACACATGCATTACACCTCCCATAGGATTGAATAGTAACCAAATGTCCAATGGGAGGACATCGCCTGGGAAAAGGGGAGGAGTCAGCTGATCACTGGGTCCCCATGGTAACACCCCTGCAGGAAGGTCCTGCGTGTGAGGAGTTAGAATTGTGGAGTGTTAGGAGGAGGAGGTGAGGAGATAAGTGTGATGTCCTGTGAAGAAAGCAGTGAGTTTAGTGCAGGAATCTCAAGTCCTAGACAGGCCCAGGAAGGTTGGAGAGCTGACAAACTCCAGCTATTCAGAAGATCCTGTCCCCTGTCTGCCTAACCATCGCCCTGAAGGAAGTCAAGCATCATTATCTTGTCAGCATGAGACTGTGGAGAGAACATTCTGGAACACGTGCTCCATAGCCAGTATCACAGGATCCAGGGGCCAAGGCCAGACCTGTGGAATATCCTGCCACCCTGACTATTGCACCCCGAAACTCTGAGCTATCAGGACCACATAACGTGAGTGGGGAATATTATGTACTAGTATCATGGTGGGCATCCTCCTATGAGCCAAATAGGAGCTCAGACGCACCTTAGGGCTGTAACACTGAAGTATAAGGGCTAGGAACACCTTTCATCAAGTCTACCCTGCACCCCAGGACTTTGCTGTGTCACCAGGCGTACCCCGTTGTTTTGTATTGAAGAAACTGTTTAAGCATTTGTGCCTCCACACCCATGGAAGTAAAAGTTCAACTTTACAACCGTTTCTGTGTCTGACTCTGCACCGACAACATCAGGGCGCCCCAAACACCACCAGTCGGCACAGTATAGGGGAAGCGCCCAGGGGGAACAATCACCACCAACATTTGTGCAGCCCCCTCATCACCGGTACCAGTGGTGGTAACGTGGGACAGCACCAGCGCTGCGCCCTCGTGCCCAGAGACCGTGACAAGTCTGCGCTGTTTGCACCCCGCAATCCCAACTGCAGCGTTACCTTCCATCTGGTCACCGCAAGAAAAACTGGCGTCACGAACAGGATACGGGTGTGTGCCATTTTGAGAAAGTCGCCACGAAAAGTGCGCCAAATTGTCTCCAGAGCATCGGTCTTTATTGTGGACTTTGCTAAGATCAAGTTTATTCCCTGAGAGTGCTTGCCACAAAGAGGGAAGTAAAAGTTCAACTTTACAACCGTTTCTGTGTCTGACTCTGCACCGACAACATCAGGGCACCCCAAACACCACCAGTCGGCACAGTATAGGGGAAGCGCCCAGGGGGAACAATCACCACCAACATTTGTGCAGCCCCCTCATCACCGGTACCAGTGGTGGTAACGTGGGACAGCACCAGCGCTGCGCCCTCGTGCCCAGAGACCGTGACAAGTCTGCGCTGTTTGCACCCCCGCAATCCCAACTGCAGCGTTACCTTCCATCTGGTCACCGCAAGAAAAACTGGCGTCACGAACAGGATACGGGTGTGTGCCATTTTGAGAAAGTCGCCACGAAAAGTGCGCCAAATTGTCTCCAGAGCATCGGTCTTTATTGTGGACTTTGCTAAGATCAAGTTTATTCCCTGAGAGTGCTTGCCACAAAGAGGGGGAGCCCTAAACCCCTGAAGTAAGCCCTAAAGACTGTCCTCTCAGTGTGTTACAGCCCTGGAAGAGTTAAAACGCCCAGGACTTGTTTGCTGCGCCACATCGCTGTGTAAGAACGCCCACAAAGGGTTAACTGTACCTTGCAAAAGTGCGGGAGATTTTTAGCACTGCCCATGAGGCCAGGAGACCCATCTGCCGCCATCTTAGGAGAGCCCAGAATGCTGAACGCAATGCTCCAGCGCACCCATACAAGAAAGTGAAAGGCGAACGTGCCAGCGCCATTTCTGACTCTCCGGTGCCGCATCACCGTCCCTGCTGTTCACCGCTGATCTCTGGTCCACGCTGCAGTTGCTGTCAGTGAGTACTGTGCCTCCCTGTCCTTGTCTTCAGTCCTCCCACGGCCCCAGCGAGTGTTTTCCGTGTCCGTGGGGAGTGCCACCATTAAAGAGGGGGAGCACACCGTCAGCCTGCATCACAGTGACTCTGTTAATAGCTACAGCATTCTTAAAGGGACAGCATTCCAAGTTGTAGTCTCCATTCCCTGCCAGCAAGCAGTTGAGTTTCTTAAAGAGACGGCGACCTAATTTCAGTCATACCTGCAAACAACATGACTGAGCAAAGTGACATTGTGCCATCTGTTTCTAGTGATCCAGCAGTGCCCATGGCGAGCAGCCTACCATTCTCCATGCCATTTTACCCTGGCGCACCATGGCTGCCGCGCTACAAAGGGGAGGCGCATACCCTCAGGGACTTTCGTGAGAAGATGCTGTCTCTCTTCCAGTTCTATCCTCTGAATACAGAACAGCAGATACAGATCCTGCTGGGCCAGCTTGAGGGTGCTGCAGCTAGGGAGGTCAAATCCTGGCCTGCCTCTGACAAAAGAACCCCTGGGCAAATTCTGGACAAACTCCAGGTGAACTTTGACGTGCGATCTGTCTCCGAGGTAAAGATGCGCTTCTTTTCCAGACGACAACTACCTGGTGAGACCCTGCGGGACTATGCTTTATCCCTCCAAGAGGCGTTCAGAGCTGTGGTGCAAGTGGATCCACGTGAAAATGTGGACTCTGATAAAATCTTGCTTGACCGCTTCATAGAAGGGGCGGGTACCACATTGCTCCAGAGTCAGTTGCGAATGCTTGCTGCACAACATCCCAGCATCACATTTGCTGACTTCAAGGCCCTTGCCATCCAGGTCTTGGGACAGGAGCAGCCCCAGCCGAGCCCAGTCATCTGTGCTCCCTCACCTGGACCCTCAACAAGCATTGCTCCAGTTGTCCTGCCACTACCTCTGGGTACCTCACCTGCCGCCCAAACCGCGCAGACTACACCAGCAGACTCCAGAGATGACCTTCTGGCCCGAGTGGATCATCTGACCCGTGCCATGGAACAGATCACCGTCCGTCTAGATCGTCTGACCCAGCCGTCTTCATTGTCCAGTGATCCTTTGCGAAGTCTCAACATCTCACCTGAGTCGCCACCCAGACGTCCGTCTTCAGTGAAACCTCCGCAGAGTGAGAGGCCATACTGTACCTATTGCCATAGATATGGACACACCAGGCCTCAGTGTTTTCAGTTAAACGGGCCACCCCCGAGGCAGCGGGCCGCCCCTCGGGAGGAAAGAAGAAGGGCCCAGGTGAATCTTCAGTGCCATTGTCACGCTTCGTCTCAGCCTGCCCACACATCACAATCCGGGTGAACGGCGTCCCTCTGACAGCGTTGGTGGACACTGGATCTCAGGTAACAACCCTGCGCAAGCAGGTGTTCCTTGAACATTGGGACTTAGATGTGTTGAATAGAACACCTGACACATGGATAAATCTGTGTGCCAGCAATGGACAGCCCATACCACAGCAGGGTTATTGGGAACCCACTATCCAGATTGGGGACTTGAAACTGCCTAGACAGGGTGTAATTGTCACTGATGTAGAGGATGATAGGTTTGCAGTTGTAATATTAGGCATGAATGTTTTACGCCATTGCTTTGCAGAAGTGTTGGATGCCTTGCATGCCTCTCTCCTTACAGCTTCTCCCAGTGACCAGCAGACCATTCAGCGGGCCATTCGTGTACTCAATGCCCAGCACAAGTTCGCCAACAAACAAGGTGAAATTGGTCGAGTCCGGATCCAAGATACCCGTTCAGTAACCCTACAGCCTGGAACAGAAACTATGGTGTGGTGCCGTGCCCGTCCGGGCATAGAAAATCAGGACTACGAGGCCTTGCTACAACCCATACAGGTAGATGGCCAACCACTTGTCATGGCTGCCCGCAGCCTTGTCACAGTTTCCAATGGACGTGTTCCTGTCCGCTTAGTCAACTTGGGCGATGCTCCCGTGAACCTCCACAAGTTCCACTCTGTGGCCCTGCTACACCGGTTAGCACCAGAAGACATTCTCTCTGGTGATTCTACCGCCACACAGCATTCCACCCAAGCTGCTGAGAACATTCAGAATGGAGCCACGAAGCCCTGGTGGGATGAATTGAACGTGGGAGATGCCAATACCCCTATAGAGCACATCAATGGGGTTCGCAATGTGGCCAAGCGTTACCAACAGGCATTCAGCAAACACCCATTGGACTTTGGTAAGACCACGACCATACAACATCGCATTCTGACTGGCGACCACCATCCAATCAAGGAGCGTCACCGTCCAATACCACCAGCGATGTACCAACCGGTGAAAAAGTTGATCCAAGAGATGCGAGATGCTGATGTCATCCGGGAGAGTAACAGCCCCTGGGCAGCCCCGCTAGTCCTTGTCAAGAAGAAAGACGGAACCCTACGATTTTGTGTGGACTATCGTAAACTCAACAACGTCACGCACAAGGACGCATACCCATTGCCGCGGATTGAGGAATCTCTAACGGCTTTGGGATCAGCTACCTGTTTCTCGACCCTGGACTTAACCAGTGGATACTGGCAAGTCCCTATGGCGCCTGAAGATCGTGAAAAGACTGCGTTTACGACCCCGATGGGACTCTTTGAATTCAATAGTATGCCATTTGGGCTATGTAATGCCCCAGCCACATTCCAACGGCTTATGGAGAGGTGCCTCGGCCATGAGAATTTCCAGAGTGTGCTACTGTACCTGGACGATGTTATTGTATTCTCCCGGACATACCAAGAACACCTTCGTCACCTGTCCGAGGTATTCAAGGTACTTATACAGCACGGCCTAAAGGTGAAGCCCTCCAAGTGCTACCTGTTGAAACCCCAAGTTCACTACCTTGGGCATGTCGTGAGCGCACAAGGCGTCCAACCTGATCCTGAAAAGATCACTGCAGTCCAGAACTGGCGAAGACCAACTACCGTCAAAGAAGTCCGAAGCTTCCTTGGATTCGCAGGTTACTACCGGCGTTTCATACCACACTTCGCCCAAGTAGCCGAGCCTCTGAACGAGTTGTTGCGCGGTTGTCCCAGAGAAAACTACAACCGAAAGCTTCCGGTAGACTGGACAGCGCGTCAAGAGGAAGACTTTCAAGCGCTTAAAGCACTTGTGACGCAACCACCAATTCTAGCCTATCCCGACTACAGTCAGCCATTCTGCTTGTACACAGATGCAAGTCACCAAGGTTTGGGTGCAGTGTTGTCCCAGGTTCAGGACAACAAAGAGCGAGTCATCGCCTACGCCAGCAGGAGTCTGAGAGGCGCGGAGAAGAACGACCAGAACTATAGTTCTTTCAAACTCGAACTTCTGGCGCTTGTCTGGGCCATGACAGAGAAGTTTAAAGACTACCTGGCTGCCACACCCTTTACCGTGTACACAGATAACAATCCGTTGGCGCATCTGGACACTGCTCGACTGGGAGCCCTTGAACAACGGTGGGCCTCAAGACTCGCGAATTACAAGTTCTCTGTCAAGTATCGCAGTGGCAAGTCCAACGCTAACGCTGATGCACTCTCAAGGTTGCCTGTGGGAGAAGAACCACCCCGAGAAGACATCTGGGAAGAGGTGGAGATGCCACCATTCTACAACAAGTTTGCCCAACAGGTTGCTATTGGTGTCCCTGTAGAAGGAGAATCTCTGGCGAAAACAGCTGCCGAATCCCTCCAGGAGCCATCTCTGTGGAAAACGTTCCAAGAAGAGAGCAGAGTTTTAGGAGAATTGTCAGATTTCCTGCTTACAGGAAGAATACCAACCCGTGTAAAGAGAGGTCTTCATGACGTGGAATTAAAACGCCTTTGGCGACAGAGGAAGCGCCTGTTTGTCCAACGAGGCCTTCTACTTAGAAACACTCTTGATCCTGTCACAGGTGAAAGGCTTCATCAGATCCTCGTACCAAGAAGAGACGCACAGATGATACTTGAGGCGTATCATGACAGATCCAGTCACTTCGGCGTACAAAAGACCGAAGCTACCATCCGTCGTCGCTTCTATTGGGTTGGGATGAGGAGTGACATTGAGAGTTGGTGCCGAGAGTGTCCCGCCTGTAGTATCACCAAGGAAGGTCGAAGAGATCAGAAGGCCCCTCTACATCCTATTAAGACTCAAAAGCCGTGTGAAATTGTTGCTCTGGACCATGTGAAGTTGGGTCCCACACGTTCCGGCTACAGCTACGCTCTGACAATGGTGGATCATTACTCCAAGTTCCTTGTCATCGTGCCTGTCAGAGATCTTACAGCAAGAACTACGGCTGAGACCTTCTACGCAGAGTTTGTCCGCCATTACGGTTGTCCTGAGCATATCCTCACCGACCGTGGATCGGCGTTTGAATCCCAATTGTTCCGTGAGCTGTGTCAGTTCCAAGACTGCAAGAAGTTGCGAACCACAGCGTATCACCCTCAAGGGAATGGTATGTGTGAGAAGGCAAATCAAGTGATCATCGGCATGCTAAGAACAGCCGCAGTTACACCTGGTGTTGAGTGGCCTGAGCGTATCAAGGACTTGGCCTATATTTACAACAACACACCCCAAACATCTACGGGATACGCACCATTTTATCTAATGTTTGGAAGACAAGGTCAACTTCCTTCAGACTTAACCCTTGGTGTGAAGGTCCCTGACACCATCAATCCACTACCCATAACAGACTGGGTTGTTGAACACCGCCGACGTATGGAGGAAGCTAAAGAGATAGTTGAAACGCGCATGGATGAGGTTCGTAGGAGACAACAGGAGGATTACAACCATCACGCCCATGCAGCGCCCCTGAAAGTTGCCGACCGTGTATGGTTAAGGAATAACCATCGGAATGTGAAATTGGATCCATTCTGGGAGAAAGAACCATACAGTGTCATCTCCATACCATATCCTGAATCCGACGTGTATGAGATCTCTAAACCTGGGAGACAGCCCCAAGTAGTACACCGAAACCGTCTGAAGCTGTGCCTTAAAGAAGGACTACCCACAGAGGTGCCCCCAGCTGAGACAACGAGTACAGAGATCTTGTCACCGTATGAAGCAAAAGAGAGACACCCAACGTTAACTGAGCTTATGTGGGCGCCTAAACTACTACCATTTAGCTGTTATCCACCAATTGCTCTAGTGCAAGAGAACCCTTCGACAGATGATTTAATTGATTTCAGTGACTCTGTTCCTGATTCAAATCTCGTTCCACTTAGGCGTTCTGAGCGTACCACAAAAGGCATACCTCCAACACGCTATAGTGATGCCATGGCTGTCCTTGGGTAAAAGAGGTTAACTGTCTCTGCTTCTGTATATATGTTATTCCTGCTCTGATTACATTAATGTTTTTCCTGTGTGTATATACAGTATATATATAATATCTTGCCATGTAATATAGTATTTACATTTATATGCAACAATCCAAGCCATAGTGCCTGGCTCACCGAGCCAAGGAAGTTCTGTTACCCCATTGCGGTATGGACATTCGTGCTAGAGTGCCTACTCTTCCTTACAGAAAGGACTGTTTATTGTTTCTCAGAGAGACTCTCATGATAATGGACACTCACGAAATTTGTGCCAGAGAGCCTCTGGACCCATTTGCACTACTGTTGTTTCTATATGGACTGTCTGATGGTACCGCCAAAAGGTTCCATAAGTCTGAGTTTAATTATCTCTCCGTTACCCTTCAGACTTCTCATGGACATTTCAGGACTATGCCGGGAGGTCTTACCTCAAGTTTCTAGGTATTATATTTTTCTAAACTGTTAGTGACATTTGCACTTTATTCGTATTTATTAACGTTATGTTACATTTCTCACCTTCACCCCAGCCCGTCGCCGAGGTCGGCTCAGTGAAAGAGGGGGAGTATGTGGCATCCCAGAGCTGGCTATGGCTGGGCTGAGGGTGATCTCTGTGCATTGTATTATTTCCTGTTGCTTCATAGCCTGTGTGACATAGCAGGGGGTCCTGAGTCTCACACAACACAGCGCCACCTAGTGAGCCTCACACATGCATTACACCTCCCATAGGATTGAATAGTAACCAAATGTCCAATGGGAGGACATCGCCTGGGAAAAGGGGAGGAGTCAGCTGATCACTGGGTCCCCATGGTAACACCCCTGCAGGAAGGTCCTGCGTGTGAGGAGTTAGAAGTGTGGAGTGTTAGGAGGAGGAGGTGAGGAGATAAGTGTGATGTCCTGTGAAGAAAGCAGTGAGTTTAGTGCAGGAATCTCAAGTCCTAGACAGGCCCAGGAAGGTTGGAGAGCTGACAAACTCCAGCTATTCAGAAGATCCTGTCCCCTGTCTGCCTAGCCATCGCCCTGAAGGAAGTCAAGCATCATTATCTTGTCAGCATGAGACTGTGGAGAGAACATTCTGCAACACGTGCTCCATAGCCAGTATCACAGGATCCAGGGGCCAAGGCCAGACCTGTGGAATATCCTGCCACCCTGACTATTGCACCCCGAAACTCTGAGCTATCAGGACCACATAACGTGAGTGGGGAATATTATGTACTAGTATCATGGTGGGCATCCTCCTATGAGCCAAATAGGAGCCCAGACGCACCTTAGGGCTGTAACACTGAAGTATAAGGGCTAGGAACACCTTTCATCAAGTCTACCCTGCACCCCAGGACTTTGCTGTGTCACCAGGCGTACCCCGTGGTTTTGTATTGAAGAAACTGTTTAAGCATTTGTGCCTCCACACCCATGGAAGTAAAAGTTCAACTTTACAACCGTTTCTGTGTCTGACTCTGCACCGACAACATCAGGGCGCCCCAAACACCACCAGTCGGCACAGTATAGGGGAAGCGCCCCGGGGGAACAATCACCACCAACATTTGTGCAGCCCCCTCATCACCGGTACCAGTGGTGGTAACGTGGGACAGCACCAGCGCTGCGCCCTCGTGCCCAGAGACCGTGACAAGTCTGCGCTGTTTGCACCCCCGCAATCCCAACTGCAGCGTTACCTTCCATCTGGTCACCGCACCATCACCATCAAGGCTTAGAAGTTTAGGAGACATAGTTGGCTTTCTTTCCTCTTTGTTTGAGAAACACAAGCTCTGTACTGCAGTATCTTCTCCTTCTGCACAAGGGCCATACCGTACACCCTCACATAATAGATCACGCTGAACTACATTTTTTGGTATGTCTTTAACAAATGTCACATCATTGGTGACATGTAACCATCTCTTACTTCTGCATGCAAATGACGGCTGCTCAGTCTCTGCATTAGAACCTCTACCACGGTTACTTCCATTAGTTAGGGACATAGCAACATTGTATCTCAGCCTCTTCTTGTTGCTATTAGCATCAGGCGGTAAAAGAACTTCTGCCTCTTCTCTTCTTTTTGGGTTGACTGTATTACTTCCTGACTCCCTCTTCACAGACAACATGGAGTCATTATTCACCATTTGTCCACCAGACATTTGGCTAGAGACAGGCACAGCAACACCTTTATCCACAATGGCTTCAGACACTTTAGCTGTTGGGACAACATATGCGTGGTCAGTCTTCTTACGGACTCTTGTTCCACACTTTTGATGACCCTTCACCTTATTTACCATCTCACAGCCCTCTAGGCTTTGGACCTCATTGGTTTGAGGCTGGACCCGCTCTGTCACAGGCAGTGTGTGACCAATCACAGTTTCTTCTTCTGTTGGACCTTCTTTGGCCTCCTTATATTTTACGGGAAGTCCACCTTTAGCAGCATCTTCCTGGGGAACTATACCCTCTACTTGACGTTTTACCGAATCACGTGGTTTCATCATAATCTCATCATTGGTATCTATGCCGGAAGCTTTCTCTAATTCTAATGCCTTCTGTAGCGCACAAATCTCTGATTCCAGCTCCAGAACTGCCACATTTCTCTGAGCAGCCTCCATCTCAGTTTTTACTATTGCAACTTGCAGAACTTCCTCAATCTTCCTGACATCTTCTATGGCAGCAGATGTAGATGCCATCTCTTTATCCACCATGTCTCCTAATTCTAGGATATTCTGCAGTGTCCTTCTAACATTTGTCAGGTCAGCATCCTGGATGATATTTTCTGCTTCCCTCATTGTTCCCTGAACTATATTGAACTGATTCTGCAACACCTTCTGATAAAGCTTCTGCTCATCTGCAGACTTTTTGTCAAGTCTTTCATTCAAGTCCCATATCTCAGGGGCTCTCTTATCTTGCTCTTGGTTGAATAAAGACTCTATTTCTTGAATCACATTTTTCAGGGATAACAGCTCTGATTCTTTAGAGGTTAACAGGCTCTGCAGCGAGTCCTTCTCAGCTTCTAGTGCTGCCAGCTTTGAAGATAGTGCAGATGCCGACTGTTCAGTATTGGATAAAGACTGCTGCAATCGATCCAATTCTTCTCTTTTAGATTCCACTTCGGCTTTCAACTGTTCCATCTGAAACTCCAGCTGTTCCTTGATTTCCTCCTGCTTGTTCACTTGCACCTTTAGTTTAGCAACAAGCATTTTTAGATCTACAATCTCAGCAGATAAATTAGACAGGTTTCCCTCAAACTGAATCCTCATGTCTTCTATCTGGAGGTCCAATTCTCTCTTGGCCTTTTCCAGCTTGTCATAAGCATTAGCTTTGTTCTCATACAATATCTGCACAGATTCCAGGTTTTTCTCAACTTCATCCTTGGAGTCAGCCAAATCCTCCATTTTTCCCTTCAGATCAGTCGCCTGAGCCTGCAGTGTTGAAATCTGCTTTGTCAAATCTCTTTTTGCTTTCTCCTCTTCCTCTAGTTGCTCAAGGAACTTCCATTTGTTTTAGTTTTGTACTAAGGTCAAGCTTCTGACGGGTTTCTTCTTGCAAAAGTTCCTGAGTGTCCTGAAGCTGAAATTCTAGTGTAGAAAAAACTTTGGAAAGTTTGATAAACTTGCTGTCTGCTTGAGAAAGAAGCCCTGTGACATTATTCAATTCCACCCGCAGACCGTTTGCCTTGTCTAGCAGTTCTGCTTGAAACCTGTCCCCTTCTGTGACTTTTAGTTGCAGCTCTTGAAGTTGAGTCTCTACTTTTTTATGACTCTCGTGTAAGGTTTGCACTTTCTGAGCATAGACAGACGACTTCTCATTATCTTCACAAGATCCTGACAGCGCCCCCTCCAGGCTACATATTCTAGCTTTGAGTTCCCTTTCTCTTTGTTTAGCAGTTTCAAGCTCATCTCTTAATTTTTCAATGACACTCTCTTTGGCAATGGAGTCTTGAACATGCTGCTCCTTTAAATCCTGCAATTGCTTCTCAAGCACTTGCTTTTGCTCTACACTCTGTATGACTTCATTAGATAGAGCACATTTCATTTCTGCAAAATCCTTCTTAGTGACACAGTCCATTCCAGGCAAACCCAGTACCACATTTTCACAATGACTAAAATATGAACGCCTCATAGATTCAAGATGTTTCTTTGACTTCAGGTTCAACTTAAGGTTCTCTTTTTCTAATACCTCAAATTGCCGTTTAAGCTGCACCATAATATTTTCATCTTTGGCGCTTTGATGCACTCCAATACAGTCAGCAGGGACATATTCATTCATAGAACAGAGGTGCTTTAGAAAAACTGAGTCACCGTCATGCAATTCATCATCTTTACTTGCATTCCACATGATCTGTTCCGGGTTTTGTGTCTCTCTGCATTCAGACTGCTGCACTAATAAACCTGTGCATAACTTCTCTGCTTTTTTACAAGCTGAAATTCTCTTTTCCTTGCCCATGGTTTACTAACAAGATTACACAATATTCCACAGCAACCTTGGGTTCAACCGGCAGCAACTTTTTGCTATCTTCTGCAGTCACATATATTCAAACAGTTAACTTATGTGGCACTACAACAACAGCATTTTCTTCTGTCTTCCACAGAAAACACCAACATGGCACCATAGCCTTTCACATAGACTTGTTTGCAATATCCAGCTTCTACACACATTGCTTACTTTCTTGCCATCAGCAAACACTTCACAGACTTCTGTGCCACAGTATACACAAAGTCCATTCCCTGGATTCCTCTTCCAGAGTTTTACTTTCACCAGTTTTTGCACACCCTTTGCTATGTTGCAATTCACTCACCCCTTCCTGGGTTTCTCAGTTGAAATCACCGATTTCTTCCAGCTGTAGGCCACAATGCACACTTAGCAGTACTGCAGTCACCAACCACTTGTCTTCCAGGACTTGCGTGGATCTCTTTATGCCCGCGTTCTCCACCATATGTAACAACTGGGGGGAATTAGACTCAAAATGGCGGCTTTTCCTGGTCCGGACAGCGGTGGTTTGTGGTACTGGGCGCCGGATAGATAGCGTTCAGAAGGTCCAAGTGTAAAAATAAATGGGCTTTATTCAGCTTACGTGCAACATAACTAAACAACAAAAAAACCTATGCCACAGTTAGGGCACTAACTAACTCCTCGAGTCCCTAACTAGCCTCTGGGGCAATAAGAGCTTGACTTAGTCTCTGTAAGTCCTCTCTGGATCCCAGCCCTCTTGGACAGACTGCCTCTCTGTCCTAGGCTGGTCCACCATTTCCCGCTCCATGCAGGTTTCTCCAGCCTTCTGGAGATACACGCCCCCCACCCAAAGGTGTGGCTGAGGGCCTTTTCTGGCCTGGGCCTGGGTCGCTCAACAGCGCCCTCTGGTTCACATACTCACAACCCACATGTATGACACTGTTGTACCCAGGATAACATACTTAACAATGTCACTTGTGGGTATAAACTGCTATTTGGGCACAGACGGGAAGGAGCGCTATTTTGGTTTTTGGAGCTCAGTTTGGTTTTTGGACACTATGCCACTTTTGCAGAGCCCCTGAATTGCCAGTAAAGTGGGATCCGCAGACTTGTCACCCCACTTTGGAAACTACACTCCTCAAGGAATTTATCAAGTGGCGTAGTGAGCCTTTTTAACCCTTGAGCATTGCATTAATTTAATTTCCAGAAATGAATGCGCAGCTGATAATGAAAAGTGAAAATTTCCAGAGATACGCCAATTCAGTGCCCGATATGTTGTGCCCAGCAGAGACACACACTCCAAAACTATTAAGTCGGTATCCTGGGCACAACAGCTTATGGAGCATTTATCTCTGATACAAGCTGGGCACAACATATTACACACCGAAATGACGGATTCTTGGCAAATTGCCATTTTCTCCTTTCACAGTCAGCTGCGTATTCATTTCTTTAAATTAAATTATAGCAACACTTGGGGGTTAAAAATGCTCACTGTACCCCTTGATAAGTCCCTTCAGGGGTGTAGTTTCCAAAATGTGGTCACATCTCGGTGGATTCCAATTTACTGGCATTTCAGGAGCTCTGCAAAAGTGTCATGGCGTCCAAAAAACAAACCGTCTAAATCTGTGCACCCAAAACCAAATAACGCTCCCTCCCTTCTCTGCCTGGTTGTGTGCCCAAATATCAGTTTATACCCAGATATGACATTACAAGTACATTATCCTGGGTACACCAGTGACATACATGTGGACATAAACTGCAGTTTGGGCACACAGCAGGGCGCAGAAGGGAAGGAGTGCTGTGTGGCTTTTGGAGTGCAGATTCAGATGTTTGGTATCTGGATGCCATGTCATGTTTGCAGAGCCTCTAAGGTGCCAGAAAAGTGGAATCCCCTAAGGAGTGACCCCATTGTGAAAACTGCACCCCTCAAAGAATTTATCAATGGGTGTAGTGAGCATTAGTATCCCAGACGTGAATGCACAGTGGATGGTGAAGTGTGAATACATAAGCTGTGCGGAGTGTATTGGGAACACCAAATTCCCCACTATTTCCCCAGTAGCTCCTATGATTGGGGGGGTCACTCTGGGGGTCACGTCTGGTGTCTTTTCCCTCATAAGCTCTAAATCTGGGGTGTACCCTAATATACGCTTGCAAAGATTATACATTCCCTTCCTGCTGCAGCCAGTTATGTTCTAATGATTTGGCGATTTTGGTGGTTTTTGCCTTCACATTGTACAAGCTATATTTTCTTTATTTTTTTTGGTGATGTAGCCATATGAGGGGTGTTTTTTTGCGGTATGAGATGCATTTTGCGCCTACAACTTATTGAATACATTTTATTAAATCTTCATTTGGTAGATTAAAAAAAAAAACATAAATTCTGGCATTGCGTTTTACCTTTAAAATTTTTCGCCATGCAGCGTACAGCATAAGTAACATGTTACCTTTATTCTGCGGGTTGGTACAATTACGGCGATACCTCATTTATATTGTTTTCTTTTATGCAATACTAATTTTGCAGAACAAAAACCCATTTGGGGAAAGAAATCAATTATTTTTGCAACACCATATTCTGTTCTGTTTTATTGTATAGGTTGTTACGGATGCGGCGATAAAAAATATGTATTGTTTTTATTAATTTTTAGTTTTTTTTTATATCATTCATTTTATATAGGAAAAGGGAATTTTGGGGGCTTTATAACTTTATTATTTTTTTAACACTTTTTTTTTTAAACTTTTAAAAAAATTTTTTAGCTCTCTTATAAGGACACCTGACCCAGCAATGCTCTGATCGCTGGTTCAGTGCTATAGACTGCAATACACGAGCAACACATGTATTGCAGTCTATTACAGGAAGTCAGTTTATGCAAACACATAGACTGACTTTCTGGAGGTTGTGGCAGGATCAACCAAGTACCTGGGGGTCCTGGCAGCCTAGGGTCACTGGCCAGACCCCGGGCTGCAGAAAATTCATAACGGCAGCCCTCGATCTCGCCGTGGGGAGTGCCGGGGGATCATTATTATAGCGCAACCCCTTGGATGCTGAGGTCATGTTTGACCACGGCATCTACGGGGTTAACACCCACGATCGTAGTTCAGCTCCAGCTGCGGGTGTTATATGCGGGTGTCAGCTGTTGCTTATAGCTAACACCCGCACTCGATGTCACCCGCTCAGTCTATGAGCGGGTGACATTAGAATGACGTACCGGAATGTCTGTTTGCCATTAGTCATTCACTCCCATGATGTGCAGGTACATCATTTTACGTTAAGGGGTTAAACTTCTTTTGAATTACACTTAAACAGCTATACCAGTGTTATTGTTGATCCTGTGACATGTATTGTAAATAGTTTCTTTTTATTTTACCTTTTAGTCTAGATTACTGGAAACATGTTTTAATTAACTGCATTAAACAGAGACTTGCAATTTTAAATAAAAATACATTACAAATATTAATTTGCACTTTATTTTATTGATTTATCAATTGATTGTTGAAAATGATTGTGTCTGAATAATCTTATTTCTTGCTACTTTTAACTTTTCTGTTTAAACATAAAGTAATTAGATGCAGAATATCTTGGCACTATACAAGTAAGCAAAATAAATAAAGGAACTCCCCTTCTCTCTGAGCTGAGTACTATTATAGGGGGCGTTCCTTACAGCCCAGTGATGACGCTGAGCTGTAAGGAACGACCCCCCAGTACAAGCCTATGAACGGGTACTGTCAGGGAGGGCGTTCCTCACAGCCAAGATAGACTGTCAGGAACGCCCTTCTGACAGTGAATGGTGAAATTTAGACCCCCGATATCTCCAGCCCCGGGGCATATACCGGGAAAGCCGTCAGTGTACTGAATTCAGCGCGCTGTCGGCTTTCTAGCGGTATGTAAAACCGCATATACATGAGGACGTGAAAGGTTCTCTTTAAGTATTATAACTATTCATCACAATTACTGGACTGTTTTATATCATCAAATCGTTTCATTTTATATCAGTGTAGCCAGCTTTGGTGAGGTAGAGATTTGTATGTGTTGAATGGTATTTGATACATGAAATGGTTGCACTGAAATTAGCAATTGAAGCTGGAAAAAATATGTTGCCCATAAATAGCTTGGTTAGCAATGTGAGTACAGTGAGAACTGCTTATAATCAGCTGTGGCCCCTCCTTGCTTCAGGATGGGTCAAATGCTTTAAAGAGAACAAAAGATGGAAACAAAGGTGAAGTAAGCAAGGAGCAGAAAAGGCTGTACTTATATCCACCATTTTTGTCATAGTTTTTAGGTGGATTTTGTTTCCAATTTGCAGTAGTTTTTGTAGCAAATTGGATACCAGAAAATAATAGCAATGCAAAATCATGCCAAAGACTATTTATACAGCCTATTCTCTGCTCTGTTCAAGTGTATGGCTCCTCTATAATCTGCCCTGCTTTTTAATACAGTCATATTGAAGGCAGAAATGAGCTGTGTCCTTAGGAGGTTAACATATTGTACACTTACAGGACCCAAATTATGTGGCAATTACATTATGTAAGACTTGATTTAAATTGTACAATAAAAAGTGTCACTTCAACTTTAGTTTGTTAGTTAAATTAAGAATTCCAACTGCATGATGTTCTAATATGTCAAACAAAAATTATGGAGAGCTAGAATTTGAGTTAATGTTAGTAAACAGCTGTTATTGTGTATTTACATGGGTTTAGATATTAGAAGTTGTGTTTAAAATGTATTCACTGTATCGATTATAATTTATCTAAGATATTTTGCCTCGGTGCTGTACAAAGCACTTTAATCTCTCAATAGGAAAATTCAAGATCCAAAAAGGGAAATATAAAGTGTTGATAAGGGCTGAAATAACAGAGGAGAAAAAAATATAAATCACTGTGACAGAAAGAATATAGCAGGATGAAGATATGGTCTGGGGAAGACCTCTATGGACAATGCATCCTTCTTGTATGTACTTTAGTAACATCAACACAAACGTATGAACATTTTAGAATGTTAATAATATATGATATAAAATTATACTTTGAACTGAAGAAAATATGAATATGTGTTGATAATGGTTTAAAGGTTATGTTGCATATTTGAACATTAATATAGCTCAAAATTTGTAAGAATGAAATAATTAAAATAGCCTAATGGTATGGAAGATATTGAATGCAGCTACTACTAGCCATACTACAAAAAATAGGAAAAGTAAACTATAAAGACATACAATTTACTGTGCTGCCTTGGGTTATGATATTGATTTGTTCCATGAAAACCATTTGAAAAAATTGTAAGGTGAGACTGTAACTCTAGGTAAAATAGGTAAATGGTTCTAAAGACCCCAAAATGTTAAGATAAAATAATGATTTAACAAGAAAAATCAAATAATTAAAAACAGATAACAATAAAAATGCACTTAAATCTCAGCAGCTAACACTGGATGAATAGCCCTAAAGCCACTTCTGTATGTCAGTACTGGCATAAGCCAGCTTTTGGATGGTAGAAACAGAATAGAGACGAGGTTGCAAAAGGCATGGAGTCAGTGGCAATAGCACTACACCACAGACCAGCAGTCTGGGGATATTGTTAAGGAGCTGGGACGAATCAGGGGAACGTTATAAGCAGTGTGACTTTGTTAGATCAACAAGGTAAAGCAGAGACTCCCCAGCCCACATTGCATATGGTATGTTGCTGTGGTTTTACAAGGAAAGGATGGACATAATGCTGTAAGACTTAACTGCTTTTTAATCAAGTCTTTGACAATATTCATTATTAACCAGCTGCATTATTAGTGTCTAAGAATCTGTAGCACCCGCATTGCAGTCTTTATGTGGACTGATTCCAGGTCTAAATAATTGAAGCTGAGCCTGCTTTGCAATATTAGCTGGATGACAATAATGGCACCTTGGTTGATGTGGTTTTAATGCCCAAAGTTGCATTGTAAGTCTATAACTACAAAGGCCTCTCACACTGGTTTTATCTATTTTTATGTGTAATAATTTAAGGTTAAATTATATTTTACTGATAAAAATCCTTATATCGAGTATATGAAAGTTATTGTGAGATATGTGGATAATATATTTGGTCTGGTACTGAATCTCAGGTTTGGGATTTTGTCTTATACCTCAGTGAGACCAATTCTATGAATATGAGGTTTACTTGCAAAATTGACGATACACAACTGGATGTTTTGTTAAAAATTATGGTGGATGTAATTGTCATTACTGGCTTTAGGAAACCCACTGCCATCAATTCTTTCTTGCATTATAAAAGCTTTCATCTGCAATATGTCAAAGATGCTGTGCCTTATGGCCAGTTTGTTAGGGTTGTATCTTTTCTCAATAGACTATGGAATTTAAAACTTGCTTTTTACAGATGAGGTATCTCAAGAAACTTCTGGATAATGTTATTGAATGGGGTAGACATAAAAAGAGTTTAACGTAGAGGGAGAGATGTTTTACTTTACCCTTTAAGTTCAGCTCAGTTTTTCAAATTATTAAGCAGTAGAAAATGCTACTTAAAGGCAAAACACTACTGTGAGCCAAGACCAGCCTCAGACGCCTTTACCAGAGCTCCTCGCAAGAAGAGGTGGCCTTTCGCTGAATCTGAAGACCAGAATAGTCACCAGAACAGAAAGTGTATTACAAATAAATGCACTGCAGCAGAAGCCTACACCAAATCTGCGCACTACTCACAGGAACAGAGAAAACAGAATTTTCATCAATCCGGGTCAGCAACTGAGGAGGGTAACACAGATCCAAATCACAAGACGAAGACAAATCCAGGAAACAAAGCAAATAGTCAGAACCGATCAGGAATGCCAGGACAAAATCACAAGACAAAAGAGGAATCCAGATACACAGCCAAAAGTCAGGTATAGGAGCAGTCAAATCAAAGTTAGGCGCTTAGCAGGAGTTAGGAAACTGATAGCCAGCAAAGCTGAGTGATAATGAGTGGTTTAAATAGGCCTGCTCAGGAAGCTTCCCTATGTTGTCATGGCAACCATAAAGCAGCAACCACCAACCCTTCTTTATGTAGACACGGCAACTTTAAAGCAGCAACAACAGGTGTAACATCCCTGACAATTATAAGTGTGGTTTTTGCAATTTATGTAGGTTTAATTCAAGGAATAAACAGTTAAACTTTGGAGGTGTTCAACATATGGTAAAACAACTTATTGTAGAACCACCTTTGTGGTTTATGTAATTTTATGTCACTGTGACATGTTTTACACAGTGGTGAACCTAGGCTCTTTAATGCCTGAGGCGGACTATAGAAAGGCGCCCCCTCCCCCCCCCCCCCCCAAAAAATAAAATAAAATGGAGTTTCCATGCTACTAGCTTCACACGCTGCTATCGTCATGCAATAAACATACACAATACACAAAGTTATAAAACAGTTTTTAAGAATTTGTCTTACTGTATTACTTAAGTATCAGAGATCAACTACACGGCATTAACAATGAAAGTAACTTCACACATCTTCTGCTTGGTGGATGGATGAGCCCTCATGACGCCCATTCTCTATAATAGGAGCACCGCAGACAGTTGAGTACTGTACTTCAGGTATCTTTGGCACTCCCATCAAAGTAAATGAGAGCCACGCGGGTTTGTCCATCCACCAAGCGACACGCCTGTATTCAGCCTGGCTGCGGCCAGACTGATTTCCCACCCAGTGGGGGGAAAAAAATCCAATTCTCAGGCTCAGTGGGGGTCTCAGCAGACAGACCCCCATCAATCAGGTATTTATCCTCTATCATTTAGGTGAATACAGTGCAGTAACATTTTGTGACTTACAGGTGATGTCTCTGACTAATCCTTCATATTTCCCTTCTCTTCCTTCTGGACTGCCATGACCACTTCTTCCAGCTGTGACTTGTCTATGTAAAGTTTGCAACACAACATCTTTGGCTCCTCACTTTTCCAGGCATCCGACCCACATTGTCCTCACCTACACAAAGCCCCCATCCTGCTACTACCCCAATTATAAAATATATGATGAATAATACCCCCAAGTGAAATCTTTATATTAATAATGTCTGTGTGTACCCTGTATAAATAGTTTTAACATTAATAAAATAATCAGTGGGCTCAAAAACCCAGGACTCCCACTGATCACCTAGGTGAATTAACCGTGGTACCTGTGTAAGCGCCGTGACTGCTTCTCTGTTTTCATATTGTCATTCATTTCATAGTGGCCATGTAATGTAACTACAGCCTCATCCTATACATGTCTATGTGACAAGACTGTAATTACATCACACGGTCACTATAAACAGACATCGTGTGATATAAACAGGCGCCATAGCCCCTTCATACAGATGATCAGAGGACTTTTTTCTCTGCCAGTTCCAGTAAAAGAACACCAGACGGACACCCGATGGACCCCATTATAGTCTATGCAGTCTGCCGATGTCCATGTATAACCATTTTTTCGCGGTCGGGCTCTCCATCATTTAGGCTCCTGCCGGCAGACCCGAACGGTGGAAAGCCCAGCGCAGATGTGAACCTAGCCTCAGCCAGTATTAGTGCATAAGCACACTCATACAGTTCCAAGCACCTTAACTACTTTCATACTGGGTCTATTTTGGCATTTAGAACTCCAACATATTTTTAGTTTTTGCATTACAGCACATATTGCCATTTATTTGTGCCATATATTTTTTAAAACCGGCCATTGCCCTGTGAGTGTCCAACTGCTTGTGACTCGCTGTCAATGATGCCAATAAAGGAGGTTTACTGTGATTCATTTTTAGTGCTGCTACTTACTTTCCCTTTTACTTGTCGGAGTTTATATTACAAGTCTGGACTTTTGCAATGCAAGTATGCTATATAAATTGTGAGCAAGTATGCAATATAAATTGTGACTGCATGCCCTGACGATAAACGTACAGTCATGGCCAAAAGTTTTGAGAATGACACAAATATTATATTTTCACGTGATCTGCTGCCCTCTGGTTTTTATGTGTGTTTGTCAGATGTTTTTATCACATACAGAAATATAATTGCATTCATATTATGAGTAACAGAAGCTTATATTGACAGTTAGAATGAGTTAATGCAGCAAGTCAATATTTGCAGTGTTGACCCTTCTTCTTCAGGACCTCTGCAATTCTCCCTGGCATGCTCTCAATCAACTTCTGGACCAAATCCTGACTGATAGCAGTCCATTCTTGCAGAATCAATGCTTTAATTTTGTCTGAATTTGTTGGTTTTTGTTTGTCCACCCGTCTCTTGATGATTGACCACAAGTTCTCAATGGGATTAAGATCTGGGGAGTTTCCAGGCCATGGACCCAAAATCTCTATGTTTTGTTCCCTGAGCCATATAGTTATTGTTGGTATATACTATATACATATATATGCAACAGATAGACTTATTTGTTTTCAGGAGAAGTTTACATCTATCTGACAGTAGATGGCGATGTTATTAGTGTTATATGCTGAATAGAGTGTAATGGTATGCTATGTGAGACTTGCTGTACCTTGCTTTTATCTCTCTATTGTAAAAGGTCCTTTTTACTTTCAAGTTTTGCTGTGTTAACGTTTTGATGCTGTTTACCTCATGTTCTAAGAAGTAAATGCTGATTATCCCATATAATCTACTCTCAAGCTTCTTCTGTGACACAACTATGCAACAGGTTATGGGCCCAGGCATAGAAGACAAAAAGACCCAGTGAATGCAAAAGGATTCTTCAGAACAATTCTCTCCAAACAAGTAAGACAAGTTAAAATGACCAGCAATTCAGAACTCAGACTTACAGTAGCTAAGCTGAACAATGAGAACTATCAGTTATGGAAGTTCAAAGTGGAGATGTTATTGTCTAAAGATGATTTATGGGATGTAATCACTACAGATAGACCCAATGATAATAATGAGACATGGGATAAGAAAAACAGACAAGCAAGAGCTACTATCAGCTTATTAGTGGAAGATGATCAGTTAATCCACATAAGGAATGAGAATACAGCAAAGGGAATGTGGGAAGCATTGAGAAAGTTACATGAAAGATCCAGCTTAAATCACAAATTGTTTCTGCTAAGGAAACTTTACAAGATGAGATTAAGTGCACAGGAAGACATGCAGGAGCACATAAACTCCATGATGGAAGTGATAACACAGCTGAGATCAGTTGGTGAAGATATTAAAGAAAGTCATGTAGCAGCAATAGTATTGTGTAGCTTGCCGGATTCATACACTGCTTTGATAAATGCACTAGAAACAAGACCTGAAGCAGACATTACACTAGAGTTTGTAAAAACACGACTCATAGATGAATACCAGAGAAGGAAAGAACAAACAAATGATTCCACAGAAAAGGACAGTGTAAATGCTCTTAAAATTACAGATAAGAGGACCTATAAAACAGAAACAAGAGAATGTTTCAGATGCAAGAAAAAGGGACATTTAAAGAAAGACTGTACTATATGGAAAGTAGAACAGAAGTTATACCATAAAGAAAGTAAACAGAAGGTGAAAAGCACAATATCTAACCCACATGCAGATCACTGGAATGGTACATTTAAAGTAACCGATAAAAGGTTATCAATGAGTTGGTATATTGACTCAGGAGCAACAAGTCACATGACAAGTAATAAGAGCTTCTTTACTGAACTTGATCTAAATAAGAAGGAAGCTATTTACCTTGCAGATGGGAGCAAAATAACTGCGGAAGGTACTGGACAAGGAATGCTAATCTATTCTGATAAATTTGGGCATAATTCAAAGATACTAGTAAAGGATGTGTTATATGTTCCAGGACTAGATGGAGGATTATTATCTGTAAAACGTCTAACAGCTAAAGGACTTACTGTAAAATTCAAAGATGATGAATGTACAATCCTAGCAGGAGACAAGATAATAATAAATGTAAAAGCAGGTGAACAATTATATCATCTAGACACATTAAAGGAACAGATGAAGTTATGTACACATGATCACAAGAATTGTATTCACATGTGGCATAGACGCTTAGGACACAGACATCCTGAGAGTATCATGGCATTACAGAACAAAAATTTGACAAAAGATCTGTTGATATCTGATTGCTCAATTATTGTAAGATGTGAATGTTGTATAAAATCTAAAGCTACAAGAGTGTGTATACCTAAAGAGAGTGAAACAAAAGGCACAAAACCACTTGACCTGGTGCATACTGATGTATGTGGACCCATGAAAGTAACCACATCAGGAGGTAATAGATATATGGTGACTTTTATAGATGACTACTCAAGATACACAGTCACGTACTTAATAAAGAACAAAAGTGAAGTTTTCAGTAAATTAGAAGAATACGTGTCAAAGTCGTATAATAAGTTTCAGAGGAAGCCAATCATCATTAGAAGTGATAATGGAGGTGAATTCACAGGACACCAAATAGAGAACTATTTAAGACAGAATGGAATAGAGCATCACAAAACTGTTCCATACACTCCTGAACAAAATGGCGTAGCAGAAAGGAAAAACAGAACTCTGACTGAAATGATAAGATGCATGCTAACAGATTCCAAACTACCAGAGAAATACTGGGGTGAAGCAGCAATGACAGCTACTTATCTGCAAAATAGACTTTTTTCAAGAAAACTGGAAAAAAACCCATATGAACTGTGGCATGGTAAGAAACCAAGTGTGAATCATTTAAGAGTTTTTGGTTGCAAAGCTTTTGTTTTTGTTCCAGAAGAGAAACGCTCCAAACTTCAAAACAGAGCCATAGAAGGAATATTTGTTGGATATAGTGACAACTGCAAAGGATACAGAATCCTAGATCCTAAAAAAGACAGAGTTACGGTGAGTAACAGTGTAACATTCATTGAAGATCTAAATGATAACATTATGACATCACTGGAAATGAGAAATGAGAGAGACAACAGTGATATAAGTGCAGGAACATCTGATGAAAAAGAAGTTGAAATTGATAAAGTTCAAAATACTGAAAGTGAAGAGATAGAACTACAGACAGACACAGAACCAAGACGTTCAATGAGAGAAAACAAAGGAAAACCACCTGTACGTCTTTCATACAAGGCAAGTACAAATAAAGTATATGAACCTACATCTTGGGAGGATATATCTCAACTTTCAGAAGAAGAGGCCAATAAGTGGATAAAGGCTACAGAAACAGAAATGAAATCCATGCATGACTCAAAGACATGGACACTGACAGAATTACCAAAAGGGAGAAAAGCTATAGGATGTAAATGGGTTTTTAAAGTTAAATACCAAACAGATGGCACCGCTGAACAATACCGAGCAAGACTCGTAGCTAAAGGTTATTCTCAAAAATACGGAGAAGACTATGATGAAACATTTGCTCCGGTTGTCAAGCATACTACAATCAGAACTTTGCTTGCGGTTGCAGCTACTAAAGGAATGGAATTGAAACATCTGGATGTAAAGACAGCATTTCTGAATGGAGATTTAACAGAAGAAATTTACATGGAACAACCTCCAGGATTCAAAGATAAAGAGAAACCAAACATGGTTTGTAAGCTACAGAAAAGTATATACGGTTTAAAACAAGCCGCTAAAGCGTGGAATGATAAAATCACTGAAGTGCTCATAAATGAACATTTTCTAAGAAGCAAAGCGGATCCCTGTCTATACACAAAGAAACTAGATGACAGATGGATCTATGTACTGATATATGTTGATGATATTTTAGTTTGTTTTGAAAGAGAAAGGGATGAAGCTGAAATACGGAAAATTTTGGATCAACACTTTGAGATCAAAGATCTGGGAAATGTGAAGCATTACCTAGGGATACAGATAGAAAGAGAAGAAGATGGGAGTTTCCAACTTAACCAAAATCACATGATCAAAGATATAATAGAAACATTTGGACTGAAAGATGCGAAACCAGTAAAGTCTCCAATGGAAACTAATTATCTGAAGGAAATTAAAAGTGAACAAAATATGTTACCAGATAATGAGCTATACAGAAAAGCAATGGGAAAATTACTATATTTAGCGACTGTTACAAGGCCAGACATTGCAGCAGCAGTAGGAATTTTGAGCAGAAAAGTGTCAAACCCCAATGAAATGGATTGGAAAGCTGTAAAGAGAGTAATACGTTATCTGAAAGGAACTAGCAACGTTAAACTGAAACTACCTGCAAGTGATGAATGCGTTTTAACTGGATATGTTGATGCAGACTGGGCTGGAGATCCAATTGATAGAAAATCTACCAGTGGCTATCTTTTCTTACTCTCGGGCGGACCAATTAGTTGGACTAGTAAAAAACAATCTATAGTAACACTATCGTCTACAGAAGCAGAATATGTAGCCGCCGCTCATGCGAGTCAAGAAGTTCTTTGGTTAAGACAACTACTAACAGACTTAGGACAACAACAGTTAGGACCAACGACGTTACATGAAGACAATCAAGGATGTCTTGTTCTTGCTCAGATGGAAAGAGTTAATCCCAGAACTAAACACATTGATGTGAAGTTTCATTTCTTACGGGATCATCAGGAACAAGGAATTCTGAATTTAGAATACTGCCCAACTGAAGATATGACAGCAGATATTTTCACAAAGGCGTTGAGTGCTGAAAGACACCAGAGACTGATGAAGAGATTATATTTAACTGAATAAGTTCTTACTGTTGAGAAAGGGTGTTGGTATATACTATATACATATATATGCAACAGATAGACTTATTTGTTTGCAGGAGAAGTTTACATCTATCTGACAGTAGATGGCGATGTTATTAGTGTTATATGCTGAATAGAGTGTAATGGTATGCTATGTGAGACTTGATGTACCTTGCTTTTTATCTCTCTATTGTAAAAGGTCCTTTTTACTTTCAAGTTTTGCTGTGTTAACGTTTTGATGCTGTTTACCTCATGTTCTAAGAAGTAAATGCTGATTATCCCATATAATCTACTCTCAAGCTTCTTCTGTGACACAACTATGCAACAGTTATCACCTTTGCTTTATGGCAAGGTGCTCCATCATGCTGGAAAAGGCATTGTGGGGGGGCAAACGGCCCGGGGGGGGGGGGGGGGGGGGGCGGGGGGGGGGCGTGCGGGGGCCCTTCTTTTATCTGGGGGGGGGTTTGGGGGCGGGCGGGGGGGGGGGGGGGCCCCGGGGGGGGGGGGCCCCCCCCCACAAGAAGGGTGGGGGGGGGGGTTGGGGGGGGGGGGGGGGGGGGGGGGGGGGGGGGGGGTGCCCCACCTCTTCTTCTCCGAATAAGCTGTTTTCCAGATGTTCCAAACAATCGAAAAGGGGATTCATCAGAGAAAATGACTTTACCCCAGTCCTCAGCAGTCCACTCCCTGTACCTTTTGCAGAATATCAGTCTGTCCCTGATGTTTTTTCTGGAGAGAAGTGGCTTCTTTGCTGCCCTCCTTGAGACCAGGCCTTGCTCCAAGAGTCTCCGCCTCACAGTGCGTGCAGATGCACTCACACCTGCCTGCTGCCATTCCTCAGCAAGCTCTGCACTGCTGGTAGCCCGATCCCGCAGCTGAAACACTTTTAAGAGACGGTCCTGCCGCTTGCTGGTCTTTCTTGGGCGCCCTGGAGCCTTTTTGGCACCAATGGAACCTCTCTCCTTGAAGTTCTTGATGATGCGATAGATTGTTGACTGAGGTGCAATCTTTCTAGCTGCAATACTCTTCCCAGTTAGGCCATTTTTGTGCAGTGCAATGATGACTGCACGTGTTTCTTTAGAGATAACTGTGGTTAACAGAAGAGAAACAATGATGGCAAGCACCAGCCTCCTTTTAAAGTGTCCAGTGGTGTCATTCTTACTTAATCATGACAGATTGATCTCCAGCCCTGTCCTCATCAACACCCACACCTGTGTTAATGGAGCAATCACTGAAACGATGTTAGGTGGTCCTTTTAAGGCAGGGCTGCAATGATGTTGAAATGTGTTTTGGGGGATAAAGTTCATTTTCTAGGCAAATATTGACTTTGCAAGTAATTGCTGTTAAGCTGATCACTCTTTATAACATTCTGGAGTATATGCAAATTGCCATTAGAAAAACTGAAGCAGTAGACTTTGTAAAAATTAATATTTGTATCATTCTCAAAACTTTTGGCCATGACTGTACAAGGGGAGTAAAATTAGCAAGCTCGTGCTGATTATTCTGTAGTTTTTTGTTTTTAATTTTCCTGTTAGTTTATTTTTATCAAACAGCTACACCATTAACAGATCTATTTTTGAAAGTATTCTTAATTTGCAGTATTTTTTCCATACCTGTCTAAAACTCTATCTATCTATCTATCTGTCTATCTATCTATCTAACTATCTATCTGTCTATCAAATAAGTTAGTCCTTTAACAGTCCCACCATGGGACCATTTTTTAGTATATGTAAATTATTGATTACCTATTTTATGCATTTTTTCTATTTCAGGGACAGAATAGAAGAGAGAAAGTGTTTTTTCCTCTTTGTGTAGTGTTCACTGTGCATTTTTAAATAATTGGTGTTATTATTATTTATTAGTGAATGTGGCAATTTAGGAAGGTGTGGGAAAAATGCTGCTTTCAAAAATAGAAGTGTTAATGGTTTATTTTGTCACTTAAAGCTTAACTAATCTGTTGAAAAACTTTTGATTTTTTTTTTACCTTGTTTTAATGAAGAATTAAAAAAAAAAAAAACAAAATACCATAACATACAATTGAAGGGCAACATAGATCTATAGCATATTAATCATCACAGTAGATTCAGGAGGCATAGTGTTTGCTCAAGTTGGGAGGTTATGTGGTTGCATTACTTAGAGAGGCTTGAAACTGTGGGGGAGAATAATTAGTACATGGCGAGTCTCACCACGGTACCCATACTTTGTCAGTTTAAATCTTTGATTTTTGGCAAGCATTTGTGTCACTAATACTTTATTAGCCAATTTTGCCTCCTTTCTCCTTTGCCTCTCTATTGAGAACTGTACCATGTTCTCACTGGGAATGGTATACAGGTTTGTTTGTGTAATGAAAAGAAAGTAAGGGTGGGTTTGTCCAGGGCTGTTTTATCCATCGGGCAAATGGGGTACTTACACTGGGGCCTCCTGGCTGCCATGGCTTCTAAGGGGTGGCGATCTTGCCCCCGAACCCCTTTGATGCCGTTATCACAATTGATCATGGCATCCAGGGGATTAATCCAGGGGGCTAGTCCCTGACCTCGGATGTTTAACACAAGCAAGTGCCGAAGGTAATGCTGCAGGCACAACCCTTGTGCCCCCGGCATTACAGTGCCGTACTATTACGGTACTTAGGGTTAACTATACGCTCAGCACAAAGTAATGGTACAGCACAGAGCAGGAAGGGGTTAATATAGCAAACATCCCAACAATTTGACATATTACTTATCAACTAGAAACTATCATTGCCAATATTATTCATGTTGTAATCTTTATTAACAAGGTCCATGAAAACTTTGTATGATTTGATTTCTCACCTTGTACTGTAACAATGTTAGCTATCATTATATTGATTTACCATCCAAAAATAATTATCATTTAATTAGAGCTTTTAGCCAGTGCATCCAATCTGATGACTCAAGTTGATTGCCTCTCTGTAGTAGCTTGCCTAGAGTTTCTTTTATGAAACAATTCCCTGGTAATGAGTAGAGAACAAAAGGCAGTGGATGTAAAATAGGATTTTATTTTGCTGTTGCCAATATCTTGCAGGTGATATAAGATTGAGATAGTTAATATGCTCAGAGGCTGTGGTCTTATCTAAGCTTCATAATGTGCAGATAATGTCTGTTGATAATGTAGTACTAATGGAATTAGAAAAGCTTTTTACTAGTGCTTTTATGGCTTACTTTTTCCAAAATATAACCATTACAACAGGTTCAGACCCCTTAATGTAAGAATTTCTAGGTAATTCAAAACAGTGGCTTATGTAGTACATGTCTGATACAGTCTAAATCTTTATCTTCTCTCCTGTCTGCTGAATTAATTGTACAGTATATTTATCTAGAAATCATTCATTACTGTACCATGGAAATGTTCCTTCTCTAATTTCTGGAATTGTCTATATACGTCATCCTTGTTTCATACCCTAAAGGGAATCTAGCAGCAGCAAATTGGTTATAAGCCTAAAAACAGTACCTTGTAGAAGTGTTTCTACAGTTTCCAAATATGCCTCTATTATTCTAATTTGGGGCCTCATTTTCATGTAAATTGATGTGTCTTTCATATGGAAATCAGTGTAAAAGCGCTTTGCCCGGGAGACTAGAGCTGATACCGGGAGGAGGCCCTATAGAGTTAATGCAGGTAGTATAAATATTTTTTTTTATTTTTGTCACCTCCTCTGAGCCTCCAGCTATTATACTCTGGGGTCTGAAGAGATCCCAGGGAATAATAATTTACAACAATGAATGTCGCGGCACCCATTTGAGTTAATCCAAAATGAATCCCAAATTGTTCAGTTTCGTTAAAAACCAAACAATTTGGAATTTTGAGGTCACATTCTGTTCGTTGTGAACAGATTATTCCATCTCTAATAGCAACCAAAATAAAAAACTATATCTCTCTAGAAAACAAACACAATGAACAACATACAAAAAATTGCTTACTGTATACCTAGAAATAAGCAATAATGGAAAACATAAAAAATATGGGGCAAATATTATCACTGGGTTTTTATGTTGATTTTACTTTCTTAAAGAAGTTGTCCACTTTCAGAAAAATATTGAGGCACAAATGTTATTGTTATATAATTTTCCAATATACTTTCTGTATAATTTCCTCACGGTTTTATAGATCTCTGCTTGCTTTCATTCATTCTGCTTACTTCCAGTGGATGGAAATCAGTCCATGGTCATGTGATATATGGTCCATGGTCATGTGATATATGGTCCATGGTCATGTGATATATGGTCCATGGTCATGTGATGAACACACAGGTGCCCAGCTCATTACCAGACAGATGTCTTATTACTGTACTGTGACTATAACGAGCTGTGCACCTGTGTGTTCATCACATGACCATGGACCGTATATCACATGACCATGGACTGATTTCTATCCACTGGGAATAAGCAGAATGAATGAAAGCAAGCAGAGATCTAGAAAACAGTGAGGAATTGATGCAGAAAGTATATTGGAAAATCGTACAACTTTTCATTATACAAACGATAACATTTGTCTCTCAATATTGGTCTGAAAGTGGCCACACTTTAACATTTTTCTATTATATTTGTTGGAGGGGGCACTACTATTTTGTTATTTTCCAAAAGACTTACTGTACATTTCCCAGTATGTGCACTTTACTGTGCAGCTCAACTACACCCTTGTGGGCAATTCTGTAACGCAGTTGAAAGCCTACAACTAGACTTACACATTACATAAAAAGATGACAAGTAGAATCCAATAGAGCATAATAATTAGCACAATTAAAAATAATGGCATTTCCATGGCTTCTTAATGGACCTCTGTGCAGTAATTGTACTGTTCAATAAATTAATTTGCTATACTTCTGATTTTGAAACAGTTATTACAACAAAGAATAAAAGCAAATAGATCTGCTTCAATGCATACCCCAAAAAATTATTCTGGAATACGTTATTCAATTTAGAAATACAAACCATTTTTGTAATGGCTGTTGTAACAAAGAGTAGAAATCAAAAGGACTTGCTTGAATAAGAATTTTTTTTTTACCAAAAAAGCTAACCAAACCTTTCAAAAAACTTAGTGTTTCGTGTGTTTGTGGAGTAGACACACTTTAAATACTTGGGTATTTGGAAAACATATTATATCATGTTTATATCTCTTGAAATATAATAGTAAATTTAATTTTACAATTGACAATAATCACTTTTCTATTTAAAAGTGTTTAAAAAATATGACAAGATTTGATTATTTCTTTAGCTTTCCCTAACACATGGCCATTTATAAAGGAGTTGCATGAGAGTACAAGCATGGCTTGTTTTCCCCAGATATATATCTACTCTTGTCCGTTGGCTATGTGGCTATTATAATTCAGTTACGTTGTGAGTGGAAACACTGTTTGATAACAACTCCTGTCAATATGTCTTATTAGGGCTTATGGATGCCATAGAGAGGGGTCGCCAACTCGAGAACCCTGTATAATAGAAAATAGACATCTCTTCTCTGGAAGGACGTCTATCGTGTCATCAGACAAATATTTCCCTGGCAAATTCAGCAGTTTGTCAGAGATGTCATTTTAACCTGTTTCTAGCTTATCATTGATATACTGTATGTCAGGATTCTCTATCCGGCTGCTGCACCTTTAACGTTACCATGCCAACCTGGGAAGCTTTTGCAGTTTCACAGGCTTCCTGGCTTGGTCCAGTTAGCAGTTGAGGAGACCTATATAAGACCATGCCCTCCTGAGACAAGTGCCGACTAATCTAGTTTGCTTCCTAGTTTGGCTCTCCATTTTGTCTGTGAATAACTGTTTGATTACTGACTTCTGGCTTACTCCTTGGATTCCCTATTTGCCTCCTAATTCTGCTTTGATGTTCCCCGTTTGATTTGTGACCCTTGGCTTGTTTTCCCTGTATACTGCTTTTGTCTCCCGATTCTGTATATTACGTTTTGACCCTGCTGTACAACATTTCATGTCTCTACGCCACTTTGTAAGTTTTAGTGGATTTTGTTTTGGTTTCTACAGCGGTGCATTTATTATTGGTACATCTCTCTATCTGGTGACAATGCAGATTCCTAGATTCAACGCAAGTCCATCTTGTCTCACGACAAGCTCTGTTGAAGGCGCCTGGGGATCGGTCTTAGCCCGCAGAAGTGTGCTAGTTTTAAATAGCTGTTTCTACTGCTTGCAGTTATCAGCCAATCTCCTGCTATTGCTTTTATTGTGGCCTTGCATCTACATCTAATATTAACAGAGGCCAACTAATCTGTTAATATTAGACTGCAGATGCAATGTCAGATACAGCAAGTACTATGGTGCCTAGAGGCAAAGATAGGCCTTCTCCACTGTGAAACAGATGTCAGCATTGTACTGCAATGCCTTATAATGTAGGGTTGTGTCATGTGTCATATGCAACATTATACCCCAGTTTGGGTATTTAATGTATATAATACCACTGGCAAATCAGAAAATGTTCTACATTCATAGAATGGAGCAGGCTCATCTATTTCACTAGTAGACTGTAAAGTAATAATATATGAGTCACTTCTAGCATGCAGCTTATAACCCTTCCTTTTGGGAACGTGTTTAACCCTCTTAGAAACACATGATATACCTGTATCTCATGGTGTGTCAAAGGAATTATAGAGAGGGCTCAACTTCTGAGCCCTCGCCATACCCGGTGGGTACTGGCTGTATTATACAGCAGACACCTGCAACTAACAGCTGATATAGGTACCTGCACTGATCATGGCTGTTAGCCCTTTAGATGCCTTGGTCAATTGCAACCACCATATTGGATCCGATCACCGCCCACCGAAATTCATTAGCGGTGATTGGTTGTCATGACAGCCAGGAGCCTATTGAAGGCTCCCAGGCTTGTCATTGCTAAGATTCTAATACATGCTGCTTGTACAATTAGAGCTAATTTACATATTACCTTCTAGCGGCCTTTTGATATTTTGAAAGGATGTATGGATTTACAAAAAGCAAACAACAAATTGTTCAGATTGCACAGCAGCAATCAAATTATGTAAGTAATTTACCATTTTGTACTTGGTGACACTTTGACCCTTTATGTACTGGCCTGTTTTAGGCTTGATGACCAAACCATTTTTTGAGTTTTTCCATTGTCACATACCAAGCCCTATAGTTTTTTTTATTTTTCTGTCAATGTAACTGTAGGAGCATTTGTTTTTTTGCAGGACAAGTGGTACTGTTTATTCACTTTAGTGTGTCACTTTGTGGGTGGGGGTAATGGCCTAATGTGTCACCTTTTGGGGGCCAAAGAAAAAGACAAAAATATACTGTGTGGGGGCTTTATACTTTTTGGGGACCAGTAATGGGACAATATACTGTGTGGAAAAGGGGACATTATGCTTATTAGGAGTATAGTAGTAATCCCTTTTAGGTTCGCACCAGCTTGAGAGAGAGAGAGACCACAATGGAGTATGATAGAACTGGATATTTTACTCAGGAACTTCTTCAGCAAATGATTCAGTACAGATATCTGATACAGCCTCTTTATTAATAGGAACACAGGCAAACTGGTAGCTCAAACAGTTATTAAAGGTGATAGTCTCTTTCTAGATTATTCCATTATTCCATTATTCCATTATTGCAGATAAGTGAAATTGGCTTGGCTAAAATCCCTTTTGCTGTCTCAAGGCTCAGTGAGTCAAAAGCAAATTGAGGATCTGTTACATCCAACAGAGGGCGCATGAGCTCCCCAGCTCCTTTCCCATAATGCCTTGTGATATGTAGATTATTCCAATGTTCTTTATCCACCATCAACGTACTCCTAGTTATCAGCCAGTGCACAATGTATATGTATTTATAGTCCTCTTACATGCCAAGTAATACAACACTTAACTTTATGGTTTCCCTCTTGTTCTTCCTGGGCAGAGAATAAATCTCCTGCAGTGATGATGTTTCAGGTGTTCACATTAGGCCCACGTACGGCCTGTTCTGGATAAAGTCTCTGTGTGTAGTGTACACTTGTTGGAGGAGGATTCTCTTCTCAAAGCAGATGATCAACTATATTATCCTGATTTGTAGTCTTGCAGGACTTTATGCACCCTTATTCTCGGAGACCTCTCTCCTTTCTGCTTCTCTGCTTCTCACCCAGAACTTTCCTCTTCCTTCCAGGAAGTGATATCATCCAGAATCCTCCTACAATTAAGGTCAAAAATAGATGCAAAGTCTTGCCCCTAAATGGCAGCAGAGCACCAGCAATGGTATTGGAATGCACAAGTCAATATTGTTTTGAAGGGGGTTTGCCACTATCGAACTTGTACCCCTTACATGCTGTATGGAGGCCAGTAAAGGGAGTGTTATACTGTGTAAGGGCAATAAAGGTGTCTGTATAGTATTTGGAGGCCAGTAAAAAGGGTTTTTATACTGTGTGTTTGCCAGTAAAGGGGTCGGTATAGTGTGAGGAGCAATCCTGTGCAAAATATGGAGGGGTGCAGCATAGGGAGTCTGGCATTTTACTGGACAAGATAGAGCAGCTGCGCTATTTTGACCACATTTTTTGACCTGCAAATGGGAGCAGTTCCGGTAACAAGGGAGCATGACCTAAAATTTTTGATTATGGGGACCTCTATGCATAATTTTGCTTGGGTCCCCCAAGATGCCAAGTTTGTCACTGCCTGTCAGTAGTGTTATAGTGCTCAGTGCTACAGGGCTGGCTCACAGTGTATAGTATTTAATAATCAGCAATATCTGGTACTCTGTTAAAATCTTTGTCTTTACCAATCCAAATAACACACAAAAAAGTTAAGTCTCCAGACTGCCTACATGTTTCAAGTGGTAAACCCATGATTATGAGTAAACACTTAAAACAGGTTGGTAATCTGGACTTTTAAGCTTTTTGCATGTGTCCTTTGGATTAATCAAGGCAAAGATTTTAGCAGAGTGACGGATATTGCTGTTTTTGAAATACTATACTGATACAGCCTTCCATTTAGAGACATAGAGTCCTCAGCAATGCATTTGTATTCTCTGCTGACGTGCAAAAAAGTAAACTAAAGTGTGAAATTTGACTTTGCTGCAGCTGTATAAAAGGTACCAAGCTGTCAGCAGGGCAATCGGTATAAAATGAATGCCAGTACCATGTAAGGCAGCTTCTACACTTTCCAAAGATACATTTCTTATTCTTCATTACAGGTCAATTTTCATGAAAATCTGGGCTTAATTCATATGCAAATTAGTTGAAAAGCATTTAAGGTGTGTTTCGTCTCCTGCCAGAGCTTCTCTCTTTGTGAGATAGACACCCACACTGCTGCCCAATTCCGCCCCACATTGTTTGACTGACATGTCAGACTTTGTCTACAGCTACCTCCATCTGAAGCTAGCCTCCTGCTCTTCCGAATGTATCCTGACCTCATCATGCATGCACAGTACACTCAGTACTGTGCATGCTACAATATATCTAGACAATGACCATGGGGAGAGATTTCACTCAAGCAATAAGTATCAGAGGTGGGTTTCAATTAGAAGCAGTTAACTAGAGCAGAGATCGAAGCCCCAGTAGGAGGAAAAACACTCCTAAACATTTTTCAGCTCATTGGCAGGAGAATAAAATGTCGATTTTCATGAAAATGGAGCTGCAATGCAGAATAAGAAAGGAATCTTTGGAAAGCTATTGTCAATTAGTTTGATACCAATTTTGCTGTTGACAGACTCCCTTTGAAGAATTTACTGTTATAGATATATT
Source organism: Leptodactylus fallax (assembly GCA_947044405.1). Lineage (NCBI taxonomy): Eukaryota > Metazoa > Chordata > Amphibia > Anura > Leptodactylidae > Leptodactylus > Leptodactylus fallax. The sequence continues at coordinate 1,462,056 of CAMRHE010000424.1, forward strand.
GTATATACAGTTGTATGGGGCTTTCGGAAGCACAAGTCCTTATTATACTATAAATGTCTAGAGGAACTCCACTTTTCAGAATAATTTGACAGTCATGAAAAGGAAAATATGGATATACATAATGAAAATATTTTACTGTTGCTGTTCTTAAAAAGAATATTTAGAGATTTTTTTAAACTGGAAATGGGTTATTGTCATGGAATAAGTAACATTTTATTTCACTTAAAGGGGTATTCCAATTTTAACACGTTATCTCCCATTCTTTGGAAACTTGGCTATATCGGACATGCTCATTGAAATGGAATGGTGTGTCTACTAATCCTACCATCACTCTATTCAGAACAGGGGGAAAAAACTCCCCTGCTTTTTTGATTGGTGAGGGTCTGAGTGGTCGACCCCCACCAATCTGCAAATTATCTCCTATCCTATGGATAGGGAAAAACTTAAGATGAGAATACCACTTTAGGCCAGGGCTCCACGTTGCAAAAACGCTGTGGCAAAAACCACTGCGCTTTACATTACCTCCAAAGTGGATGGTATTCTGGTAGAAAAAAAATCTGCTGTGGAAAAGCTGCGTTTTCAAAAACACTCAAGTTTTTGAAAATCACAGCATGTTAATTATACCTATGGAAATGCTACTGTTTTCCATATAGGCATAATAACGGCAGAAAGTCCGCAGAGTTTTTTTTCTGCATCTCACTACTTTGGGCCTTAGCCTTAAGCATATATGGTATTTTTAAAGGTAAAATTGAACATACAAGTAGATTAGGAATAATAACCTAGTTTAATTAATTAATTTACACCAGGAGTCTAGTATATTAATACAACCAAGGTCAATCATAGTAGTTTGCCTACTAGGCTTTTTCTAATGAACTAACTAATTAGAATAAGTAGACTCTAATGAAAAAAACATGCAAAGACATTTAGGTTGTAATTTATTATATAAAATCCTCACAATGTATTCATTTTTGTATTACAACAGCTTGAAAAAAATGGCATAAAACTAATTTTTGTGCCTATTATGAGAATAAATCTAAATTATTTATATAAAAAGTAAACCAGGATTAGAAATAAATACCTATAAAAAGACCCTATTCCCTTGTGGAGAGCTGTCAAAATATATTGGTTTAGTTTCAAAAATATTTATTGAAATATTGCGGCAACAGAAAACAGGTCAAGCAAAAAGACAGTCATAATACAAAAACGATAACTTGGAACAATACAAGTATAAAACATGAAAACTGTCAGGCATTTGGAGGTAGTAGATGTTGAAGGAAGGATAGAGAGATAAAAAAGGTATCAATACCTAAAACCAACACAAGGAAATATGGGAAGGGGGTAAAGTGTCACAATACAGATGAAGAGGGGGTGGGTAGAGGAGGGAGCCTACCAGAGAGAGGGAAAGGGAGAGATATACACTCAATCCAACCCAACAATCACAGCTGAAGACAGTATGGCAGACCTGGGATGTTGGACTTATTGACCCAGGTAGCCCAGACCTTATCGAAAAGAGGGCGGGTAACAGAGATAAAGGCATTCATTTTTTCATGAAGCATACTGGTGTCAATTCGCCGGATAACATCAGACAATGAGAGAAATGGTTTTCTCCAGTTGGAAGCGATGTGGATCCGAGCAGCCAACAAGATGTATTGGAACAATTTATATTGAGAGTATTTGTAGCTGACAGGCTTAAGGTTAAGAAACAAAATGGGGGCTGACTAAGGAAAAGACTGTCCAAAAAGTCGTTGAGTCATTCTATGAATGGCTATCCAGAACCGGCGGGCTTGAGGGCAGGACCACCAAATATGGAAAGTGGCACCTAAGGCATTGCAACCCTAAAACAAAGAGGTGAGACTGTGGAATAAAAGCTATGCAAACGATGAGGGACCAAATAGATCCAATGAAGGACTTTCAAAGAGGGTTCCATAAGGGTGATCTGCCAACTGCCTTTACTAGCAGCCAGAATAGCAAGGGCTGCTGACTTTGGAAAATAAATTGTTTAGATCTAATTGTTAAGAAAAAGAGAATACCTTAACAACATTAAAGCCATCTTCACACGACCGTACTTTTGATCCGCAAATATTTCTATGGGCACAGACACACGACCGCATTTTTCGTGGCCATCTGTCCGTGCCATATTCATGGACCGCAAATTATGAAGCATGTCCTATTTTTGTCTGCATTTGCAGCATAGGTAAGTGCAGGGGATCATACAACTCTTTTTGCAGATCCATGTTTGTGGATACTGACTTTTTTGAGGATTGTGGATCAGTATTTGTGGACAGTAAAAACAACTATGTTTGTGTGCAGGAGGCCTAAGCCTTCAAGGATGTGAATATTTTTGTCCTTCAGCATGCAGAGTATTTTGTTGTTTTTGGTTTACCACATATATAAATACTTTTTTATTTTTTTTCTGCCATTATTTCTGTGTAAGTTCTCGTTTTTTTGTATTTTATGTTTTATAACTTTTTATAAAAACTTTTTTAGGCTGAAGCCCCACATTGAAAACAAAAAACGCTGCATTTTACAGTACCTGCAAAGAGGATGGGATTCTGGCTAATCCCATTCACACATTGCAGAAAAAAATCTGCAGCAGAAACGCTGCATCTTCAAAATGCCCACATTTTTTAAAATCACAGTTGGTCAATTATACCTGCAGAAACGCTGGTGTTTTCCGCTGGTGTTTTCAGACCCCAGAGTAAAATGATCGGAGGCCCTGAGGAGTTGAGGGAACATAAAAAACACTGTTACTTACCTCTCCTGCGCTCCAGCAGGCTTCGGGCCTCCTTGGTGACGTCCCAGATATCGGTGGGCCAGTCCAATGTCATTATGCGTTGCGATGCATGCCTGGCTCACATGACATCTGGTCCAACATTGAAGAAGTAGCGGGAAGTGTGCATAATACTATATGAAGGGGCCATTATGGGGCATAATATTGTGTGCAGGGGCCACTATGGGGCAGAATACTATGTGCAAGGGTCACTATGGGGCATAATAGTGTATGTAGGAATGCAGTTTGTGCGGGGGTTGACCTAGTTACGCCACTGAGTCCAGTATAGGTACAGTCTATTTATGGCTGTGTTGTTATGGAAACCTGGTAAATTAAATGTGAACTTATATTGGCTGATACACATGATATGACTGAATATTTAAGGACCTGCGAAGTGCTATTGACTAATACAGGTCATAAATAGCTTGGTTGCTATGGAAACCTGTGTGCCTGAGGAGACAAAGCAACTGTGAGCTTCTATTGGCTGATAGGGGACATGTGACCGTGTGTATGGCAGTTGGAATATGAGTGAAAGACTTGCAGGCTTGTATTAGCTAATGCTGGTCATTTTTTGGGAATACCGTATCTCAGGAATGGTACATCCTTTAGAGCTGAGACCTAGTCTAAAATATTCCCGGACACCTGATGTACATGTGTGCCAAATTTGGTGAGGATCGGTCCAGTCGTTTGTTCACGCATAAAGAACAGACAGACAGAAACTTATTTTTATATATATATAAGAGATTACAATTCATTAGAATATGCATTTTTGTTTTTGCATTTCCGTTTCTCCCTCTCCCCATTCCAAGAGCCATATTTTTTTCATTTTTCAATTCACAGAGTCACATGATGGCTTATTGTTTGTGGGACAAATTGTACTTTGTAATGACTCCATTCAATATCCTGTACAATGTACTGGGAAGCAAAAAATTCTGAATGAAGTGGAACTGAAAAAAAAAATGCTTTTGCGCCAATTTCTTATGGATTTAATTTTTACGGCATTCACTATGTGGTAAAAATGATATGTTACCTGTATTCTGCGGGTCAGTATTTTTTGTGGGTTTTTTTATACTTTTACATTTTTTTTAATTTTTTCTTTTACTTTTGTTTTCAGACCCCCTAGGGACCTTGAACCCTAGGGGGTCTGATTTTTCATACTATTCACTGCAATACTATAGAAGTGATATAATGACAAGCTGGGAGCCTTCTATAGGCTCCCAGCTGTCAGCAACCGATCGCTGCCCTCTGACTACGACCCAGAGGTTGGCGATCAGTCAAAGATGGCGGCGCCCATGGCGGCTGTGCACTTTAGATGCCGCGGTCGCTTTTAACCGTGGCATCTAAAGTGTGAACAGCTTAGATCGTGTCGGCTGTGTTATACAGCCGGCATCCGCCGGGTATGGAGAGAGCTCAAGTATCTGGTTGATCCTGCCCAGAAGTGAGGAAGTCAGCCTATGCGTCTGCATAGGCTGACTTCCTCTATAGACTCCAATACATGTGTATTGCAGTCTATAGTGCTGAACCAGCGATTCTACACCACTACAGGCTCTCTGCAGCCAGGAAATATATATATATATATATATATATATATATATATATATATATATTTTTTTTTTTTTTTTTACGCGATTCGCTGCAAATTAATTCGGATAGAATCGTATCAGAAAATTCGGCAAAGCTGTCGAATCAAATTTTTTAAAAATTTGTTCATCCCTAATTATTTCCTATCAATTTCATTCTGTCTAAAACTCTATCTCTTTCATTTCTCCCCTCGAAATGGACACCTTCTTCATCAGTCTGGGCTTTTCATACTGCTCATGAAAGATTGTGACATGTAATGTGGGCTCCTTGTAAGGCATTATCTTTCACATGGGGATTGCCATTTTAGTTGGTTCGTCCAAATTGAACTGATTTGCTTGAATCCGAGCATTTTCAAAAAGTTATAACAAACCTGGTTACACTCATATGAAAGTAAGGAGGGGGGAGGGCTGCTATTGGGGATTGTGATGGAAACATTTTGATTAAGGAGGAATCAGAGGAGGTGTATAGATGCTGCCTGGTTTCAGAAAAAATTGAATATAGTAACAGTAGGTAAGAATGGATAAAGACACAACCTCATCAAGTCCAACCTATAAACAAAACAAACTAGTTTCTATCCAGAGGAAAAAATGCCCCATCAGAGGAAAATTCTATCCTAAAAATTTCTAGCTCCCATAATCTAGGATATTCTTACTTTTAGAAAGGCATCCAGGCCACTCTTTAACTTGTAAAAGTTATCAGTTGTCTCCTTATCTTGTGGCAGTAAGTTCAATAGTCTTATCAATCTTACTGTAAAGAAGCCCCTTCTATTACTATGGTGAAACTTTTTTCTTCAAGACATAGAGTCACAGTTATAGACCTTAGTATAAAGAGATAATTGGAAAGTTTTCTATACCATCCATTCATATATATGTACATCATAATTAAGTTGTCCCTAAGGCATCTTTTTTTCCAAACTGAACAGTCCCAAGTTTGATAACTTGTCTTTATATTCAATCCATCTATCCCCTTAATTACTTTGGTCTGTCCCTCTGTACCTGCTCCAGTTCAGCTATATCCTTCCTTTATACTGGTTCCCAAAATTGTCTACCTGAATAGTAATTTTTATAGAAGTAAAATGATATCCTTGTCGTGAGCATTTATTCCCTCTTAATGCAGCCAATGATTTTACTTTTACTTTACACTGGTTGCTACAATTAAGTTTACTGCTCACCTATATCCCTAAGTCTTTTTCAGCAGTAATCTTACCCAGTATATCATGTAACCCATAATTGTAACACTTGTTTCCATGGCCCAGGTGCATAACTTTACATTTATCCACATTAAGGCTAAAGCCCCACATTGCAGAAACACATTTTTTTAGTTGCAGATTTTGCTGTGTTTTTTTGAGCCAAAGCCAGGAGTGGATTGAGCATAAAGTAGAAGTATAAGAACTTCCTATATATTTCCCATTCCTTTTGTAGCCATTCTGGCTTTGGCTCAAAAAACCCCAGCAAAATCTGCAATAAAAAAAACTGCATTTCCGCAACATGGGGCTTTAACCTAAAACTCCTCTGCCATTTCTCTGTCCAAGCTCCTGTAAATGCTCTACCAGGTCATTAATAAAATATTAAAAAGAAGAAGACCCAGTGCTGACCCCTGTGGTACCCTACTGTAACCCAACAGAGTATGTACTATTACAATGGACAACAAAGATTTTGCTTCCTGAACACTTTCCTGTCACATACTGTTTTTCAGAAATCTTCTGTTTTAGCAATTTTTCATCATATTTTCAGGCTGTTCAAGGTATTATCCACAATATATGTGCTGTGCTGTTATGTAATTTATAGGCAAGCAGAGGCATGGATTCCTTGCATTTCATTGAAGTTGCAAAACTTCAGTGTAATTGTTACAGACTAGGCACACCTACACATGTCTAGTCATATCTGGTCACTGCCTGCAGAGGCTGTAATATCTTCTTGCAAAGATTCTGCAAGTTATTTCAAACCTAAGCAGCTATAAACTACTCCAGTGTGATCTGATATAGCTAAAATGTCTTGTCAGTGTCGGAGCAGTCACAATACCTTCTGTTACATTTGTGGTGAGTACACGCTGAAGCCTCAAAGATGCACAATGACAGCTTTATCATGAAAGACTATGAGCTTTACTTTGGATGCAAGATTGGTGATCAAGACAAATCCTGGGCTCCTCACATCTGTTGTGCAAGATGTGCTGTTGATCTTAGAGGTTGGCTGAGAGGTTCTCGCAAGTCAATACCGTTTGCTGTCCCAATGATATGGCGGGAACCGAAGGATCATGTGACCAATTGTTACTTCTGTCTAACCAATTTCTCTGGCTTCTCTGCTAAGAATAAAAAATGCATTCAATATCCCAATCTGCCTTCAGCTATGAGACCAGTGCCACTGGTATTATACCTGCACCGATTGTGGCTGTTAACCCTTTAGACACCTTGGTCAATTGCAACCAAAACACCTAATTAGCAGCAGCCCATTGGACTCAATTGCCGCCCACCATCATCAGTGAATGACGTTTGGTTGTAATGACAGCTTGAAGCCTATTGAAGGCTCCCAGGGCAGGGTTGTCATTACTAAGATTCTTTCACACACTGCTTATGGAATAGAAATGAATGAATTATACAATATATTGAAATACAGTTGTATTGTAGTATATTGTATAGGCTTTCAGACCCCCTAGGGTTCAAGTACCCTAGGGGGTCTAAAAATACAAGATAAAAATAAATAGAAGTTATAAAAAGTGTAAAAAAATATATATAACATTTTAAATTACCCCCTTTCCCTAGATTATGTATAAAAATAACTCAACAACAATTGACATAAAAAATTAGGTATCCCCATTTCCAAAAATGCCTGAACTATAGAAATACAATGATATTTATACCATACAATGAACAGTGTAGCGGGAAAAAAATAAAAACATGCAAACTGCCATTTTTTTTGTCATTTCCCGTCCCACAAAAAAATGAATAAATAGCAGTCAAAGCTTTATACAATTTGCAAAATGTTAATAAAAACTACAACTTGCCCAACAAAAAATTAACCCTTACACAGAAGTGTACATCCAAATATAAAAAAGTTACTGTTGTCACAATATGGTGACAGAAAGAAAGTTTTACATTTTTATAAAGGTGTTTAGTGCCGTATAAATGAAATTTATATGAAAACTGTGCAATTGCGTTTTTTATTTCCAACTCCACTCCATTCTAAATTGGGTTCATCGGTCACGTGCTGGTCATTGTTTTAACAGGTAGCACATGGTCCTATACTTTGATTGATCTATTTATATGTGTGAATGATCTGAGATTAAATGGAACATGTCTTATCTGAGGCCAATTTCATGGGCTTGCTGACTCTTGGGCCTTTGCAAAAAAAAAAAGGAAATTCTGGAAATTCCCTGCCCTTGTTGAAGGCAAACTTTTTAGGTGCGTGCATCATGCTGCTACGTAGCCACTCTGCGGCACTTGTCTGCCCTCCTGTGCCCCCCAGTGTCCACCTGTGACCTCCTGGACACTCCTGCACCATATTTTGCCCACCAGTGTGGACCAGCACCCACCGCAGTGACTGCCACAAGTCAACAGCACTCTACTTCAAATACTTTCGTCAATGTGTCCACCACTGTATAATGTTGCAGATATTGGTGCCCCGGGTATAATGTCATCCTCATTGTTTAGGCCACTGCATAATGTCAAAGATATTGTTGCTCCTGGGTATAATGTCGTACTCATTGTGTCCACCACTGTATAATGTTGCAGATATTTGTGCCCCTGGGTATAATGTTGCCCTCATTGTGGTCCCCAGTGTTGAATTTTGCCATCACTGTCAACAGCCATTGTCACTAACAGCATTGTCACTCATTTCCAGCTGCTGTACCATCTTGTCCCGCTGTATTAAGTAAGTTATCACATTGGTACAAGAACAATCTGTGTCGTGGGACTCCAATAGTCCTATGTATGCTGACTGCACATGCAAACAAGCAGCATGGAAAAAAAATTGCAAAGATCATGTATCCAGAAGACTGAAGCAAAGGCGGGAAAACATGTGAGCTCATCTGTAATTACATTTGTCCCTTTGTTATTGCTATGGGTAATGATAACTTTATTTAGTGCTGCATATATCGGATGTGTATAACATGGTTATTATTTTGTATTTGGTCAATGGGGATCGGAGGCATTGTTGTATACTTCTATACTTGGTGTATGGGAGGCACAGTTGTTAAGTGTGACAGAGACAGTCTCACCCTACACCCCCGACAACCACTCTACCCAACTACTTGGTGCTCTTCTTTAACCTGTTTCTCCACCATCTCTGATGAAAAGCTCTCCACCCTAATCTCTAAATCCCACCTCACCTCCTGCGTGCTTGACCCGTTCCAGTCGCATCTCATCCCTAAACTCACTGAAGTCATTACTCCAGCCCTAACCCATCTCTTCAACCTATCCCTAACCAATGGATCCTTCCCTTCTGCCTTTAAACATGGCCCTTTCCTGGATCTCCTCATACCTCACCAACCGCACATTCAGCGTCTCCCACTTGCACACCACCTCCCCTCCATGTCCTCTCTCTGTAGGTGTCCCCCAAGACTCTGTCCTAGGACCCCTCTTGTTCTCCATCTACACCCTTGGCCTTGGCCAACTCAAATATATATATCTGGTCCAGACATTACCTCCCTGTTGTCCAGAGTCCCAGAGTGTCTAAAAGCTGTAGCCTCCTTTCTCTCCTCCTGCTTTCTCAAACTCAACATGGAGAAAACGAAGTTCATCATCTTCCCCCCACCTCACATGGCCTATCTATCTGACCCATCTATCATAGTTGGTGCTACACTTACCCTAGTCCCATGGGTCCGCTGCTTTGAGACAACCTTAGACTCTGACCTATCTTTCAAGCCGCGCATCCAAACCCTCAACACCTCCTGCCGCCTCCAACTCAAGAACATCCATCGAATCCGCTCCTTCCTCACCCCTGAAACTACAAAGATGCTAGTCCACTCCCTCATAATCTCTCACCCAGACTACTGTAACACCCTTCTCCATGGTCTCCCAGAAAATACTCTCGCCCCCCTCCAGTCCACCTTAAATTGAGCCGCTCGCTTAATGCACCTCTCCCCCTGTTCTTCATCAGCCGCTGCCCTCTGCCAATCCCTTCACTGGCTACCCGTTGCCCAGCAAATAGAGTTCAAATTTCTAACGCTGACATACAAAGCCATCCACAACCTGTCTCCTCCATACATCTCTGACCTAATCTCCCATACCTGCCCGCACGTAACCTCCGATCCTCCAAAGACCTCCTACTCCGCTCTTATCCGCTATTCACACAACCGTCTCCAAGACTTCTCCCGTGCATCCCCCATACTCTGAAACTTATTACCAAGACACATAAGACTGACTCCCAAAATCACAAGCTACAAGAAGGCCCTGAAGACTCACCTATTCAGGAAGCTTACAACCTCCTATAACGCTATTGTCACCACACCACCATCTGTACAGTCTCTCTCCTCACCTTCTGTCTCTATCCCTCTTCCCTCATAGATTGTAAGCCCTTGTGGACTGGGCCCTCTATCCCACTGTTAGTATTGTATTTGTTTTGTATATTTTGTGTACTGCATGTAAACCCACTAATGTAAAGCACAATGGAATTAATGGTGCTATATAAATAAAAAATAATAATAATAATAAGTGTTTATTGGAACACCTTTCCATTCATTACTGAATTATAATAGGACCTGAGCTATAGGGTTTTGATTGCTCATTGTCTTATATATAAACCACCCTTTTTCTAACAGTTCCTTGTCCCCAGACGTTTATGGTATGGTGGTATAGTGTTTTGTTACATGTATCTCTAGCCTCATCGCCACAATCACGAAGGGTGCCGCTGGGTCTGGAGGATCCAGGCAGTGTCAAGGTTCCAGTATGGACTTCTGGTTGTTAAATAGATGCAGACCAATTCTTGAAGTCCTAAAGACAACAGCATTTATAGTGCTCCCATAGGCTCCTATATCCACAACCACAAACCAGTCATTGCTATTAGTCAAGCCCGAGCGTGACAGCTATTTAACACAAATGTGTTTTCCTTCTATAACCCCTAAGCAGCTTGGAAACTGCGTAACCTCCTGGAACTCTGCAACAATCCTGAGTTAGTCTTCTGAGGTGGGTGGTGGCATCACTGCCACCTTCAGAATTGTCCAGATGATTTAATATGTCTACCGGACAATCCCTGCAATTGTTGATGTTCCATTGTTGATGAAATTTAAAATGTGTGGTGCGAATGCATTTCCAGGCTCCAGAAATATGTGAAATGGAAAACTATATTGAAATTAAGTCAGCTACAAATAGAGAACATTGCAGCAGGAAGGGGGCCGGAAGCTGTTGGTGGATGGGGTGTGTGTGCAGCACCTGTCCAGTTCAAGTAATAGGAGTGCCGCTGCAGTTCGACTGAACCACTGCTATGTAGTAGACAGGTGTAATGATGCTACTATTACTTGAAGTGAAGCGTTGATGCACACTCCCCTTGTTCAGTAGCAGAATTCGTTAAGTTCCTCTAGGAGCTCCTTTGCTGTCTTCTTTGTTGTCTGTGTGACAGCTCCTGCTTGTGCTAACTGCTGGATCTAATAGATTTTATGCTGCCTCCACCTGCAGTGACTTGGCATGCTTTCTTCACCAAAAGGTTGGCTACACAAAGCTTTGATATAAGGGAATTGCTAGAGGAGCGATTCCCCAGTAGCTGCTGGTGAACCCTGGGGGGAGGGGCACGACAAGACAGTGACCCCTAAGCTGAAACCCCCCACTGTCCCTAGCTACTTGCCTGAACTTTCCTAGGCGACAGCCAGCAACTGGGCGGCGATCCCTTCTTGATATAAGTGATAACACAGAACACAGACAGGACAAACAACAACAAAAGGGCGGTCAGCTAACCAAGGGGTCAGTAACAGTTGAGCATCGCAATAAAAAATCAAAATCCAAGAGAATAGTCAAAGTTAAAGCCAGATGTCAGGAATAAGAATACAGGTAACCAAACAGCAAGAGTAAATAGCCAGCACGCACTAGGCAATAGCAAGTGCCAATGTGAAATTGAGCAAACAAATAGGAAGGAAGAACCCGCCCCAGACTTGATAGGATGATAGGCTGTCAATCACACAGGTAAGGCTAAAATTAACTATTAGAGTTGCAGAGGAAACCAAGGTGAAGGAGATGGGTGTGGTGGAAAATCAATTAAGAAGGTGAGGGAATAGGACAGTGTTTAGACAATACAAGAAGAACCCAAAGGAATCACAGCCGGACCCGCCTCCTGCTCCGTAGCAAGCGGCCGGATGTCGCAGAACGGGTGCGGACATAACATTTGACTTTAATTACATCTATTCTCATCTATGATCTGTGCTAGGCATACTCCAAACTCTTGTGTTAAGGATTCCTAGAGGAGTTAATACTGCTGAAGTGGCAGAAGGTGCCCTATCTTCTTATAACACTTGTGATTTTGGAACGGGATATCCAAGTTCATATAGTTGTTGATGGTCAGGTGTCTGCATACTTTTGGCTAAAAAGTGTATGGTCTGTTGTATTTAATAAACCATACAAGGACATCCTAAATAGTAGAAGTATTTTATTTATTTCCATATGCATGTGCATGTAAATGGAGGTACACTAGTGTTCATATACCTTTGTGGCAGCCCTATTACCGCTTGGTATAAAACAGAGCTATAATACGACCATGTGAACAATTCCTTATAAGTAAAGGACATGTATTTTGCACATGTGGACTCCACTGGATGTCTTTTCACGCACATTTATTTATGGATTTCAAAAATATTGTATAAACATATAAATAATATGAGGAATTGGCCTGTGCACAATGCTTTCTGACATGTTTTAAAAGCCCTTGCCATGTACACTATTCCACATTGTGCTTTGAAATGTATTAGTGAATGTATCTCAGTGTCTTAAATCAAGGTCAAATAAGTTACACTTCAGTTAGCATTGTTTTCCACATCCACGTGCAATTTCCATGTGTACAAACACTGTCTTTGATAATATCGGAATAGCTTCATGTTATTTCTACTATTTTTTAATACAGACTGTCTTTAGGGTAGGTTATCAATATTAGATCAGTGGAGGTCTGACTTTTTGCACCCCTGTCTATCAGATATTTGAAGGGACCACAGTGCTACAACAGTTTAGCAAACTGCAGCTCAAAAACGCTGGAGAAAAAACCCAGCAAAAACGCATAACGTTTTTTTCTGCAGCATTTTTCATTGTGCTTTTGCTGTGTTTCCCTGCGTTTTTTCTTTCCTTTTTAACTCTATTGGGAAAATGCTTGATTTTTTGCAGGGAAAATTGACAAGCTGCATTTTTCAAAATTCTTTTAATAAGGAAGCAGGCTGGTTTGTACTTATAAATCCCTTTTGTGTGCGACAATTCTGTAATACTGTGTACTGCTACTACAAAAAGTACTGTGTTTTCAAGAATGAACCAGCCTGCAATGCATTGTAAACACTGCAAACACTACAGCACTCACTTGAGTGGCAGAGGTGCTGATTCAGAGTCAGATTCCCACAATCTATTATTGATGGTCTATTCTACTAATGTGCCATCGATCTAAAAGACTGTATAACCCCTTTAAATCCAGAAAGCTTTAATAGTTCTGTAATTCTGTTATATTCACACATGGCAGATTTATCACAGGTATTTCATCAACTAGATGTGTGCTGTGCTTCGGCTATTTCACAACTCCATTAAGAATGAGAAACAAAACTCCCCCTTTTACCTGATTACTGTAGAGCATGTCTCTGCAGTTGACTCCTCACTAACCTGCTGAATGTTATCGCCTATACTCAGTGGCGTAACTAGGAATGGCTGGGCCCCAAGGCGAACATTTGACATGGGCCCCCCCCAAGCTGCCGCCCCCAACCCCCCCAAGCCGCCGCCCCCAACCACCCCAAACCGCCGCCCCCAACCCCCCACACACACAAACCGCATTCCTGCGCACACTATCACACTATTATGCCCCATAGTGGCCCCTGCACACGGTATTATGTCCCATAGTGGCCCCTGCACACGGTATTATGCCCCATAGTGGCACCTGGACGCGGTATTATGCAGCATAGTGGCCCCTGCACACAATATTATGCCCCATAGTGGCCCCTGCACACAGTAGTTTGCCCCATAGTGGCTCCTGCACGCAGTAGTTTGCCCCATAGTAGCCCCTGTACACAGTAGTTTGCCCCATAGTAGCCCCTGCACACAGTAGTTTGCCCCATAGTGGCCCCTGCACACAGTAGTTTGCCCCATAGTAGCCCCTGCACACAGTAGTTTGCCCCATAGTAGCCCCTGCACACAGTAGTTTGCCCCATAGTGGCCCCTGCACACAGTAGTTTGCCCCATAGTGGCCCCTGCACACAGTAGTTTGCCCCATAGTGGCCCCTGCACACAGTATTATGCCCCATAGTGGACCACCCATGAACGATTATTATACTCTGGGGTCTTTTCAGACCCCAGAGTATAATGATCGGAGACCCAGGGGAGGATAGAAACATAGAAAACACTGCAACTTACCTCTTCCTCGCTCCGGTGCACTCCCCGTGCGCTACTTCGGCCATCTTCAATGTCGGACCGGATCTCGCGCGATCCAGGCCGGCGTCGCGATGCATAATGACGTCGGCTGACGTCTGGGACGTCACCAAAGAGGCCCAAAGCCTGCGGAGCGGCGAGTTACAGTGTTTTTTATGTTCGCTCACCTCCCCTGGGCCCCCGATCGTTATACTCCGGGGTCTCAAAAGACCCCGGAGTATAACGATAGCAGTGATTGTGGGGTTCGCGGTAGCGACTGCCAAAGGGCTCCGGGCCCCATAATGTTCCGGGCCCTGTGGCAGTCGCTACCACTGCTACCCCGGTAGTTACGCCCCTGCCTATACTATTGATAAGTTCTTAAGGCTAAGGCCACACGTGGCGTCCCGCAGCAAAAAAGCGCTGCAGGAAACACATCGTGGTTCTTCCTGCAGCGCTTTAGACAAAAAGTTCTCAGAGGTTTCCTCCTTTGCTTTAATTAAACCTATGGGGAAACCGCCGGCGTTTCTTTATGTATAATTGACATGCTGCGATTTCCAAAACCACGCCGGTTTTGGAAATCGCCGCATGTCTACAGCACAGTTTCTACTGCAAAGTGGGCATGGGATTCGTCAGTTTCTACCGCATTCGTTAGAATCCCATCCACTTTGCTCTGACTGTAAAACGCCGCGATTTTTTTCACGGCGTTTTCACTGCAGGCAAATCGCGGCATTTACGCCACGTGGAGCCCCAGCCTAAGATGGGAATACCCTCTAAACACTTTAAACAATGTTTGAAATTCCAGTTAGAATAGACTAGTTGGTATCTCATGGAAACTCTCCAGGGCCACACCTCTGTCTCTGGACTGATTCTGAACTTACTGGGTAGAATTTAGTAACACTGCTAAGCCAGAAAACTGGTGTAGTACCTCTAAGGAACACGTACCTGATTAGAGCACCATAGCAGCAGTTTTTACCTTGCTCTTTACTTTTCAATACAGAGGACAGAAGGGACAAGAATATAGGTAGGCCAGGGTGGGGACATCTCGGCCCATCTATAACTTAGGACCATCTTATAACTCGTGCCAGAAAATTAGCGTGAGTTATACCATTTATCTATGCCAGTGAAATTTTAACTCTGGCACATGGGACATCCCCAGGTGCACCAGAATTATTACTAGGCCAGAGCCTCTTTATAATTCTGGGACAATTAGCATCAGCAGGGGAATGTATTAAGGCTGAGGCCCCGTGTTGCGGAAACGCAGCTTTTTTTGTTGCAGATTTTTCTGCGTTTTTTTTTTAGCCAAAGCCAAGAGTTCCTACAAGAATGAGAAATATATAGAAAGCTTCTTAAACTTCTCCCTGTGATCTACTAATTGGGTGCAAGCTGTTGATAAATTCCATGCACATGTTGTCTCCTTGTGTGTTGTACCTAGTTTTACAGGTGTACGCATTGCGTAGAATTTATCAGAAAGGCACAGCTACATAATAAAAACAGCGCAGACAAAGAACAGAATGGTATTTAAAGAGGCAAAAATAAGTGACTTCTCTGGATCTGCAAATATGGCTTAAAATCCATGACTTTTGGATATGGGATGGATCCTCACTCCTTCCTAAAACCATCCAAACTACAGTAAACATTGACTTTGGAATAAGCACACAAAACACTTTATTTTGCGTGTCAAAATGGCCACAGCTTTATTTAATTCATAGAACTAAAATAATCACAGAAGGAGTCAGGTGAAGTGCTAGACCATTGGGATTCAGGAATACTGTGAGATCCCCAGCTGTCTGACAAACAGCAGCCGGCTAGACAGCAATAAAGGGGGCGGCACGCTCCGGCTTGCAATTCTAGCAGAGCCAGTACACTTTAAGGGCACCAACAGCCCTGTGCTTAAACACTGTCCCGCCCCTGGATGACGTTACTATTACGACATCCTTCAGGCTGGCCATTTCCAAAGCTCAGCCTGTTCACCACCATGAGGTTTAACCTCCTCTATTAGTTAAAATAAGTCCACAATAACTTGCCTGCAACTTCAACCTGACTCCTCAACCGCCACAGAAGAGGCCATTTTACACCTTAAATGGACTCGACCACCACCAAACTGATTAGGAATGCAAAAGCCCTCTAGAAACTTTTTATACTAGTCCCATACCATCTTCTCTACAGTACTAAGCTATGAATGTTGCTGAAAATGCAACTAAAGTGAATGGCTGTAGTTAGAAACCAGTAAAGAGAAATAGACTATAATACTGAAATTACCATAAACCAGTATACTGTACGTGGGGGATTCCGCCATACCACAAACATGTAATTGCCAACTATTTATGCATATAAGTATATACTTCCCACTTATGTGATGTGGGGTCCCACTTATGGTGGTAAATGTAAACAAATTATATAGATGTATATAGTATGTATGAGATAACACCTCTTCGAGGAATACCTCTGCCACTAAAAAACTAGGACTGTCCATTTATATTCATTGGCAACCCTATACCACTTATATTGCCAGGAAAGACATAGAGAGTATAAAGAAGGGAAGAGAAAAGTACTTGCTGTGCATCAGCTTCTCCAGATACACAGCAACCACCGAGCACTTACTGTAGTGAAAAACCTCACCATTGTTGTTCGATGGGTCCCAACCACATCAACAGTAAAACAAGCTATTAAATGATGCTTATAATGATGAGAATAAGCCCATGATCTGCTTGATTTACAGGAGTCTTTGAAGGCAGTGAGAGATCCTTTCCTGTCATATCTCAATCATTTTCAGAGCACTTGATGACCTTTACCCATAGCTGTATGCACTGACCCAAGGGCACCGAGACTGAAATTTGAAGCTAAAATTCTCTCTTTTGCTGGACCTGGGCCAGCATCATCCTGATGCTGCCCGTTCTGCTAGGGAGCTACAGGACTATATAGCTCCTGCATGCAGAGCATGGGGTTATCATGATAAGCAGTGCTGGGCTCCATTTGTTAGCTGGCTACGATAGACACTCTACTGCATCTATGGCTGTATCACACAGTCGGGAACCTTAAGAGAAATATGAATTGGTCAATATAAATGGTAATATATCTTCATTAAGGAAAATTACACGTCAACAGAAATGGTCCTTGAAGCTATAGATTTTTATCAAAAACATGCCTGCTTTATTTTAAATATTTTTTTCTCCCTCCAGCCGCAGCCACCACTGGCTCGGAGGGCTCAATTTATTGCACAGACATTTGAAAACTGATAGCCATGACCCTAGGGACTTACCCTAACAGGGTCTTTTTTTTTTTTTTTAAATGAATAATTGGATTGCAGAAACCAGGCGGTCCATATCTCCGATGGTTACCTTTCCACACCTGGGGCCCATACCTCCGATGGTTACCCCTCCACACCTGGGGTCCATACCTCCGATGGTTACCCCTCCACACCAGGGGCCATACCTCCGATGGTTACCCTCCACACCAGGGGGCCATACCTCCGATGTTACCTCTCCACACCAGGAGGCCATACCTCCAATGGTTACACCTGAGGTACCTGCACTGGGCTACACCTGAGGTGGTTGCCCATTACTGGCCAAATTATAAGTAACTTCAAGGACCCATAAAAATAAATAAATAAAAATATATATTTATTGTCACTAGTGCGAATTATAATGCTAAAGTATAAAAAAATAAACACAACAGTAAATAACTGAATTAAATTCTGTTAAGCACATACAGTCAAGAAATAGCAAAAATAGTTTGTTAGTTTATCCCAAACCACCAGCAGTTACACACTGGCTTGGAGGCACTTGTACACATCCCAATTCTAAGCAACCTTGCCCTATGGGGTTACATACTAAGGCAAGGCCACTGATAATAACAGTGTATAACATTATATAGGCAGCAGCATCAGCAGGACATGTATAAAGGGACAGAAGGCTGCCATATAACCACACAGGACTCAGTATACAGCCCTGATATGGAGGTCATATATAGATCATTAGATGACATATACAGAAAGGGGAAATAATAATACCAGCATGTAACTTTTAGTGGATACAAACACCTTCTTCTTGAGGGGGAAGTCCTTGGAGCTACAAAAGTCTGGCCGCCAATCTGTTCCACCACACCAAATTACCCCCAGCCGCAACCACAGGCTCAGGGGCACCATAACACACAAAATGGCAGTTTACCACATATAATAAACCACTACCTGGGGCACCACCCAGCAGGAGCCCAAAGACCAGCCAGACCAAAACAGCAGTTAATCCTAGGGGAAACTAACCACGTTTCCCCACTGCCGATAATTTCAACCAACTCCAAGGGCCCTCCACCCCGCCAATTAAAAATAACCTGTATACAGTATGGCCAGTATACGCAGTACGACCCGTATACAGCCCTGAGAAGGAGGTCACATAGAAATTATTAGCCATAACCTATCTCCAGCATGATCATTATTAGCACAGAGATGGAGGACATATACAGGGATTATCATTCAGTCTCCATTAATATCCCCAGCTTTCAGATCATGCTGTCCCTCTCTCACCACAGTGTCTCCATTACATGTGACCTCCCAGCTCCACCATAGAGAACCTCTCAGTCCCCAGGACTCATGAACAATCTGCATCATACAGCAGTAATCTATGATATATCAGCCATGTCTGCAGTGTGTGAGGTAAATACATGAGGGGACTCTGTGACAGGATAAATCCTGTGGTAATACTGCAGCATATACAGTATGATGTAGAATGGTGATACTAAACTAGTAGTGATATCTAATGTGAATGTGGTCACACCAGTGTGGTGTGAGATGATAAAACCCAATGTTATACTCCCTCATTCAGCAGATATGTTTAATGTTTCCTCCTGTCCTTGTGGTGAGAGAAAGAGAAAGAGATGAATGAGACAGGAAGTTACATCTATTCCTAAACTCCTCCCTCCCTACAGTAACACACTAGCCACTATATACTCCTAAAGCTGAATATACACACATATACTCTTAAATCTGAACCAGCCTGTATAAATCCACACAACTACTGCACAAAGATGACACTGCAGGAGTTATTGGTTCCCCCATCCCAAAGTCATGTCCCCCTTTGCTAATGGCTCCGGGGGTGTCTTTCAGCTTGTCCAATGAAGAGAACTCCTCTGATTTTTCAGTCTCAGATCAAATTTTTCCCACAAAATCCACAAAGAAAAAGAAATTCTTAAAAGAAGAGTGTGGCCAAGTCCGCCGCACCCTCTGCCCCCCATTAGCTATGTCGCTGCTCTGCATTCTTCATGCAGCCTGTAGCCATACAATTATGCACTTGAGTTGGCAATGCATTTTAGGATTTGACACAAGAAATTGAATATGATTTAAAAATTGTTTTAAATGTTAAGACTGATAACTTTGCATAGTTTTGTGTGTGTCTTATGCTTGGGCAATTGTGGCCTTTAGTTTGCACTGTTTTTTACGTGTTTCCCAGAGTGGAGTGGATTTGCGCCTATCTATGCGCCTTTTTTAAAAAAGGTGCATATAATAAATCCGGTGAACACATGTTCGCCTAGGCAGCCACGTCTACTTGTCTCGCCAAGATCACAAAGTGTTGGATAGGGAAAGCTCACGTAGAAAAAAGGCACAAACACTTCATAAATTCGACAAAAATGCGAGAAAAGCGCAAAAAAGGTGCAGCTCAATCCAAAAACAGGCGCAAACACGTTGATAAATGTGCCCCAATGTATTTCCTTGTTTTCTCTCTTTTACTGTGTGACATAGCCCTAGATACAGTGGGGAAAAAAAGTATTTAGTCAGCCACCAATTGTGCAAGTTCTCCCACTTAAAAAGATGAGAGAGGCCTGTAATTGACATCATAGGTAGACCTCAACTATGAGAGACAAAATGAGAAAACATATCTAGAAAATCACATTGTCTGATTTTTTAAGAATTTATTTGCAAATTATGGTGGAAAATAAGTATTTGGTCACCTACAAACAAGCAAGATTTCTGGCTCTCACAGACCTGTAACTTCTTCTTTAAGAGGTTCCTCTGTCCTCCACTTATTACCTGTAGTAATGGCACCTGTTTGACATTGTTATCAGTATAAAAGACACCTGTCCACAACCTCAAACAGTCACACTCCAAACTCCACTATGGTGAAGACCAAAGAGCTGTGGAAGGACACCAAAAACAAAATTGTAGACCTGCACCAGGCTGGGAAGACTGAATCTGCAATAGGCAAGCAGCTTGGTGTGAAGAAATCAACTGTGGGAGCAATAATTAGAAAATGGAAGACATACAAGACCACTGATAATCTCCCTCGATCAGGGGCTCCATGCAAGATCTCACCCCGTGGGCTCAAAATGATCACAAGAACGGTGAGCAAAAATCCCAGAACCACACAGGGGGACCTAGTGAATGACCTGCAGAAATCTGGGACTAATGTAACAAAAGCTACCGTCAGTAACACACTACGCCGCCAGGGACTCAGATCTTGCAGTGCCAGACATGTCCCCCTGCTTAAGCCAGTACATATCTGGGCCCGTCTGAAGTTTGCTAGAGAGCATTTGGATGTTCCAGAAGAGTACTGGGAGAATGTCATATGGTCAGATGAAACCAAAGTAGAACTGTTTGGTAGAAACACAACTCATCGTGTTTGGAGGAGAGTGAATGCTGAGCTGTATCCGAAGAACAACATACCTACTGTGAAGGACTGGGGTGGCAACATCATGCTTTGGGGCTGTTTCTCTGCAAAGGGACCAGGACGACTGATCCGTGTACATGAAAGAATGAATGGGGCTATGTATCATGAGATTTTGAGTGCAAACCTCCTTCCATCAGCAAAGGCATTGAAGATGAAACGTGGCTGGGTCTTTCAGCATGACAATGATCCCAAGCACACCACCAGGGCAACGAAGGAGTGGCTTCATAAGAAGCATTTCAAGGTCCTGGAGTGTCCTAGCCAGTCTCCAGATCTCAACCCCATAGAAAACCTTTGGAGGGAGTTGAAAGTCCGTGTTGCCCAGCGACAGCCCCAAAACATCACTGCTATAGAGGAGATCTGCATGGAGGAATGGGCCAACATACCAGCAACAGTGTGTACCAACCTTGTGAAGACTTACAGAAAACGTTTGACCTCTGTCATTGCCAACAAAGGATATATAACAAAGTATTGAGAACTTTTGTTATTGACCAAATACTTATTTTCCAACCAGTGGCGTAACTAGGAATGGCTGGGCCCCAAGGCGAATATTTGACATGGGCCCCCCCCAACCGCTGCCCCCAATTGCCCCCCCCCGGACCGCCCCCTCCAACCCCCCCCCAAAAAAAATGCATTCCTGCGCACACTGTTATGTGCCATAGTGGCTCCTGCACACAGTATTATGCCCCATAGTGGCCCCTGCACACAGTATTATGCCCCATAGTGGTCCCTGCACACAGTATTATGCCCCATAGTGGCCCCTGCACACAGTATCATGTCCCATAGTGGCCCCTGCACACAGTATCATGCCCCATAGTGGCCCCTGCACACAGTATCATGTCCCATAGTGGCCCCTGCACACAGTATCATGTTCCATAGTGGCCCCTGTACACAGTATCATGCCCCATAGTGGCCCCTGCACACAGTATCATGCCCCATAGTGGCCCCTGCACAAAGTATTCCCCATAGTGGCCCCTGTACACAGTATTATATCCCATAGTGGCCCCTGCACACAGTATTATATCCCATAGTGGCCCCTGCACACAGTATTATATCCCATAGTGGCCCCTGCATACACTATTATTCCCCATAGTGGCCCCTGCACTGAGTATTTTGCCCCATAGTGGCCCCTGCACACACTATTATATGTCCCATTGTCGACCACCCATGAACAATTATTATACTCTGGGGTCTTTTTAGACCCCAGAGTATAATGATCGGAGACCCAGGGGAGGATAGAAACATAAAAAAACAACGTTGCTTACCTGTTCCTCACTCTGGTCCACTCCCTGCTGCTTCGGCCGCCTTCAATGTTGGACCAGGCCAGCGTCACGTGATGCGGGCAAGGCGTCGCGACGCAAACTGACGTCCGCTGACGTGGGGGACGTCACCAAACAGGCCCGAAGCCTGGAGAAGCGTAGGAGAGGTAAGTACATTGTTTTTTATGTTCCCTCACCTCCCCTGGGCCTCCGATTATTATACTCCGGGGTCTTTTCAAAGACCCCGGAGTATAATGATAGCAGAGATTGTGGTGTTCGGCCCGTGGCCTCACATACCGATCCCCACTCCTGCTCACAGTCACCTCCGCAGAATCGGAAGCGCAGGCGGCCGTGAGCGGGACCCCGGGGAACGGTAAGTATATAGGGCCCGTTACCTGCTGGGGTTACTCCAGCAAGTAATGGCCGATTAAAAAAAAAAAAAAAAAAAAAAGCATAAAAAAAAAAGCATACGGTTTCCGTATAGGTATAATAGAAGCAGAAAGTCTGCAGAGTAAAACTCTGCAGACTTTCTGTGAAAAGCACTGCGGGAAAAACCCTGATTCACTTTTTGGCTGCAGCACACTACGGGGGGCCTGAGCCTAAGAGGTTTTTTTTTTTTATATTTCTGTTCATTGTTGTTAAAAAGTTGAGTCTGCTGTGATTTATTATTACTTTTAGGGTAAATACATTGTATGTGCACTAAGTGCATCTACATTTTATGGATATATATGATAGATCAATATTCAAGATTCTGATTAAATCCTTTTGGCTTTCCTTTAAATTCATTCATGCAGTACAACCTTTTTGTTACATCAATATAAAGAAACTCCTTGGGTTTTATGGAAAGGAATTGGGTACTGATACATAAAATAAGGTATTTACAGTAAACTCATGCTACTTGTTCTGACCAAGGGGATCAATTAATTGAATTTCTGTGAACATTAGAGAATATGAGTGAACAACAACAAGGTCAAGTTTAAATATGGTAGAGCAATCGGTAATTGCTGGCTGTCACAAAGTGCTGACCTTCACTTTACTGATGCATGGATGTTATAAAAGTAGGCATCAGCAAGGTTAATGTATATTTACAGTGCACTGTCTTTTGATTGATATTGCTCCTGCTGTCTTTGCAGAGCAGAGTAAAATATTCTTTCACTTGGTTGGCAAATTTGTATTTTTAAAATATTTCACTATAGCAATTTTTTTTTCCATTTTTTTATTTACTGATCTAATAAAAATAATACTACACAGACAGTTAGTGTACAACTTGTGATGACTTTACAAGTACACTCCTTAAAGGGAGTCTATCACTGCCCCAAGCTACTTTAAACTGCTTCCATAGTGCTGTAGATGCTGTTAGCAGAATAAAAACTATTTCTTTCTTAGGTTTCAGAGTCCCAGGGATGTATAGAAAAAGCACTTTTATTCTTTATTCAAATGAGGATCTTGAAACACAAACATGCATCATCACTAAACATGCCCATCCTGCATTCAACTTGTCCCCCTTGGCAGTAGGAGGATGAACTCACCCCCCACCATAATACTTAGGAGCAGAACTAGTGTGACGTTCCCTTGTGAAGGCCTCTTCATGACGTTGCCCGCATGGTTTACAGACCAATCTCCAGCTATCATTGTATCTGAGACAAGAGTGGAACTCTTCACTGAAGAGGATAGATCTCCATTCCAGCCTCTATTGCTGTCCTGTTGTGCACCATAATAGTCTATGAGAGCAGTGACTAAAGGTCAATGGAACACTGGCAACTGGATGTCTGGCTCGTAGCCTAATATGCAAACACCTGTATAAGCACAATTTTCTGCACTAAGCTTTGGATGTGACATCCAATTTCACTTGAAGTACAAAATGGATCTCTATGAGCCATTCTTCCAATCAGACGATCCTTTGTGCATAGGTTTGCTTCGGGCATCTCTTGCTATCAATTGCTGTCTCAATTTGCATCAATTTTGCCTGGTTGGCTTTTATTTCCCTTCCAGATGCTGAAAATTGGACTGAAAGTTTGATCAATTGCAGAGCTTAGCAACACCAGCTACTTCTTCGAGATGCACATCCTTAAAGGGATTCTATCATTAAAAAACATGTTTTAAACTAAGAGCACATAGGAATAGCCTTCATAAAGGCAATTCATCTCTTACCTTTATCTTGAAGGTCCGTGCCGCCGCTTTTGAATTTTTATTCATTCTTCATTGTACTGAGAAAGCACAGGGTGCGTTCCCCCCCCGTGCTCAAAATGCACAGGGTGTGTTACCCCTGTGCTCTGAACAGAGCGTTGTCATCCAGTCCAGCGCCGCCTTTCTTCTGCTCCGTCGGTCATTCTCCTCCTCTTCTTACAGGAGACCACCACAAAATGGCCGACGGAACAGCTGACTGCACATGTCCATCAGCCATTTTGTGGTGGTCTCGTGTAAGAGCACAGGGGTAACAGACCACCGGAAAATGGCGGCCCGGGCAGAGCTGACTGCCCGGGCCGCCATTTTCCGGTGGTCTGTTACAGCGCTGCGTCTGAGGAAGAGGGGACACAATGGACTAAGGGGAGGTGGAAAGCTATGACTCGCAGGGTTCTCGTAGCACAAGAGGAACGCCCAAGGTGCCCTGTGAAGGTAATTAGCACAACTGAAGAAACAAATTTTATCAGAAATGGCTGGGAGAAAAAAAAGAATGGAAGGTAGGAGTAGAATGGAGGAATTACTGTCACTATATCATACATGATTGCCTATTGTTAAATGTTTTGTTGCAGGGTTATTAGCCTATTCATATGCATATGCATATTCAGACCCTGGACTAATGGATTTTAAGCCCCAAGCCCCAAAGATTTGAGTGCCTCCTCCCCGACACACCCATGGGAAATTTGAATCTGGCCCATGGTCCAACATACTAGAAGTGGCTCAGCGCTGTTGTGGGTCCTTGATAACAACATGTGACATTCCATTTCTCTCCAGGTTACTGCTGCAGCAAATGACTGGCCTCAGTGGTGACCTGTATAAAAAGTGCATGTGACTAAGTGCTCTAAGCAGTGACATGTCATTTGTGTACATGTCAACATGGAGGCCAGTAATTACTGAGCTGCCTGCACAGGAATTGAAGACCTATTAATGGTCAAATTTTATTTGACGTGGACAACTCCTCTTTTTTGAGATACCTAGCTTTTATCTAGCATAATTACATCATGATGTTAAATACTGTTCTACAGCAATAAAATGTTAAATGACAGGCCTGTTCTTCTCTTGAATGACAGTGAGGATGCTACAGGCCCCCAAAGTATTGGAGTCTGGAACCTTTTTGCAAGTTTCCTGCAGTCAATTATGAGAATCTATTTATTATGTGTTGCTGTTTATAAATAGGATATCAGCTGAGCAGGGGAGAACTTTGTCAGCAGGGTCTCCAAGGGTTAAAATGATTTGAAGACCTTTTCCTAAAAGAGACTAAAAAGATGTCAATGTGTAAGATTTTTTTTACTGCTGCTACTGTGGATATAAACATAACAAAGAGTATTTCCCTGCTCCTCCATTTTCAGCGTTGGTAACATTGTTGGTCTGAATACAAGTCCCCAGTGACATCCTGTTTGCGCAAAGGGACAGCCAATTACAGCCTAAGCAATGACCTCTTTACAAACGGTGCATGACTTCTGTGACGTACTGTTAAGAGGTGATCGCTGAAGTCTGTGACGTCACTTGGCACAAACAACTAGGGGACTTGTATACAGATCAACGATGCTGAGGCCACTAGAAATAGAGGCCCAGGGCAAGGTGAGTACTCGATTATGTTTATCGCTGCTGTAGCAGCACTATTAAATGATAAAAATATAAACCAGAGAGACGCATGCAGTCCCTGTGCCTCAAGCTGAAATTTATGCCAGCTAGGGGTACTTTTATAGATCATATTGCAGTAATCCCTTTCCTAATTGTACATTTAGTTACATTGTACATAAGTAGTAATAGATCACATCCTGTTTCCCTTAATAACGTTTAATATACAGTATATCTTAAAGGGGTGGTCGGGATTTTTTTTTTGTATAATCCATCCTTAGGATAGCCCATAAATATCTGATCAGTGGGAGGCGGACAGCTGGCTCCAGCACAGATCAGCTGTTTCGATTTCCTTCTGATCCCCATGCTATAAAATCCGCAAAGTTGGAAGCAGACACTTCTGATGATGCTACTGCGCCTCAGGTCCCATTGACATCAATAAAGTTTCACAGCATCAACTTATCTTTAGAGTCCTTAGTTCTGCTGCTACTGTTGAAACAGGTTAGGGCCTTACTTGTCGCTCATCCTCATCAGTTCTTCACAATGCATCCCAGCATAGGCAGAATATTAAATATTTTTGTGAATTTATCACAATATAGTTCTGCCTAGAAAAATAGACAAACGGTATTTTGACATGAGTACTATATAGAACTTTTTCTAGGAGACACTAGGGCAGATTTGTATTAAGATAAAACAATGCAGAATAATGTATGTACGTTTACACCACCTGTAAATTAGTTGTGTCTTACAAAAAAAAGTGGCAACATTTTGGGGCATGTGTGATGCACTGTGTCTCATTTTAAGCCACACCCTGCATCTTTGTTACGCAAGGACCAGTACATGCCAGAAAGTGTCCAAAGCAGATAACAAATGTGGTATCAGGCATGTACTCCAGTTTGCACCAGAAGTTTGATGCATATTGTGACAAAATCGTATTAAGATGTATTGTAGTAATTGAATCTTCCTTTTTTGTGTTAAAATATTCCACACTTGACAGTTATTTGTTTTATTATCAATTTTGACGGCATTGAACCTGAAACAGTAGGTGATGTTTTCTGATAAGGCCAATCTACAGGGATCAAAAGTTATAACCTATATGTTCTCTTCGTGAATTGATGACATCCTTTTAATATAGAGCCTGCAATGTCAGCTTGAATAAAACTAAAATAGATAATATAAGATAAACCTATGACAGGTATCATTTATTACTTGTAGTGAAGTTATGTTTATCATGCACCATAGAACAATTAATTCTAAGATGCATTTCCTCAAATAACTCTGCATTATGTGGAAGGCTTGATTTAAAGGGAGTCTGTCATTACCAAAAACACTTTTAAGCTAATGGCACGTTGGAATGGCCTTTAAAAAAGCCATTCTACTCCTACATTTCCTTGTTTTCTTCTCCCAGCCAATTCCAAGATAATTAGTTTCTTCATGTATGTAAATGAGCACCACGGAGCACCCGGGGCATTCCTCCCTCTTCTGAGAGCACCCACTTCGTCATCGCTTATCACCGCCCCTTCGTCCGTTGCGGTGACTCTCCTCTTGGTCTTCTTTCTTCTCAGTTCTCATCAGCAGCACTGTATGGCAGCGAATTCTTGCAACTGCGCATGCGCAATCGGACCACCATTTTCCGGTGGTCTGTCACAAGAGCATACTGTGGCAGAGCCGATTGCGCATGCGCACAGCGCTGCTTATGAGGAATTAGAAGAAAGAAGATACAGAGAAGACCAAGAGGGGAGTCATCAAAACGGATGAAGGGGCGGTGATAAGTGATGACGAAGTGGGTGTTCACAGAAGAGGAGGAATGCCCCGGATGCTCCGTGGTGCTCATTTACATACATGAAGAAACGAATTATCTTGGAATTGGCTGGGAGAAGAAAACAAGGAAAGGTAGAAGAAGAATGGCCTTTTTAAAGGCCATTCCAACGTGTTATTAGCTTAAAAGTGGTTTTGTTGTGAATGATAGACTCCCTTTAAAAAAGTGGTCCGGGCAAAAAAAAAAAAATACTAGGTCGGGGGAGGTGAAAAAGAAAAAAAAAAAATCATACTCACTTCTCCCTAGTGCTCCGGTGTCCTCCCAGCATGGTCTGGCCCTTCTGGTTGACTATCTTCTCGAAGTGAAATTTCTCACCGGCTGTGACGTCCCAGATCCCTTCCGCTGATGCCACTGATTGGCATCACATGCGGCAGGGACTTCTGCTATGTACACAAGGTACTGGAGACACAGTGAGAAATTTTAACAAGTTATAAATTAGTTTCAGACATAGCTTTTTAAAAAAAAATAATAATAATAAAATATACAGTACAGACCAAAAGTTTGGACACACCTTCTCATTCCAAGAGTTTTCTTTATTTTCATGACCATAAAAATTGTAGATTCACACTGAAGGCATCAAAACTATGAATTAACACATGTGGAATTATATACTTAACAAAAAAGTGTGAAACAACTGAAAATATGTCTTATATTCTAGGTTCTTCAAAGTAGCCACCTTTTGCTTTGATTACTGCTTTGCACACTCTTGGCATTCTCTTGATGAGCTTCAAGAGGTAGTCACCTGAAATGGTCTTCCAACAGTCTTGAAGGAGTTCCCAGTGATACTTAGCACTTGCTGGCCCTTTTGCCTTCACTCTGCGGTCCAGCTCACCCCAAACCATCTCGATTGGGTTCAGGTCTGGTGACTGTGGAGGCCAGGTCATCTGGCGTAGCACCCCATCACTCTCCTTCTTGATCAAATAGCCCTTACACAGTCTGGAGGTGTGTTTGGGGTCATTTTCCTGTTGAAAAATAAATGATGGTCCAACTAAATGCAAACAGGATGGAATACCATGCCGCTGCAAGATTCTGTGGTAACCATGCTGGTTCAGTATTCCTTCAATTTTGAATAAATCCCCAACAGTGTCACCAGCAAAGCACCCCCACACCATCACACCTCCTCCTCCATGCTTCACGGTGGGAACCAGGCATGTAGAGTCCATTCGTTTACCTTTTCTGCGTCGCACAAAGACACGGTGGTTGGAACCAAAGATCTCAAATTTGGACTCATCAGACCAAAGCACAGATTTCCACAGGTCTAATGTCCATTCCTTGTGTTCTTTAGCCCAAACAAGTCTCTTCTGCTTGTTGCCTGTCCTTAGCAGTGGTTTCCTAACAGCTATTTTACCATGAAGGCCTGCTGCACACAGTCTCCTCTTAAAAGTTGTTGTAGAGATGTGTCTGCTGCTAGAACTCTGTGTGGCATTGACCTGGTCTCTAATCTGAGCTGCTGTTAACCTGTGATTTCTGAGGCTGGTGACTCGAATGAACTTATCCTCCGCAGCACAGGTGACTCTTGGTCTTCCTTTCCTGGGGCGGTCCTCATGTGAGCCAGTTTCTTTGTAGCGCTTGATGGTTTTGGCCACTGCACTTAGGGACACTTTCAAAGTTTTCCCAATTTTTCAGACTGACTGACTTCATTTCTTAAAGTAATGATGGCCACTCGTTTTTCTTTACAGTACTTAGCTGCTTTTTTCTTGACATAATACAAATTCTAACACTTCATTCCGTAGGACTATCAGCTGTGTATCCACCTGACTTCTGAACAACACAACTGATGGTCCCAACCCCATTTATAAGGCAAGAAATCCCACTTATTAAACCTGACAGGGCAAACCTGTGAAGTGAAAACCATTTCAGGTGACTACCTCTTGAAGCTCATCAAGAGAATGCCAAGAGTGTGCAAAGCAGTAATCAAAGCAAAAGGTGGCTACTTTGAAGAACCTAGAATATAAGACATATTTTCAGTTGTTTCACACTTTTTTGTTAAGTATATAATTCCACATGTGTTAATTCATAGTTTTGATGCCTTCAGTGTGAATCTACAATTTTTATAGTCATGAAAATACAGAAAACTCTTGGAATGAGAAGGTGTGTCCAAACTTTTGGTCTGTACTGTATATATGCTAAATGTTTTGCAATATCTTTTGTGGCAAAAAGCACAGAGGCCAGATGTGTGTATGGAATTAAGAAATTTGCAACACATGGTGTATTTTTGATCAGTTTTAAGGTTACTTGGTAGTGATGGCAAATCTAGTTCATTTTGGAGATTAGTTCCTTATGATCTAGATCAGGGGTGTCAAACTCATTTTCTCCGGGGGCCACTTCAGCCTCACGGGGTACCTTGAAGGGCCAAGATTATTTTACACATGTATAAAAGGAACTTCTCCTAAACAGATAAGCGAGCTATTAAGCAGTAGTTACATTTGTACATTACTACTGTTACAATCAGCCCTTTGAGGTCAACCAGGAAGAACATAATGTATTGTTAAAACCTAAGACATTGGCATGTTACATACTATCCTCATCCTTTTCTGAATATATAAAAAATTAAGCACTATACAAATACTGTTTACCCCTGCAAACGGTATTATGCTCTATAGTTGCCTCTGCACACGGTATTACGCCCCACAGCGGCCCCTGCACACGGTATTATGCTCCATAGTTGCCCCTGCACACGGTAGTATGCTCCATAGTTGCCCCTGCACACGTTATTATGCTCCATAGTGGCCCCTGCAATCGGTATTATGCTCCTTAGTGGCCCCTGCATTGGTATTATGCCCCATAGTGGCCCCTGCAAACGGTATTATAGTCCATAGTGGCCCCTGCACATGGTATTATGCCCCATAGTGACCCCCCCACCCTTGAACTATTATTATACTCTGGGGTCTTTTCAGACCCCAGAGTATAATGATCGGAGACCTAGGTGGTGACAAACATAAAAATCAGTGTTACTTACCTGGGCCCCGGTGCGCTCCCTGCGTTCGGCCTTCTTCAATGTCGCACAGACCGGCGTCGTGACATAATGACGTCGGCCTGGCTCACGTGAGGCCTGGGACGTCACCAAAGAAGGCCGAAGCCGGCTGGGAGCAGCATCGGATCGCCGGAGAGGTGAGTAACTCTGGTTTTTATGTTTATCACCTCCCCGGGGTCTCCGATTATTATACTCCGGGGTCTGAAAAGCCCCCGGAGTATAATAATAGTAGTATTTGATGGGGTTCACCGGCCGCGGCCTCACTTACCATCCCCGCTCCTGCACACAGCCGCTTCTGCGTCCCATAGCAGAAGGGGAAGCGGGGGCGGCCACGACCAGCAGCGGGGATCGGTAAGTAAATAGGCCGTTACGTGCCGGGGATACTCCAGCAGGCAACGGCTTATTTATATATATAAAAAAAACTTATCTTCACTTACCTGCGATGCCTTGATGCAGCCGCCTCCTCCTCTTGTCTGCGTGTCAGCGTAGGAGGCGCGATGACGTCATTGTATCGCCGCCTGCGCTGACATGCAGAGGTCTTGTAAATCAGCCCAGGACAGGTATCGCGTAGCTTTGTTTTTTTTTTTTTTTTTTTCAAGCGGCCTGTCCTGGGCTGGTTTACATTACATAATGTACATAGACAATAAAAAATGCCACGGCCCTGCGGGCCAGCTAAGTGCCGGGCCGGATAACAGAAGGCAGCGGGCCGGATTCGGCCCGCGGGCCTTGTGTTTGACACCTGTGATCTAGATTATTCAAAAGAATAAAAGATTAATTCACTTAGTTCATTATTTCTCTGGCTCTGGACTATTTGCGGAAAACATAGATCTAGCCTGTTATACAAAGTCATTACTAGTTCCGTTGATGAGTTATAGTTCTGTTAATGATCAAATAGATTTAATATAGTTGATCATTAATAATGTTTTACAACAATAATCACTTATACCACAAACTAGTATGGTCATATTGAACTTTACAAAGTGCAAAGTGCAATTTTCATTGTCAGCGTTATAACCTGGAATTATTGCCTAGCAGTTTTGAAGATATTGCAAAAATTTTGGGTTCTGTAGAACCTGTAATTTTTGGGGTTTACCGCCCAAAAACTATAATAAGTGGAGGCCCAGGGGAGATGATCAAACATAAAAATCAGTGGTACTCACCTCTCCTGGGTTTCGGTACGGGTTTCTGGGCCTCTTCAATGATATCACAGATGTGGGTTACGCCAGCGTTATTATGTGTTGTGGCGCTGGCCCGACTCATGTGAAGTTTGTGACGCCATTGAAGCTTTGAAGCCCAGGAGAAGGTGATCAACAATGTTTTTTATGTTTGATTACCTCCCCTGGGCCTTCCGTCATTATACTCTAGGGTCTGTTTTTAGAAGAAAAATAGGTGAGTTGGGTGAATCTACACACACACAAACTCTCACTTACACATGAGTTTTTCTACTTTCTTTCCAATGTTAGTAACCAAACCAAAGCTAATCTTTGCCAGGAATGGGAACTAGATGGCTTAGTTCACTGGGAAGATTGGTGGTTCACGAACTATTAGTTCAAAATCAGCTAATCACTAGCCCTAGGTGTTTTGTTTTTTTTTGCAATGTAGATGGCATTTTTGTATAAAAATATGTATGTAAAAAAAGTGTGACCAAAAAAAATTTAAAAAACGCATGAAATTCAGAAACACTGCTACATAAAATTATATATGAAGGAAGCCTATTAGAAATCTACAAAATAAAATGTAGTAGAATGGCCTTTCTTGTAGGGAAAAAGCAATATGAATAAGACACCTTCTATTTATCTTCCTTTAGACTGAAGCCCCACGTTGAGGAAAACCTGCTTTTTTGTTGCAGATACAGTATTGCTCCATCTTTTTTAAGCTAAACTCAAGAGTGTTTACAAAAGGAATGAAAAGTATAAAGGAAGCACTTATACTTCTCCCTTTTTCTCAATTATTTTGTAATGGCTTTGTCTCAAAAAAACTGCACCAAAATCTGCAACAAAAAAAAAAGTAGCTTTTCCTCAACGTGGGCCTCAGCCTTAGGCTAGCTGCACACAACCGAGTTTCACCCATAAAACTCGGTCCGTGTGTTAGCCGGATTTACCAGCCTGAACTTCATGCCGGGAGCAGAACCCTTAGCAGTATAGTTATCTATGATGCTAGGAGTCCCTGCCTCCCAGTGACATACTGTCCTGTACTGAAATTGGTATGGGACAGTATGTTGCTGGGAGGTAGGGACTCCTACCATCAAAGATAACTAGGATGCTAGGAGTTCTGCTCCCAGCATGAAGTTCAAGTTGGTAAGGCTGGCTAACACATGGACTGAGTTTTATGGGTGTGCAGCTAGCCGTAACCTTAGGCACTCTCTTTTATGCACAGCACATCACTTTGCCTTCCTTCCTGCTTCTATTAGCATATGAACACAAACATGTTTTTCATAATAGAAATGATTTTTATTTTCTAAGATTATATGAGACTACAGCTAAAACAAATATGCATGCTTAAGGACTATAGACAAAAAGGAATTTCCTCTGTTTAATTTATAAGGCACTGTATCAGAAATTTGGGACAACCTAATGTATATTACTGTTCTTAGAAGCATTGTCTATGATTTATAGCATGTGCAGAAAGTTACTTGTGAGACAATTTAGGTAACGGAATACAATATTTTTAGCTCTCAGGGGCTCAATATATTGTATATATTGTATAAAAACATCCTTCAAGAAAGGTATTTACTTTAGCCTATTATTAAAAACTTCTTTTCTTGAAATTGAAGCACCAGTGTATCACTGAAACCTGTAAAACTGTAAACTTATAGCAAAAAAACCCCAAAACAAAACACAATGGCCTCCAGTTACTGAAGTGTGAAGAAATCGAGATATATTTTGAAATGTAATATCTTTATATATTCTCCATAGAGGTATAAACATGTCTCTTAAAATCTGCAAAACAATAAATCTACCACATTGTGAACATATATCTGAAAATTACAACCACTGAGGAGCTTCAGTTTTCTACAGTTTTTATGTAGGTTTATGTAGGTTTTTCAAAATGTGTATCTCTTGCAGCTCTCTGTTGTATTTATTGAAAGTAATATACATTAAGAATAAATTACTATTGTACTATCACACAATAATATAACCCGAAACCAGTGAGTATACCACTCCTCACTGTCTGGACAAAGAATAATTGGCTAGTGTTTTATATATATATTTTATATATATATATATATATATATATATATATCTTATATATAAAAATGAGTTTCTGTCTGTCTGTCTGTCTATCTGTCTGTCTGTCTGTCCTTTATGCGCGACCAAACGACTGGACCGATCCTCACCAAATTTGGCACACATGTACATCAGGTGTCCGGGAATATTATAGACTGGGTCTCAGATCTCTTGGACGTACCGTTCCTGAGATACAGTATTCCCAAAAAATGACCAACATTAGGTAATACAAGCCTGCAAGTCTTTCACTCATATTCCAACTGCCATACACATGGTCACATGTCCCTTATCAGCCAATAAAAGCTCGCAGGCGCTTACTCTCCTCAGGCACACAGGTTTCCATAGCAACCAAGCTATTTTTGACCTGTATTAGTCAATAGCAGTTCGCAGGTCCTTAAATATTCAGTCATATCATGTGTATCAGCCAATATAAGTTCACATTTAATTTACCAGGTTTCCATAACAACACAGCCATAAATAGACCGTACCTATATTGGACTCAGTGGCGTAACTAGGAATAGCTGGGCCCCAAGGCGAACATTTGCCTCCCCCCCCTGCACAAACTGCATTCCTGCACACAGTATTCTGCCCCATAGTGGCCCCTGCATACAGTATCATAGTGGCCCCTTCATATAGTATTATGCGCACTCCCCGCTACCTCTTCAATGTTGGACCAGATGTCACGTGAGCCAGGCATGCATCGCAACGCATAATGACGTCGGATTGGCCCACCGACGTCTGGGACGTCACCAAGGAGGCCCGAAGCCTGCTGAAAAGACCCCAGAGTATAATGATAGCAGTGTTTGTGGGGTTCACGGCCCGCAGGCCTTACTTACTGATCCCCGCCCGCTCCTGCTCAAAGCCGCCTCTGTAGAAGGTGAAGTGCAAGCGGCCATGACCAGGAGCAGGGATCGGTAAGTAAATAGGGCCTGTTACCTGCTGGTGTTACACCAGCAGGTAACGGCTTAGTAAAAAAAACAAAAAAAACATCAAAGGCCCGCTGGGACCCCTAATGTCCCGGGCCCTGTGGCAGCCGCTACCACAGCTGCCCCGGTATTTACACCACTGACTGGAC
The DNA here is from genome assembly GCA_947044405.1 of Leptodactylus fallax. Classification (NCBI taxonomy): domain Eukaryota; kingdom Metazoa; phylum Chordata; class Amphibia; order Anura; family Leptodactylidae; genus Leptodactylus; species Leptodactylus fallax. The sequence continues at coordinate 1,496,687 of CAMRHE010000424.1, forward strand.
TGCCATACTGGATTTCAGCATTCTTATGAATTGAAACGTTTTTAAACTACTCATGCCCCCTGCAGCAAATCGCATGGCTGCTGCTCGAGCTAATGAAAACTCTCAGCAGACCCAAGCCTGTCTCTAATCTGACAAGATATGTCACAGACAACAGCGAGCTGCTGAAACAACCCAGCAGACCCAAGTCCGTCTCCAATCTGACAAGGCTTTGTCAGCCACATGCACACAGCTGCACTCCATGTTTCCATAACAACCCAGCCATTTTTCTTCACTGCTGTAGGTCAGCTTTAAAGGGGAAGGGCGCTGTGGATGACACTGTTACACAAGGTCACATACACACAGCTTTTCTCCAGGTTTTCCATAACAACCGATCGCAGGTCTTTCACTGATATCCAAACTGAGATATACATGATCACATGATGCTTATGGACCAATGGAAAATCACATGTTCTTCAGTCTTGACATACACACAGCTTTACACCAGGTTTCCATAGCAACCAAGCTATTTATGACCTGTATGAGTCAATAGCAGTTCACAGGTCTTTAAATATTCAGTCATATGACGTGTATCAGCCAATATACAGTACAGACCAAAAGTTTGGACACAACTTCTCATTCCAAGAGTTTTCTGTATTTTCATGACCATAAAAATTGTACATTCACACTGAAGGCATCAAAACTATGAATTAACACATGTGGAATTATATACTTAACAAAAAAGTGTGAAACAACTGAAAATATGTCTTATATTCTAGGTTCTTCAAAGTAGCCACCTTTTGCTTTGATTACTGCTTTGCACACTCTTGGCATTCTCTTGATGAGCTTCAAGAGGTAGTCACCTGAAATGGTCTTCCAACAGTCTTGAAGGAGTTCCCAGAGATGCTTTGCACTTGTTGGCCCTTTTGCCTTCACTCTGCGGTCCAGCTCACCCCAAACCATCTCGATTGGGTTCAGGTCTGGTGACTGTGGAGGCCAGGTCATCTGGCGTAGCACCCCATCACTCTCCTTCTTGGTCAAATAGCCCTTACACAGTCTGGAGGTGTGTTTGGGGTCATTGTCCTGTTGAAAAATAAATGATCATCCAACTAAACGGAAACCGGATGGAATAGCATGCCGCTGCAAGATGCTGTGGTAACCATGCTGGTTCAGTATTCCTTCAATTTTGAATAAATCCCCAACAGTGTCACCAGCAAAGCACCCCCACACCATCACACCTCCTCCTCCATGCTTCACGGTGGGAACCAGGCATGTAGTGTCCATTCGTTCACCTTTTTTGCGTCGCACAAAGACACGGTGATTGGAACCAAAGATCTCAAATTTGTACTCATCAGACCAAAGCACAGATTTCCACAGGTCTAATGTCCATTCCTTGTGTTCTTTAGCCCAAACAAGTCTCTTCTGCTTGTTGCTTGTCCTTAGCAGTGGTTTCCTAACAGCTATTTTACCATGAAGGCCTGCTGCACACAGTCTCCTCTTAACAGTTGTTGTAGAGATGTGTCTGCTGCTAGAACTCTGTGTGGCATTGACCTGGTCTCTAATCTGAGCTGCTGTTAACCTGCGATTTCTGAGGCTGGTGACTCGGATGAACTTATCCTCCGCAGCAGAGGTGACTCTTGGTCTTCCTTTCCTGGGGCGGTCCTCATGTGAGCCAGTTTCTTTGTAGCACTTGATGGTTTTGGCCACTGCACTTGGGGACACTTTCAAAGTTTTCCCAATTTTTCAGACTGACTGACCTTAATTTCTTAAAGTAATGATGGCCACTTGTTTATCTTTAATTAGCTGCTTTTTTCTTGCCATAATACAAATTCTAACACTCCATTCAGGAGGACTATCAGCTGACTTCTGAACAACACAACTGATGGTCCCAACCCCATTTATAAGGCAAGAAATCCCACTTATTAAACCTGACAGGGCACACCTGTGAAGTGAAAACCATTTCAGGTGACTACCTCTTGAAGCTCATCAAGAGAATGCCAAGAGTGTGCAAAGCAGTAATCAAAGCAAAAGGTGGCTACTTTGAAGAACCTAGACTATAAGACATATTTTCAGTTGTTTCACACATTTTTGTTAAGTATATAATTCCACGTGTTAATTCATAGTTTTGATGCCTTCAGTGTGAATCTACAATTTTTATAGTCATGAAAATACAGAAAACTCTTGGAATGAGAAGGTGTGTCCAAACTTTTGGTCTGTACTGTAAATTCACATTTCATTTACCAGGTTTCCATAGCAACACAGCAATAAATAGACTGTACCTATACTGGACTGCCATACTGGATGAGAAGTGTAAAACTGGCCAATTCTTATGGTGTCACCACGCAAACAAAAAATTAAATAAATATACCCGTGCGACGCCGGGTCCTTCTGCTAGTATATTATATATATACACTATCAGAAACGTGTAAAGTCCTGCAAACACAACTGCTACACCATGTGAACAAAATAGAAGCACTATAAATCTCCACACTGTATCTAATAGTTTATTTCAGCAACTCATGATGCTATCTAAGTGTAAAACTAACCAGCACGATTTTCTTTCTCAAGGATGTTCAAGTCTCAACATCCCTGAGGAAGAAAACATACAGTTTTTAAAATGGGTTGAAGAAAGTCAGGATTGCACCCGGGAAGACCCGGTTGACTCTTAGTGATATTACTTTCTGAGACTGTACCAACTGTGACTAAACACCAGGTACATGTAGGATGCCATGTGAATATATCCAACTATACAAATATAGTTTGGTATATATATATATATATATATATATATATAAATATATATACATACCTCCCAACTTTCAAAGAACGGAAAAAGGGACAAAATGTGCAGCGCTATGCGTGTGGTGGCAAATTTAGCTCCACCCACTACTATGTTAACTTCGCCCATTCTCATCCATTTTTCTTTGCGCCCCCACAAAGTATAATGTTCCAGCAGTCACCCTAACATTATATACCCCCACATTATAATGTTCCCCTCCAATTGCCCAATAGTATGAAGTCCCTCTTCTGGTGTCAGTGAAGTGTGATAATCGTTGATTATGTAGGTAATCTGTTTTCCCTTAGTCTGAACAGCAGCACAATATGGGGTATCTTTGCCCCTGTCTGCTGGTAGGACAGGTGGAATTTTTAATTTACATAATTAATTAAATGATACTCCCCTATAAGAGGCCAAGGAGACCTCCCCTCACTGTGTTAGTTATAAAGAATAAAGGAAAAAAGCAACAATCCATCCTAAAGGGGGGAAGCTTGTGCTGCTGTTCGGACTAAGGGAAAACAGATTATCTACATAATCAACGATTCCCCTTACGTCCAACAGCAGCACAATATGGGGACGTAGCAAGTAGATCCCCTAGGGAGGGTTCTCACTCACTACAGTACCGTATGAATATCCAAAGGCAGTAGCCTCTCAACTACGGACATCTAACTGATAGTGTTTAACAAAGGTTAGTTGTTGGTAACCAAAAACGGCTGCACAACTGCTCAAAAAGCAAGACCGACTCTCAGCCCAGGAGGCCAACTTTGATAAAGTAGGGCGTTAACCCGAGCAAAAGAAATTTAATTTAAGAGGATTTTCCAATCTTCTGACTGACTATGTACGCAGAAGATACATTTTGGAGACACCATACTATATCCAGAGTATGGAGTTCTCCCCCTTCCTTGGAGGAAGGAGCTGGGAAAGAAAACTGGTAAGGAGACCACCTGGTTAATATTAGCCTGGGAGGGCACCTTAGGGTGATCTGGTGGAACACTCTTGATTGAGAGACCATTCTCCTGATACTGTAGGACCCCGACTCAACTGATCCGCTACTATGTTCAAGGAGCCCTTGATGTGAACTGCGGAGAGATGGGTCAGATCTTTCTCTGCCCAGGTGAAAATCAGACCTGCCTTCCTGAGGAGGGAGAAATATCTGATGCCTTCCTGTTTATTACAGTCACCATGTTGACGGACCGGATCTTGACAGCTCTTCCTTTGAGAAGAGGAGAAGAATGGAGGAGTGCCAGGTAAACTGCTCTGAGTTCCCTCCAGATGGATGATGTCATCCTTTCTAGCCTGCTCCAGACTCCTTGTACGGTTTTCTTGTACAGATGGGCTCCTCATCCTAAAAAGGATGCATCGGTCAACAGGGTTCAAAGAGGTTGGACTGTGGACATCCGACTTTCAATTGAGAGAAAGACGGGTTCTGGGAGAAAGTCTGATCCTCTTGTCAAGACTCAGAGGGCTATGATTTCAGATCCCTAGTACTTCCGACTGGAAGGGACGCATATGCCATAAAGTCCATGGGACTGAATTGGCTAAGGCTGACATGAGGCCAGGACTCTCATAATTGTTCTGATGAACATCCGACGCGTCTTGAGAATATATTATTATTTATTATGGTAACCTGTATAGCGCCATCATATTCCGCAGCGCCTTCACATTGACAGATATAGGGCACTGTCCCATATAGGACTTACAATCTATATTCCCTATCAGTATGTCAGAGGCGTAGCTAGGGGTTCAGCATAGGGGGACGAACATGTCCAAGTGGGCCCCCAACTTGGACTTGTTCGTATACCGATACTATCAGTATACGGTGAGCGTATAGTGGTATATAGCAGCTCTACACAGGGCTCTCCAGACGATTTAGGTGAATACAGGACAGTAGCATTTAGTGACTTACTGGTTACGTCCCTGACTAATCGTTCACATTCCCCGTCTCTTTTATCTGGACGGCCATGACCATTTCTTCCACTCTCTGTGAAGTTTGCAACACAGACATCTTTGGCTCCTTACTTTTCCATGCACCTGACCCACATTGTCCTCACCTGCACAAAGCCCCCATCCTGCTGCTACCCCAATTATAAAATATATAATATAACCCCCTATAATGAATAATACCCCCAAGTGTATCTTTAAGTTAATAACTTCCCTGTGCACCCCTTTAAATAGTGCCCCTTATTAATAATGTCCCAGATGTTTCCTAATTAAAAAGGAAAAAAAAAGGGAAAATAAATTATGGGGGTTCCAATACCCCAGACCCCCAGGATCAGCTGTTTGAATGAACCATGGTACCTGTGTAAGCGCAGGTATCTGTTTACATAGTGTCATTCTTTTCATAGCGGCCATGTAATGTAACTACAGCCTCGTCCTATACATATCTATGTGACAAGGCTGGAATTACATCACACGGTCACTATAAACACACAGCATGTGATATAAACAGGCGCCATAGCCCCTTCATACAGCTGATCAGTGGGGAATCACTTATCTCTTATTGATGTTTTATTCTGAGGATAGACCATCAATAAAAATGAGCTGGAAAACTCCTTAAAGAGGACCTTTCACGTCCTCATGTATATGCTGTTTTACATACCGATAGAAAGCCTACAGCACGCTGAATTCAGCGCACTGCCGGCTTTCCCAGTATGTGCCCCGGGACTGGAGATATCGGCGGTCTTAGTTTCATGGTTTACTGTCAGAAAGGCGTAACTGACAGTCTAGCTGCGCTGTGAGGAACGCCCTCTCTGACAGTTCTTGTTCATAGACTTGTAATGAGGGGGCGTTCCTCACAGCCCAGCGATGACGCTCAGCTGTGAGGAACACCCCCTGAGTACAAGTCTATGAACGAGAATAGTCAGGGAGGGCGTTCCTCACAGCGCAGCTAGACTGTCAGGAATACTGTTAAGTTTCAGGTTACGTTTAACTAGATCTGCAGACACCGATCTAGTTAGAAATAAAGGAAGAATTAATGGAGGCCCCGCGGTGGGCCCCCAAAAATTCAGTGGGGAGAAAATACAGTCTCCTTGCAGATGCTGTCCTTGGCAAGATACGAACCCAAGGCTGCAGTGCTAACCACTGAGCCAACGTGCCCGAAGTGCTCTGATTATCTTTTCTCTCCTTATCGGAGTTAAAGAAATTTCTAGGTGGACAAAGTCAGACTGAACCTTCTTCCGTGTGGAAGGAATCACTTCTGACATCTCCCGGTTATTAACCTAGATGCTGGAAAAAAGACACAGTTGTTTGAAGGTGCTGGAGCAGGATGGTTTCTGACTAGGCTTTTATTAGCCAGTTGTCCAAATATGGCACTATGAACAGACCTTGAAGTCTGAGTGCGGTTGTCACTGGAGCAATCACCTAGGTAAAGGTGTGAGCAGCCGAGGAAATGCCGAAGGGTAGGGCCGCAAACTGGAAATGTCACCTGTGGGCAGCAATTGAAACAGCAATTCTCAGATACCTTCTGTGAGGAGGATAACTGGAACTTGTAAGTACGCATCCTTTAGGTCGAGAGTGACAAGAACATTGCTTTGGAGCAAGGATGTGACCAACTTCCCAGTCTCCCTTTGGAAACGCTCTTCCTTATGAAGAGACTTAGATATATTAGGACTATAACATATATTGGTAGCGGGAAGTCTAAAGAGTAGACCCCAAACCTTCTTCTGAGGGGGGACCTTTCCCCAGGCCCCCCTGCCCAGGTATTCTAGAATGGAATTTTCCAGTATAACCTGCTGCAGTGCAGGAAGAGAACGGGTTGCGAGAATCTGTCTTGTGGCAGGCGAAGAATTCGTCTGCATAACCCCGCTGTACTTATCTGCAAGACCAAAGTTCTTGGATCTTCTCCTGCCAGAAGAAGAGAAAAAATGGGAGAGACATCCCCCAACAGTAGTACTTGCTGCCACAGGAGGCGAAAAGTTGGCGTCAAAGCCAGGCTTCTTTCTGTACCCTTCCTTGGGGAACTTATGTCCAGCCCCTCTGGGCTAATATCTAGCACGCCTCTGATATTGGAACGTAGATTGAGGGGGCTGCGCTGATAACTTCTGCCGTGGCCAGAAGGTCCTGCTTTCCCTTTAAAGGACCTCGGAAGGCACTTATCCTTTTAATCACAAGACCTTCCATGATGTTGCCCAGGCCTTTGCTAAAATGTTTACCCAGCTCAAGGGTAGGGAGCATACATTATATTTGGACGCATTGTCCGCTCCCCGAGGTTTCAACCATAATGGCCTTCTAACAGCTGTAGAGAAGGCCCTAGATTTGGCAGGCATCTTGACCTGGTATATGGAAACTTCTGCTAGATACTCTCTTATTCGCTACCTTATTGGAGGCGATGTCCACAGAAGTCTGAGCAGAGGCCGAGGATTAAGCCTTCCTAAGGGTACATTGCAAGCGACTATGTATAGCGATCTGGAGATTGCCTGTCAAAGCTTTATCCAGTGTCACGTCCACTTGGAAGGCCCTTGGCCCCCTATAGGTGGAACTAGAGGCTTCCCCAATTTCAACATCACGATCGCTGACCAGATGGACTTCAGCAGCCTAGGCATCCTTACCAAGAGACCTGCTGGGATTTAGCGAAGTGTCTTCATCACACAAGTGCATAACATTGAGTATGTGAAATTCCTCTTCTGATGGAACTGACTGAGAATGTCTCTCAGTACGAAGCTTCTAGAGAAATCAAGTTCCGGATTTCTATCCTGCTCCTTGACCCACACAATTACGTCACGAATGGACGAATCCTCAGATGGGGTCCCACGGCATTGGCAAAAGCGAGTGTAATCGTACCATCAGGCAGAGGGATGTCACACTCTGTATAAGCGAAATGATTCAGCTTACAGGACCTTTCCCTCATTAAGTCGCCACTGCCACCGAAAGCAGTCAGAACAGTATCAAACAAAAATGTACAGCCTATCAGAGAGACAAACTTAGGAAGAAGGTTTAAATAAGTAGGGAGAAGACCATACTTACCCATAAAACTTATATACACAACTTTTTAAGAGACCCTTAACAACAGTGTATTTAATACCGCTACAGTGGTAAAGAGAATGGCCTAAACTAGTCCAGCAGCGCAATCCAGTGCTACTGGGAGAAGGCTACAGAAGTGTAATAGAAAAAAAGGGATCCAGGAAAACAGGACCTGCAAAAAAAAGGTTCTGGAACCTGAAGTGACAAAATCACTTTCCCCGGATTAAAAAAACCTTTCTCTCCCTCTTCGCTTTAATTCCACTGCTATAGGAAGTGCGGTGTGTCTTTGTGGCAGACTGGAATAGAACCATAACTGCAAGACAATGGCAGTGTAGGGAATTTGTGTCTGAGACGCTGTCAACAGTAGAAACTGAGCACAAACACCTGAAGAATAAGCTCTGCTGAAGAGCTCAGCCAGGCAGGAGATGCATATAGGTTTATTTTAACCCTGCAATAAAGCCTCCAAGTTCAGAAACAGACACATACTGAATGCACAGCCTGCCCAGCTGCAAACATCTCACCTGAGATCAGACAAGGGCAGGCACATCCAGGCCAAAATGGCCACAGACAGAGAGCGCAGCAGGGAGAAACAAGGAAGCCTCAGGAGTAAAAAGCTCCCAAAGAAAGAGATGAACAGCAGAAGAGGAGAAAAAAACTTACAAAAATGTACTTAACCCCCAAATCCTTAGGAAAAAATGGGAGGACAAATAGCCTCCCTCCACCTGTCCAACACACAGGACAGAAAAAAACACAGTGAGGGGAGGTCTCCTTGGCCTCTTATAGGTGAGTATCATTTAATTAATTATGTAGATTAAAAATTCCGCCTGTCCTACCAGCACACAGGGGCAAAGATATCCCATATTGTGCTGCTGTTGGACGTAAGGGGAAACACTCTTCCTAGGCAGCAGCCCAGTCTGAAAGATGGAGATAGAAGAAGCAAGGAAAAGAACAGGTGAGAATATGACATGTAGAATACTATAATGGAGCACAAGCAAACATTTCAATTTCTGGGATTCTTTTAATAAACTAGCAGGAATAGATTTATTTTATTAATACTGAAATTATGAGGAAATAACATTTTTAGATTGTTTAGATTTAGATTGAGAGAAAAGTGTAGCACACAGTATGACATCAAGCAAGTTTAGATTTGGGAGATCTCCTGGCTGAAGTGTTGATTTGTTATCTCCCTGTGGGATATATTTACTTGGCTTCATATAATCGTTTTGTGGGCTGAATATTAGCTGTATGCATGTTTCACATGTCAGCCTGTGGTTCTGTTTTGACTAAAAACAGTCTTTAGATTTTAATTTTAGGTCTATGAACTGATCACAAACTGTATCATATTTATTTGGACTTATTGCAATAACAGTACTGCATATTTACAATAAGAGTGTGTGTGTGTGTGTGTGTGTGTGTGTGTGTGTGTGTGTGTGTGTAATATAATGTGATTCCAAGATAGTTTTTTTTATTACATACTGAACTTTATTTTGATGATAAATTTTTGTGTTTCTGCTTTGTTTATTTATTCTAAAATTTGAAAATTATTCAAAATTTTAAATTTTCAAAGTTTCAATTGTTCTGCTTGTAAGTCATACCAACAAAAAAGTTAGTCATTAACATTTTCCTTATGTCTGCCCTATGTTGACATTTTTAAACCTCCTTCCAATTTTATTGGGTGATAGAAGGCTTCTATGTTTAATAGCGAATTTTCAAGAAAATGTCAAAATTCTAAATTTTTAAGGAACCAATTCACTTCTGAAATGATTTTGAGGGTCGTACATAATTTTAACCTGCATAAATGACCCCATTGTAGAAATAGTACCTCGTAGTATTTAAGTAAGTATTTAAATTGACATTTATGAACTTCACAGAAATGAATGCAGAATGGAAGTGAAAAGGTAATTCTTTTGGAAAATTTTCCACTAATATCCATTCTTTTGGGTAACATGGAGGGTGCAAACAGAGAACCAAAACTCAATATGCATTACCCTGAGTCTGCAGTTGGTAGAACTATCATACATATGACCTAGTGTCCTACATAGCTCAAACACAATCCTCACAGATTTCTCTTTTTAAATTGGGTCGTAAAATAAAGAAATTATATATTTTTTTTAATAAAACCTAGTTTTAGCTGATTTCATTGGGGAAGAGGAGGTGTCAAAATACCCCAGCTTGTTAGTCAATTTCTCCTGAACACAGTAATACCTTTAGATATGGATGTATACTGTTGCATGGAAACACAATACAGATTGGAAGGGAAAGACAGCCATTAATCTTTTGGAAAAAAGATTTTGCAGGAATACTTTTTAAGCACCATGACGCAATTGCAGAGCCCCTGAGGCACCAGAACAGTGAAGACTTCCAGTACCAAATTTTGGAAACTACACTCCTCAAGATATTTATCAAGGGGTACAGTGAGAATTTTGATACCACAATAAATAAAATGTATTAACAATAGGTAGTGGAAATTAAAAATAAAACATCACTTTAGCCTCAATTTTTTTGATATTTTTTAAGTGTTTAAAGGTGAACGTTCCCCACACAATTTGTTGAGTAATTTCTCCTGAGTACATAAATACCCCACGTGAGGATGTTTGAAAGACAGATTTTGCTGGAACTGCTGTTATGTGCCATGACACATTTGCAGAGCCCCTGAGGGCAGTGTAAACCCCAAACAATGCCCCCATTTGTAAACTACAACCTTCAAGGAATTTATCAAGGTTTATAGTGAGCCCACAAGTGAATTTATTAGAGATGGGTGAACCTCTCAAGATTTGTTTCGTGTTTGGCAGCTTGGGTCATCGGTTCGCTTCAAGGCAACCAAATTTGATATGAACCACACTTTAAATTGGCTTAAAACATAGTATAGAACAACACTTTTAGGGTTCCTATGGGCCTATTTATCTAATTTCTAGCTTTTTGAGGCAAACACAGCTGAAATTATGTCAAAATGAACGTGACATGCATGTCTGTGGAAAAACAAATGGTAAGCAGAGGATACAAACTCAGAGTTTAACCATACACTGCACTTACACTCACTTTTACACATTTAACATTTGAAACTTTCCAAAAATATGCGTGCCAATGGCGGTTATTTTGAATTATCAAAATTATTAAAAAATTAGCCCATTTTAAGTGCTACGGGGGCTTATTGTTATTTGGGAGACAAATATGTGGCTGTGAAAAGTGATGAAGAACAACAGTGTGCTATAGTGGAATATGATGGTGGACCAGGCTGCAGGACATGTCTGCTTGAGTGGTGGCAGTAGTGGTAGGCACTAGGCAGCTGTGGCAACATGTGTGGCAGTACGGCAGGGCATAATAAGATGGATCAAGCCGCAAGACATGTCTGCCTGAGTGGTAGCAGTGGTGGTAGGCACTATTCAGTTATAGCAGAACGGCAGGGCATAATATGAAGTATCAGGTTGCAGGACATGTCTGTCTGAGTGGTGGCAGTGGTGGTTCAGATAGCTATTTAGGAGTAGCATCAACAGCAGTAATGTAAATGGAAGATGATGTTAAAGGGAGACGGTAACACCAGTATTCAAACTCATCAGCCAGAGGTGTTTGAAAATCCTCATGGATCCATGCCTGATTCATTTTGATAAAAGTCATTTTTTCCATGCTACCTGTGGACAGTTTTGTCCTTTTAGGTGTTACAATGCCACCAGAAGCACTGAACACTCTCAGTCATAACACTTGAGGCGGGACAAGATAAAATTGCCTTGGCAAACTGGGTCAGCTCCTTCAACTACTCTAACCTATTGGCCCAGAATTCCATGGGATCTGCTGCATTATAGGTGCTCTCAAGGTGCGAAGTATCTGCTGGTACAGCTGGTGGGTGTCAATTGCCTGTTGTGGCTCTGGGTGGAGCTGCAAGCTGAAAAGTTTGTGGTTCATCAACTTTCAGATACTGTACTGGGCCTGGCTGCTGCTACTTTTACTCCTCTTGACACTTGTGGCACTGGCAGTGGAGGTGGAGTGTTAGCTGAGGGAGATGGACTGGGAGTGGGCAGAGGCCACCTGGGTATGTTTGCGACTGGAAGTTGCAGTGCACTCCCTAAACACTGTGTCAAGCTGGTTATATAGCCTATCCTGATAATATTATAATTTTTCTGTCCTTTGGGAAACAGGGAAGAATTCCCCCATTTTATATTTATAGCGAAGGTCTAAGAGCACTGCCATCGTGTACTCATGCTTCTGCTTGATGCTAACACTACACTTGTCGCTGTGTAAACAGCAGAGCATACAGCCTGCTATGCTTGCCAGCGCGTGTATGGACTAAGGGGTCTGCCATGGTTGGTGTACTTCACCAGCATGGTCATTGTCATCATCATCTTCTTCTTGATAAGGGTCTTCCCCTGGCTGTGCCTGTGACATATCAAAGGCCCCCTCTGCATTCAAGGGAGAGTCTTCCTTCTCTTCCAGTCTAGGCGTTCCAGTTCTTCTACCATAATGACTGTGACTCAGATCCTCGTCCTCCTCAATCAACACAGGGCAATGACATTGACTAAGAGGTAGAAACTGTACCTCCTCCTCCATCCCTTGTTACAATAGAGGGATCATATCTCTGATGCTGCAGTCTGATGCTGACAAATTTAGTGGCTTCTTCAAAGGGCTTGAGAAGCTGACACGCTTCCCTCACACAGATGCTCCAGCATGTTTAAGGTGGAGTTCCCCTGCTGTGTGGCTCCTCTGATCCAGGCTAATTATTTGCAAAACTGCATGGCAGCGCTTTGCCTTACACCCATGAAATGAGAGGGTAAGAGGATGAAGAGGAGTGGAAGCAACGACTTTCCCTAGTGAAGATGGTGACAAGAAACGGTCCAGAGAGGAGAATCCAGAGGAGGTGGATAGGCCCTGCATGGTGTCAAAACTGGGCCTAAACAATCGGGTGGAGCTAGCACCTGGGCTGCATTTGTCCTTTAAGGTTCTCCATTGAGGTTGAGCACATGCCATCAGTTGTTGAAACGCAGTGGAATTCACTAAGTGGTTCGGCAATGACTACACTGCCAGCAGCTTGGCCAGGTTGCATAACTACCATATGACTGGGTACATATTGCTGTCTCCTGGTTACACATTCCCTTATGGATGACTGATGATGGTGTGGAAGTGGAGGAGGAGGAAGAGGAGGAGAAACAGTTGGTAATAATGTTGATAAAGACAATCACGTGCTAGTGCTACGTGTATATGTGGTCTGCCTACCAGAATGATTACAGGGAGGAGTAGGAGAACAGCCTTGCTCACTTGCCACTGTCAAGTTTATTTTTCCAAATAAGAGAGTGATGACTTTTCATCTGAGTATGTAGCGATAATGTTCCCACATTTGTTGATCTTGCACATCACCTTGGATTTATCGTTTGGCAATGTACAAAAAAATTCCCACACAGAAGATGACTGTCTATACTTTCTGCATCCAGCAGCAACGGAAACAAGTCTACCACTACCAACACCCCCTGTTATAACCCAGTCTTCGCAATCTCAGCCTGTTAGGTTCAGGTGTGTCTGATCGGCATTCTGCGCGTGAATCGTCTGATGCGCGGCAGGCAAAATGTTCACACTGAGCTGTGGTCTCTGCGGTAGCATTCATGCATGGATCGCGTGATGAGTAGCATTGCTGGTCTAGTGTATCTTTGTCTCTGAAGGGGTTAAGTCTCTCTGCAGTGCTAGGATTCATTACAGGTTGTGGGTGGCTCAGAGGTCTGCTATCCAATTACCTTTCTGACTACTTCTGCTCCTGGCTATTTAACTCCGCTTTGCATTCTGTCAGTTGCAGGTCTTAATCTTCAGTTGCCTGTGTTTACCAGAAGTGATCTGCCTGCCTGAAATGGTTGCTATTGCCTGAATCTGAGTCCTGGCCCATTCTGTGTGACTTGCTACCTATTCATCCTAATTGGATTTTTTATAAGTATTTGAGCACCTTGTTCCAAGCATAGTTGTTCTGGGTGTAGTGAACCCTAGCCTTTTTACTGCTTGGAGGTTTGGACTTTTGTAGGGTTTTTTGTGCGATGCTAAGTTCTGTTTTCTGTATCCTTTGCATAGTGTCAGTATTGCTGTGTTTCACGTTTATTTTCTGCTCTATATTTTGTGTTTCCTCATATTCACCATTAGTCCAGTCGGACACCTGTGGGGGGCCTTCTCTGTACCTAACCTCTACTTTTCTAAATGTGAAACAAGTCAGGTTTCTGTTTCTCTGGCAGGTGAGTTATTTCTCCAGCTGTGTTGTGCCCTCTCAGGTTAGTTAGTCGGGCCCATGGCTACTTCTAGTGTGCAAGACAGGGATTAGGAGTATCACACACTAGTAATTCCAAACTGGTCATTTACTAAGTTTTGTTTTCTTTTGTGTTTTTTATTCCCTTGATTTAGAAGTTATCAGTCAGGTGCCAGTTCCTGGTCAGAGATCCCCAGATCATAACACCCCCACTCTGAGAGGTTCCACTTGATCTTCCCCGGGCAGGCTTTTTAGATGTTGACCTGTGGTCTTCCCTGGGCAGGCTTTTAGGATGTTGACCTGCACAATGGCTGGAATTTCTATCACCACTGCCACCACCCTCTTCATCTGATATCATCTTGTCATCCTGATCCGGTTGCCAGGTCCTATCCTAAAGAGAATCATCATTGGCAATGTCGTCATCATCATTATCTTCCCTGCTTTTTTCTAATACATCATCATGGCTAATCCTCAGAATCTCCACCTCCAGATATCCCCCTAGCTCCCCTACTAGAACGACTACCAGTAGTAGGAGAACCACAACCCCTGCTACTACTACCTACACCATAACCAACAGTCATCATGTCTTCCTCCTCTGCTTGCGCACAATGCTGAATGTTCTCATCCAGCTCATCAAAAATGATGAGGAAGACTGGTCTAACTAGGAGAAATAGATTGCTCAGCAGGTACCACATCACTACCAGGGATCTTTGTCGGTGACGAATGTGTAGGAGACACAGTTGATAGTCCAGAAAGGTCCTGTGGTAAATTACATGTTTTGTAGGAGGAGGAGGAACACACAAAAGCCTGACTCAAGATCACCTCACTCTTGGATGCAATATCCTCCTGTGAATGAGATGAGCCAGCTAAATAATCAAAAACCTCATTAACATTCTCAGAAAGTACAATCCTGCAACTACTGGCGGTGCCACCAAAACAGGAAGCAGTGTTTCTTTTGTCACCCTCATTCTAATTGTTAGTAGTAGTAGTACTTGCACAAGTGTTCCTTCCTCCCCCTAATTTTTTGTCGTCTGCCCTGTTTTTTCCACTCATTTTTTTTTAACGCACAAAGTGCTTAATTATTAACAAAAAAAAACACTGAAATATCAGAGATTCTTTTCTTACATTACATTTTACTATTGTGTTTGACATATATCTAGTGTACTTGTGCATACAAAGAAACACTTTAAATATTTTGTTCAGAATTACAACAATGCTTTGCCTCCTTCACATTGTGTATGGGTCTAACATCACATCACACCAGGTGAAAAAAAAAAAACATTCCTAAATGTGTTTTTTTTTTTTTTTCAAGATTACAGCAGGCTAGACTGTATTGGATGAATACACTGAAAAATACACCAAATTTTTTTTTTTTTTTCATTTTGACTTGTGCTGCCTATAGCCCAGCTAATAGGATTGCATTACCTATGAGATGCATTGAGATAGATGTTCATTTCAACCATTACAGCAAATAAAGGCTAGTTCACAAGTATACATCAGCCCCGCAAGGTCCTCCTACAACTGTTTATTGGCTAAGAGGCTGTCAGATGTTGCATGAGTCAGTGCACACATGACATTGTTTGCTCTGTATTTCCTGGTTTAACACATGGCAGCGACCATTTTTGTTTGTCCGCAGCGCCGTTTGTTCGATTTTTTTTGAAAAAAACAAAACAAAAATTTTTGAATATTCGGGATGAACCTGACTTGTTACGAGCTGATTCCCTCATCTCTAGAATTTAGTAGCATTGGGGATTGGAAATGAATAATTACATTTTTTACAATAAAACATTGAGTAAATTATATAATCATAAATGATCCAATTTTGGAAATTCTACTTCTTAAGGAATTTATCAAGGGTATAGTGAACATTTTGATGCCTCATATGTTTCAGAGAATTTAGTTGTGAAAATGAAAAATTAAAATCTTTGAAATAAAACTTCTCTGAAGGCCCAAATTTTCATTTTCACAAGGGCAAAGAAGAAAATGCATGCCAAAATGTATTAAGCAATTTCTCCCGAGTACGAAAATATTGAACACGCACGCTCAGAAGGTAAAAAGTGCTATTAGGCTTTTGGAAGGCAGATTTTGCCCTCCAAATAGACTCTTATCCATTTCAGCACTGTACATCTGGATCTGCGGTGACCAGATGGGGGATAACGCTGCAGTTGGGATTGCGGGGTGCAAACAGCACAGACTTGTACCGTATACTGTGCCGACTGGTGGTGTTTGGGGCGCCCTGATGTTGTTGGTGCAGAGTCAGACACAGAAACGCTTGTAAAGTTGAGCTTTTACTTCCATGGGTGTGGAGGCACAAATACTTAAACAGTTTCTTCAATACAAAATAACGGGGTACGCCTGGTGACACAGCAGAGTCCTGGGGTGCAGGGTAGACTTAATGAAAGGTGTTCCTAGCCCTTTATACTTCAGTGTTACAGCCCTAAGGTGCGTCTGGGCTCCTATTTGGCTCATAGGAGGATGCCCACCACCATACTAGCACATAATATTCCCCACTCACGTTATGTGGTCCTGATAGCTCAGAGTTTCGGGGTGCAATAGTCAGGGTGGCGGGATGTTCCACAAGTCTGGCCTTGGCCTCTGGATCCTGTGATACTTGCTATGGAGCACGGGTTCCAGAATATTCTCTCCACAGTCTCATGCTGACAAGATGATGATGCTTGACTTCCTTCAGGGCGATGGCTAGGCAGACAGGGGACAGGATCTTCTGAATAGCTGGAGTATGTCAGCTCTCCAACCTTCCTGGGCCTGTCTAGGACTTGAGATTCCTGCACTAAACTCACAGTTTTCTTCACAGGACATCACACTTCTCTCCTCACCTCCTCCTCCTAACACTCCACACTTCTAACTACTCACACACAGGACCTTCCTGAAAGGGTGTTACCATGGGGACCCAGTGATCAGCTGACTCTTCCCCTTTACCCAGGTGATGTCCTCCCATTGGTTGGACAGTTGGTTACTATTCAATCCTATGGGAGGTGTAATGCATGTGTGAGGCTCACTAGGTGGCGCTGTGTTGTGTGAGACTCAGGACCCCTTGCTATGTCACACAGGCTATGAAGCAAAAGGAAATAATACAATGCACAGAGATCACCCTCAGCCCAGCCATAGCCAGCGCTGGGTTGCCACAGATCCAGAACTGAAAGTGTGACATCAGGTTTTTAGGGCCTACATTTTACTTAGATGATTTTTAGGCAACTATTCTGGCTCAGAGTAGAGGCTACAGACATGCATGGAGTCTGTGATGGAGATCTGACTGTAGACCTGAGAGAGACTTCACTGATATTATAACACTAAACATTACCAGATAGCTCAACTCCTCTGTAAGACACGTGGAAGATGTTCAAATGAAGGTTTATTCAAGTAGAACTCTTGATAGATGTAATACAGGGTGTAAAAAAGATGGTAGTTTTCCAGGCTGAGAGGAGGCAGTAAATAAACAACTTGCAGAACCTGGATGATGTCACAGACAGGAGGGGGAGCAAAGAGTGAGTAAGGGAGCAAAGATAGGACAAAATTAGATGAGAAGCACAAATAAAACAATGCATGACAATAAACAGTGAAGCACTGTATGCATGACCCAAGGTGGGACATGACAGCAACATTTCATATTTGCAGAGGCTCGAGAGGTGCCAAAAATATAGGAAATTCATGAAATTCCCTGCCAATAGGTCAATAATCGAATACACTGGAAAACAACTTTTATCACTGCAAGGCCAATCCGGCATATTTGAAACATAACTGTTAGTAAACAATAAACTATAAAAACAGGTCTGAAATGTCAGTAACAGAAAGAGTTACTTAAGTAAAAGATACTGTGACCCAGATATGTTTACTTGCTTTTGAAAATCCTCAGCATCCATGCAATTGTATAGTCCGGGACTGCAGAAAAGTGGTGCTTGAACTTTATCCCTAGTTATCCCTAGAAGTACTCTGCCTAGGTGGATGGATCCCCCAGTATCACTATATCCCCTGCAATACAATTTATAACTTGTAGGGGATTGTATAGCCTTCAATCCACTAAAAAAAAAGGTGTGCATAAAGTTATCTCCACCAGAGCACAAAAATGTCGCAATTAATTTCCCATCTTAATTTCAGGGGTTCATCAGGGGACTATGTTGAAAAAAGGAATCTAAATTCAGACTAAGATGGGAACCAATAGGTGACAACTTGGCCATACATTTAGAACAGCACCTCATGTTCCTATCTGAAAGGCTAGCACTATGGGGTATATTGCCTCCCATTATAAAATGTAGTTCACTTCTTCGGAGTGTCACCCTCACCTGGCATAGACCAAACATAATCTACTATCATCTCCGAGATCCACAATGGCACTCGACCTCCTCCCCTACCTTATTAATCCAAAGAGGCACGTAAAACCCACATTCTGGCATAACTGAAACATCAGATCCTCTCCTCCTTCTTCGATAGCGATGCCACAACCTTCACCTACTGGCTAATGCAAAAGACAAGACTAGTCCTGTTGAACTTTATGCAGCAACAAGATTTCATAACCCCCTGTGATGCATATCTAACACTCCACTCTGAAGGGGCACCAATGACATGGTTAGAATCCTTTGCCACTAAAAGAAACCAACTGAAAGGGCATTTTTATAAGTCGCTCCTCTCTATTACTTTTGAGGCCCAGATTTTTTGATAGGTAGGAGGATGACTTAGGCCTTTCCCTCAAAGCGGCTGAACGTAAACAGATATTGATCAATGCACACAGTTTTTAAAAGTGCATCCATATAAACAAAAACTCCTTTAAATTACTTACATGTGGCAGTGTCCCCTAATTCAGGATTTTTGGAGGAAAGTCTGCAAACTTTTAATACTGTTTGCCCTGCTTTAACTCCCTACTACTGACTTCTCCCCCAAAAAAGACAACCTTCCTATGCTTATTCTTTCTGCGGCAAAATTGCTCATCCCTCTGCACTGGTGGAATCATGAGCCCCTTTCAATAGCTCATTGGGCCAACAAAACCAATGATATATGCAGGCTGGGAGAATTGTTTCACTGGAAAAACATGTGCAGGGAATCCTTCCTGAAAATCTGGTCCCCCTGGTTAGCCCTCAAACAGACCCTTACTTGAATTCTATAATGTCACTTTTGCACCCACCTTACCTCTTAACACTGAACAGCTGTTCTTGAAGATACCACACATATACCGCTACAACCAACTAGTATACCCACAATGAATATGACTCCTAAAACCCCTGGATAATGCCTTCAAATACTACTAACCCCTTGCTGATGATCACAATTAGTTAGTTTGTATTAACTTGCTGATGTTATAATTGTTTTTTGTTCATTGTCACTCCTCCCTCCCCTCCTCTACCTGATCCTACCTTTCCTTCCCCTGATTCTACCCACCCCCTTCTAATCTCCTCCCTTACCTCAACATCTGCCATTTCCCTCTTCCCCTCTTCCAGCCCCACCCTCAAACTGTCTTACAGGTCTGTTTATGGGATAATTACCTTTTGCCGACTCAACCTGTTTCCTTATCTAATGTTACAGTTCTATCCCAAAAACTCATGAGTGCACTTTGTATTTTTTTGATTAATGTTTTCTATGTGCTCTATATGCGCTCAATATAAAACAGTTTTGAAAAGAAAAAAGATGGGAACCATTAGGTCCCCCTTATCCGCAGTCCCGACTCATGCAATTGGATGGATGCTGAGGATTTTCGAAAGTGAGTAAAAGCATCACCACACAGTATCTCTATATCCATTATCTAAGTAACTCTTTCAGTTATTGATATTTCAGGGCTGTTGTGCATGACAAGAATATGCATAACTAATCATATTCTAAAAAGTCAAATTTAAGTATGGGATAGCCAAGATGATTGTCTATAAAATGATGGTAATGTCATGTTCGAGGCTATAGTGGATGGTGAGATATGAAGCCTGAAAGTCAAATGTTCAAAACATTGTTACACTTTTGCTCATCAGTGTAATAGTACTTCATGGTGCGTTAAGGCACACATTTCCATGATGTACTATTATGTCAGAAACTGAGCAGGTGACATTGAGAGTGGGTGTCAGCTGTAAGAAACAGTGGTGCAACTCGGGAGAAGTCTTGTATACGAGCGTGGGAGGTTCTGATAATAGAGGATGTTAGTCTTAGGTCATTGAGTGAACAGAGAGTACGGGTTGGGTGATAGACAGAGATGAGGGAGGAAATGTAGGGAGGTGCAGCATTATTGAGAGCCTTGTGAATGAGGGTGATAAGTTTATATTGTACTCTGTATTGAATAGACAGCCAATGTAGTGACCGGCATAGACCGGAGGCATCGCTGTAGCGTCTAGACTGATAGATGAGCCTGGCCGCCGCATTCAGAATAGATTGTAGAGGGGAGAGTTTAGTAAGGGGAAGACCGATTAGTAAGGAGTTACAATAGTCAAGGCGAGAGTGAATCAGGGCAACAATAAGAGTCTTTAGTGTATCTGTGGTAAGGAAAGGGCGGATTCTGGAGATGTTTTTGAGGTGGAGATGACAAGAGCGTGCGAGTGATTGGATATGGGGGGTGAAGGAAAGGTCTGAGTCAAACAAAACCCCGAGGTAGCGGGCACACTGCCTAGGAGTTATGGTAAGGCCAGAGACTGCAATGGAGATATCAGGGACAGATCTATTAGATGGTGGAAACAGCAGTAGTTCAGTCTTTGACAGATTCAGTTTCAGATAGAGCGAAGACATGATATTTGAGACAGCAGAGAGACAGTCACTGGTGTTTTGTATTAGTGCAGGGGTGATGTCACGGGATGACGTATATAATTGGGTGTCATCAGCATACAGATGGTACCGGAAGCCAAATCTAGTGATGGTTTGTCCAATGGGGGCTGCATAGAGGGAGAAGAGCAGGGGACCTAGGACCGAGCCCTGAGGAACCCCAACGGCAAGGGGAAGAGGGGAAGAAACAGAGCCCGCAAATGATACACAGAAAGTGCGGTCAGAGAGATTAGAGGAGAACCAGGAGAGAGCGGTGTCTGTGATGCCGACAGAGCAGAGCATAGTGAGGAGTTGGTAGTCAACAGTGTCAAATGCTGCTGAGAGATCTAGAAGAATAAGAAGAGAGTAATCACCTTTGAATTTCACTGTCAGGAGATCATTGGAGACTTTTGTGAGGGCCGTTTCAGTAGAGTGCAGAAGCCAGATTGTAAGGGGTCAAGAAGAGAGTTAGCAGAAAGATAACGGATCAAACGAGAATAGACCAAGCGTTCCAAGATTTTGGAGATAAAAGGAAGGTTAGAGACAGGTCGATAGTTAGCAGCACAGGACGAGTCAAAGGGAGGATTTCTTCAGCAGTGGGGTTATGACAGCATGTTTGAAAGAGGATGGGAAAATTCCAGAAGAGAGAGAAAGGTTAAATATTTTAGTAAGGTAAGTCGTGACGGCAGGCGACAGAGACTGGAGAAGGTGTGAGGGGAAAGGATCACTACTGCAGGTCGTAGGGCGAGAGGAAAGTAGCTGAGATACTTCCTCCTCTGTAAAAGGTTCAAAAGATGAAAATGAACAGTCTGAAGTGCGGCTGGTGAGGGGGTCAATGCCACCTGGGGATTGGGCAGTTATTTCCTGACGGATCTTATCAATTTTATCATGGAAATAAGAGGCCAGGTCATCTGCGCTAAGGTCTGTGAATGGCATCTGCACCTTAGGGGTAAGTAAGGAATGAAAAGTTTCAAATAGCCTTTTAGGGTTACAGGAGAAAGAAGAGATGAGAGTGGTGAAATAGGCTTGTTTGGCTAGGTGAAGGGAAGAATTATAGGTTTTAAGCATAAATTTAAAGCGGAGGAAGTCTGCAGGTGTACGTGATTTTCTCCACAGACGTTCAGCACACCTAGAGCACCGCTGAAGAAAACGTGTCTGTGGCGTGTGCCAGGGTTGCTGCCTCCTGCGTCTAACCTTTCGAGTGGAGGGGGGAGCCGCCTCATCCAATGCACTCTTAAGGCTTTCATTATAGTGACTGGTGGCCAGATTGGGACAGGAGAGTGAAGAGATGGGGGACAGAGAGGACTGTAGAGTATCTGAGAGGTGCTGGGTGTTAATAGCACGTAAATTCCTATATGTATGATGAGTAGGTGTGTCCTGTGAAGGAGAGAAAGGACTGATGGTGAGAGACAGAAGGTTATGGTCAGAGAGTGGCAGAGAAGAGTTACTAAATTTAGAAACTGTGAGGAGTCGATGGAAGACAAGATCAATGGTGTTGCCATCTACATGTGTGGCAGAAGAGGAAAGTTGTGAAAGACCAAAAGACTTGGTTATTGAGAGAAACTGTGAGGCAGCTGGGGAGACAAGGGTGTCAGTGGGGATGTTAAAGTCACCCATGATGAGGGTAGGAATTTCACTGGATAAAAAGAGGGGAAGCCAAGAAGCGAAGTGATCCAGAAATTGGTAGGGTGAACCCAGTGGACGGTAGATCACAGCTACACGTAAGTAGAGTGGGTGGAAAAGTCTGATAGCATGTACTTCAAATGATAGGAATGTGAGTGCGGGTACTGGTGGGATGGCCTGAAAAGTGCACTGCGGTGACAGAAGTAACCCAACCCCTCCACCCTTCCTGTTGTCAGGCCTAGAGGTGTGTGAGAATTGTAGGCCACCATGAGACAGAGCAGCAGGGGAGGCCGTATCAGACTGCTGGATCCAGGTTTCAGTAAGGGCAAGCATGTTGAGAGATTTGCTGAGGAATAAGTCATTAATATATTCTAGTTTGTTACACACTGAGCGGGAGTTCCAGAGAGAACAATTAAAAGAGACAGGAGAAAGATAAGGAGAGGGAACACGGCAAATATTGATTAGGTTTGTAGGATTCCTGTGTGTGTAAGAAGAGGAAAAATTTTGGAGAGAAGGAGGGCCAGGGTTTGGAGAGATGTCCCCAGCAGCTAGGAGGAGCAAAATGGACAGAGACAGAAGGTGGTTCAGTGATTTATGTGGATGCTTATGTTTGGTTTCACTGCTAAAAGCAGTATAGGGATTAGGGTGGTTGAAGAGAGTGAAAAGTGTGTGAGAGCTGTACATGAGAAAAGGCAGAAGAGAAGGACTGATATGGATAGTGTGCACTGGTGGTAAAGATGGAGGGGAGTTCTGCAGGAAGACAATTGCTAACGTAGTAAGTGACAGTGCAGCTATATCATACCATGTCATACCATATCATACCATATCATACCATATCATACCATAATGCTTATCTGCCAGCCCAGGGCTTCTTCCGTGGCCCTGGGTCTGCAAATGTTTCCTTATGTCTTCAGAGGCAGGATCGATTAGTTAGGCCTGTATATGCATAGGATGATGACTGTTATACACGCCAATACTTCTGTATTGGCGTGTATAATACTAAACCAAGTCCTTATTGGGAAAGAAATTTAAAAAAGTAATGTCCCCACAAAATATCCCTTTTCCGTTATAAAAATATTTAAAAAGGTAAAAAAAGGTATCTCTGTGTCTGTAACAAAATACAATAAAACTAAACCATTATTTAACTCGTACAGTGAGTTTTATAAAAAGATAATGGAAAAAAATGCCAGAAGTAACGATTTCTTCCCATCTTGCCTCACAAAATTTGGAATAAAAAGTCATGTATTGCCCAAAATGGTACCAGTAAAAAGCACAGCTTGTTCTGCAAAAAATAAGCCCTCAACCAGCTCCATCAATAGAAAAATAAAAATGCTAAGCCTCTCAGAAGATGGCGATACAAAAATAATAGATTTTTTTTCCCTAAATGGATTTTTATTCTGCAAAATTAGTAACACATATAAAAACTATATAAATTAGGTATGACTATAATTGCACCAACCCATAAAATAAAGGTAAGATATTATTTGTGTTGTATGGTGAAGGGCAAAAAAGGTAAAATGTTAAAAAGCATTGCCAGAACTGATGTTTTTCTATCCCCCATAAGCAATTAATAAAATTTTGTCAATAAGTTATAGACACCCCAAAATATTTTCATTACAAAGTGCATGTCATCTCGCAAAAAAACAAGTTCTACACAACCATAAAAATAAAAAAAAGTTAAAGCTTGTACAAAACAACAACAACAAAAAAAAAAAAATCGTCAAATCTTTAGGATAAAACTGGCAAGGGAATATATAAGCTGGTGGAACATACATCAGTGTATAATAATAATAATAATAATAATAGTCCTTTAATAGTCCCACAATTGGGAAATTCAGTGTGTTACAGCAGCAAAGATAAGCAGATACAAATACAAATACAATATGTACAGGAATGTTTCAAGGTAAGAGGCATTACATTTATAGTAGACAGACAGATAAGAAGTAGCGGTGGGGGGAGGGGGGATTTAAGAGGCAGAAAGATATTTCAGTTCTCTGTATGGAATGATCGCCTCTTAGGTCGGAGTTGGTTGTACAGCCTGACCGCAGCGGGGAGGAAAGACTTCCGATAGTGTTCCTTCTCACACTTAGGGTGGAGCAGTCGGTCACTGACAGTACTGCGCAGCACGATCATGGTCTTATGCATGGGATGGGACGTCTTCCTCATGGAGCTCACCACGGACAGTATCCTTTTGTCACCCACCACCTGCACTGGGTCCAGTGGGCTCCTCAGGACAGAGCTGGCCCTTCTAATCAGCTTGTCAATTTTATTTCTATCCCTGGCTGATATACTGCTCCCCCAGCAGGCCACTCCGAAGAAGATGGCTGATGCCACTACCGAGTTGAAGAAAGTCCTAAGAAGTGCCCCCCGGATTCCAAAGACTCTCAGCCTCCTAAGCAGTCTGCTGTGGCCCTTCCTGTACAGGACCTCCATGTGATCTGCCCAGTCCAGCTTATTATTAAGGAACAAACCCAGGTACTTATAGGTGTTCACAATCTCGACACCCGTCCCCAGGATGTCCACTGGTTTAGGAGGACATCTGCATTTACGGAAGTACACCACCATCTCCTTGGTCTTCCCCACGTTAATCTTCAGGTGGTTCCGCTGGCACCAGTCCACAAAATCACGGTTCAGTTCTTTGTACTCCCTGTCATCATTGTCTGTGATGAGACCTACTTTTGCAGAGTCGTCAGAATACTTCTGTAGGTAGCAGCTAGATGAGTTGCACCTAAAATCTGCAGTGTACAGTGTGAAGAGGAAAGGGGCGAAAACTGTACCCTGAGGTGCCCCCGTATTACAAATCACTGTATCTGACACACAGTCCCGGGCTCTCACGTATTGAGGTCGATTTGTGAGGTAGTCTAGGATCCAGTTGGAGAGGTGGTGGTCCACTCCAGCAAGGCCCAGCTTTTCTCTCAGTAACCCCGGCTGTATGGTGTTAAAAGCATTGGAGAAATCAAAGAACATTATTCTCACGGTGTTCCCTGGTTTCTCCAGGTGAGAAAGAGCCCTGTGCAGAAGGTGGATGATGGCATCATCTACCTCAATGCCTGGGCAATAAGCAAACTGGAGAGGGTCCATAGCTTACTAGAGGGCGGAGATGTGTGAGAACCAATCTCTCTAAGATCTTCATCAAGTGGGATTTCAGTGCTACAGGTCTGTAGTCGTTGGGGTCCATAGGGTGAGGTTTCTTTGGAACTGGTACCACACAAGAAGATTTCCATAATTCAGGGATTATTTCCTGCCTCAGGCTCATATTAAACATATATGTGATTATACTACACAGCTGATCCCCACAAGTCTTAATTAGTCTTGCACTGATGTCATCTGGCCCTGCGGCTTTCCTCGCATTGATCTTTTTCATCTCCTTCCTCACCTGGGCCCGTGTGAAGACGGATTTCTGGATTTACTGGTCTGGTGGGAAGTAGCCGCATGGGGTGAAGTCATTGTGGTGGGGGGAACTGAAGGACATGCTGGGGTGGAAGGAGCTGGTGTGTGATCAAATCTATTGAAGAATAGGTTTAGTTCATTAAGCCAATTAACATCTGCCTCAATCTGGCAGACAGACTGTCTATGACACGACATTGACTTAAACCCCTCCCAGACCCCACTTATGTCTTTTCTTTCCATTTGCTTTTCCATTTTTTCCTTATAATTGGCTTTTCCCTGCCTGATTTGACGCCTCAGTGCAGTGTCCCAGAACGGGATGTTAACGTTCTGTTTAAATCGTCATTATGCCGCCATAATATCTTGTATTTTGTCAGGTGGTAATTTCTCATGTCAGTTTTTTTTGTGTGTGCTGTATATTGTATTCTACTACATTACTTAACATACACTGAGGATTGTCTGCAACAGTGTAAGGGTTAACTAGCTTTGCACCTTGTCTTAGCTCTGCAAACTCACATGTCTAGTCTCGTGCTGCTTCAGTCACATGTTTTGCTCTCGGCCTATAGAAGCACACGGTGCTTCTGGGGCAAATGGAGATAAGTCCCTAGTCCAGGTCCTGCCTGCACAGGGAGATGTGGTTGCAAATAGAGTCTCAGCCTGGCCTCCAGCCAATGCACATGTCTGCCAGCATTGCTCCAAGCTAGTAAGACCCTCACATGGGCTATATACAGCTACCAGTCCATCCCAACTACTGAACTCCTGCCGGTCAACACCTGGGAGATCATCTAAAAACCTAACCCTGTTCTATCGGCCTAAGCCAGAGGAATAACCTGTTGGATAAAGAAGTCCTCTGCCTGGGTCCATGCTTTTCATGGGTTCCCCAGCTGGATCTAACCAAAGCGGCTTCCACGTCATTGAATCAGTGCTTTAGCACCCTGCGATAGGGCATTGCTCTAGCACCTACCCTGTAAGTACTCTCTTTCACCACCTTGCACAGTATAGCCGAGCTGTGTTATATCTCCCAAGGTAGAGCTAAAGCTGCACAGGACTGTGTACACATTAACTAATACGTACTCAGAATCTGCATACCTGCTATTAAAGAGGATATATGGAACTGTGACTGAAGTACTGCACTACTTGTAAGAAGTGTAAAAGCTGTACTGTCATTTACTACCAAAGAGACTGTGATATATGTACTTTGCCTTACAAGAGGTGTTCCTAGTAAAGTTCTTTAAAACCGTTGTTACTGGACTATTTGTCACAGAAGTCAAAGGTAACAGCTGAATTGAAAGAGGTCCATGTGTGTGACAGGGGAACAGGGTTGTAGACCACTCAAATTGTGTAATGAACTGTGGGGTGCCGTTTCTCCTTTAGCACCTTGTGAAAATGAAAAATTTGGGAGTTGACAGTTTATTGGAAAATTTTTTTTTCATTTTCACGTCCCAATGTTAATAAAATCTGTGAAACAGCTGTGGGGTCAAAATGCTCACTATACCCCTTGATAATTTTTTTTGAGGGGTGTAGTTTCCAAAATGGGGTCACTATTGGAGGGTTTCCACTGTACTGGTACTTGAGTGGCTCTGCAAATGAGACAACACACCTGAAAACTATTCCCCCATATGGTGGTAATGCAGTGCCTTTACTCCACTCCAAATAATATGTGACAGTCTGCCTCACCCACTGTTAAGTGTGGGGGATGAATAAACCAAAGTCCCTAGGGCCCAGATACCTGGATACAAATGGGTCCTGGATTATGGCCTCTTCTGAAGCACCTCTCTTTCCTCTACGGCACTCTTGCTGACTCACTGGGGTTGACAACTCTGTCTTCCCTGTCTCAGGGCTGTCTTGGGCAGGTTGCAGGTTTCTGCCGTACTTCCCCCTCAGGGGCTGCCGAGGTGTTACTCAGAGGTCTAGTCTCCATGCTAGCACACACTCAACTGACCCTAAATAACGGACCTCTGGAGACTTAGAGTTTCCACCACTCTGTGACTGGCCAGGGCTGTACCAAGCCCTTTAATACAGAGGGCTAGCCAATCTGTGGGATAGAACATGAGGAAAATACAACAACTGCAAACATACACATACAGAAGGGAAAACACATATAATAACATATATACAGCTGGTGGCTCAGAAACATGTCCACTGGGAAGCTGCACAAACTTAGGCAGTTTGAAAATATGTCTGATTTATCACAGTGGCTGATGCTAGATGATAAATCTGACATATCTTTACACTGTCTAGTTATTACCATGTTGTAGTTGGTTTACTTTGAGCCAGAATTTTACAATACAATTTTGGTGCATTGTGGAGCATTTAAGTGATACCCCCTTTTTTGAAAATTCACACCCACATGTTTAGCAAGTGAAAATTTTTTTGCCCAAATTAGAGGCGCTAGTATGCCCCCCATACCGCCATACCACTGTGTCTATTTGTAACCACAATAGTAAATCTGGGCCGGTATGTTTATATTATGCAATGATTTAAGCCCTTTTTTAAAATATACTTATGAGAGATCTTGCAGTCTTGCTATATAATAATAATAATAATAATAATAATAATAATAATAATAGTCCTTTAATAGTCCCACAGTGGGGAAATTCAGTGTGTTACAGCAGCAAAGATAAGCAGATACAAATACAAATACAACATGTACAGGAATGTTCCAAGGTAAGAGGCATTACTTTGATATCAGACAGACAGATAGGAAGTAGCGGGGGGGGGGGGGATTTAACAGGCAGAGAGATATTTCAGTTCTCTGTGTGTAATGATCTCCGCTTAGGTCGGTGTTGGTTGTACAGCCTAACCGCGGTGGGGAGGAAAGACTTCCGATAGCGCTCCTTCTCACACCTAGGGTGGAGCAGTCGGTCACTGACAGTACTGCTCAGAGCGATCACAGTCTCATGCATGGGATGGGACTTCTTCTTCTGCATGGAGCTCACCACGGACAGTATCCTTTTGTCACCCACCACCTGCACTGGGTCCAGTGGGCTCCCCAGGACAGAGCTGGCCCTTCTAATCAGCTTGTCGAGTCTATTCCTATCCCTGGTTGATATACTGCTCCCCCAGCAGGCCACGCCAAAGAAGATGGCTGATGCCACTACCGAGTTGAAGAAAGTTCTAAGAAGTGCCCCCGGATTCCAAAGGCTCTCAGCTTCCTAAGCAAGTAGAGCCTGCTGTGGCCCTTCCTGTACAGGGCCTCCATATGATCTGCCCAGTCCTGCTTATTATTAAGGAGCAAACCCAGGTACTTATAGGTGTTCACAATCTCGATGCCCGTCCCCAGGATGTCCACTGGTTTAGGAGGGCTTCTGCCTTTACGGAAGTCCACCACCATCTCCTTCGTCTTCCCCGCGTTAATCTTCAGGTGGTTCCGGTGGCACCAGTCCACAAAATCCTGGTTCAGTTCTCTGTACTCCCTATCATCATCATCTGTGATGAGACCCACTATTGCAGAGTCGTCAGAATACTTCTGTAGGTAGCAGCTGGATGAGTTGCACCTAAAATCTGCAGTGTACAGTGTGAAGAGGAAAGGGGCGAGAACCGTACCCTGAGGTGTCCCCGTATTACAGATCACGGTACCTGACACACAGTCTTGGGCTCTCACGTATTGAGGTCGATTTGTGAGGTAGTCTAGGATCCAGTTGGAGAGGTGGTGGTCCACTCCAGCAAGGCCCAGCTTGTCCCTCAATAACCTGGGCTGTATGGTGTTAAAAGCACTGGAGAAGTCAAAGAACATTATTCTCACTGTGTTCCCTGGTTTCTCCAGGTGAGACAGAGCCCTGTGCAGAAGATGGATGATGGCATCATCTACCCCAATGCCTGGCCGATAAGCAAACTGGAGGGGGTCCATAGCGGGGCTCACTAGAGGGCGGAGATGTGTGAGAACCAATCTCTCCAAGATCTTCATCAGGTGGGATGTCAGTGCTACAGGTCTGTAGTCATTGAGGTCTATATGGTGGGGTTTCTTTGGAACTGGTACCACACAAGAAGATTTCCATAATTCAGGGACTATTTCCTGCCTCAGGCTCATATTATACATATATGTAATTATACCACACAGCTGGTCCCCACAAGTCTTAATTAGCCTTGCACTGATGTCATCTGGCCCTGCGGCTTTCCTCGCATTGATCTTTTTCATCTCCTTCCTCACCTGGGCCCGTGTGAAGGTCAGACTGTGGCCAGATAAAGACGGATTTCTGGATTTACTGGTCTGTTGGGAAGTGGCTGCATGGGGAGAAGTCATTGTGGTGGGGGGAGCTGAAGGACATGCTGGGGTGGGAGGAGCTGGTGTGTGATCAAATCTGTTGAAGAATAGGTTTAGTTTATTAAGCCAATTAACATCTGCCTCAATCTGGCAGACAGACTGTTTATGACCCGAAATTGACTTAAGCCCCTCCCAGACCCCCCCTTATGTCTTTTCTTTCCATTTGCTTTTCCATTTTTTTCTTTATAACTGTCTTTTCCCTGCCTGATTTGATGCCTCAGCTCCTTTTTGTACTTCCCTCAACCCCTCCTTATCTCTTGTCCTAAATGCCATCTTTTTCTCCTTAAGTAGTGTTTTTATATCAGAGTTAATCCATGGTTTGTTATTGGAGAAGCACCTCACCACTTTTGTGGATACTGTGTTGTCCACACAAAAATTAATGTAGTCCGTTATGCAGTGTGTGAGTCCTTCTATATCTTCTTCATAAGAATCCTGCAGAACTTCCCATGCGGTTGTGTCAAAACAATCCCTCAGAGCCTCATCACTCTCCTCGGACCATATCCTCACTGTGCGAGTGACAGCTGTTTCTCTACGTACAAGTGGCTTGTACACAGGTCGGAGATGTACTAGGTTGTGATCCGATCTCCCCAGGGGCGGTAGGGCTGATGAGTTATATGCCTCCCTCGCGTTGGCAAAGAACAAGTCCAGTGTTTTGTTGTCTCTTGTGTGGCAGGTTACATACTGTGTGAAACTGGGCAGTGTGGATGATGGAGAGGCATGGTTGAAATCACCCGACAGAAGAAAGAGGGCCTGGGGATGTTTTAACTGTAAAAGGCTCAGCGTGACTTGTAGGACCTCGCAGGCAGTGTCAGCTTTCGCAGAGGGGGGGACATATGCAGCTATCATGATGACATGCGATAGTTCCCTTGGTAGGTAGAAAGGTCTCATGCTCACAGCTAATAGTTCAATGTCCTCACAGCAAGTTTGCTCCTTAATCACAATGTG
Source organism: Leptodactylus fallax (assembly GCA_947044405.1). Classification (NCBI taxonomy): domain Eukaryota; kingdom Metazoa; phylum Chordata; class Amphibia; order Anura; family Leptodactylidae; genus Leptodactylus; species Leptodactylus fallax. Next base: position 1,527,551 of record CAMRHE010000424.1, read on the forward strand.
CCTAGGATTACACCATCTATTATTCACAAACATTGCCAGCCCTCCTCCTTTCCTCTTACCGCTCTCCCTTGTCCTGTCTGCCCGAAGGAGTTTAAAACCATCCAAGGAGACCAGAGGGTCAGGAGTAACTTCAGTGAGCCAAGTCTCTGTAAGTAGCATCATGCTGCACGCCTGAAACTCCTGCTGATGCCTGGTGAGCGCTGTTAGTTCATCCATCTTGTTTGCAAGAGATCTCACATTGCCCATGATGATGGAGGGAACAGCTGGTCGGTAACGCCTCTTTTTAATCCTCTGAAGAGTACCAGCTCTGCAGCCCCTCACCCGCTTTTTCTTTCTCCAAAGCTCGCGGGGGATGTGTGGGCAGATGGTATGCAATCCTGCTGTGTCTCTCAGCTGCAGAAGTTCCTCTCTTGTATAGACAAAGGAATTGTCTGCATAAACAAAAGATCCCATTTTCAAGCAGAACAAAAAGACAGATAAAAACAAAAAAAAAAAAAAAAAAAAAAAAAAAAAAAAAATATAGATAAAGGATGGGCCGAAATAATGACTTCCACTGCTGGGCCCTGGGTACTCCAGTCCAACACTGGTAGCTGCAAATCTCATATTATGCTTTAATTTATTCCTAGGAAAGGGAGGTATTCTGGGGGTAATATAGTAGAATCATATACATTTACATCAGCCCATGTAAAAGGCTCTTTAACCCCTTAGAATGTTAAGGACACAGCCTGATTTTTCAAAACTGACATGTTTCTCTTTATATGGCAACAACTTTGAGATGCTTTAACTTACACAAGTGATTTTGAAAAAGATTTTTCATGATGCATTGTACTTCAGGTTAGTGGTAAACATTAATCAATATTTTTGTATTTATTTACAAAAAAAATAGTAAACAATTTTCAAAATGTTCAATGCTCTATTTTTCATACAGATATACCACCAAATGTATTAATAAATATTATCTACCATATCTCTGCTTTATATTGATATCATCTTTTAGTCATGCTTCAATTTATTTTGGACGTTAGAAGGCTTACAAGTGTAACTGCGATTTTTCCAGATTTACAAGAAAATTTCCCAAACTGATCTTTTAGAGACCACTTCAGTTCTCAAGGGGATTATAAAGGCCTATATATTAGAACCCCCATAAATCACCCCATTTTCAAAACTGCACCCGTCAAATAATTTAAAACAGCACTTGGGAAGTTTTTTTTAACCCTTTAAGCATTTCACAGGAATTAAAATAATATGGAGTTGAAATTTAGACATTTAATTCTTTTTCAATAATATATTCTTTTATCCCTAAAATTAACACATTCACAAGGGGTTAAAGGAGAAAATGCAAATTAATTTTTGTTATGCAATTTCTCCCGAGCACAGAAATACCCTATATGTGGATCTAAACTGATGTTTGGGCTCATGGCAGCGAACAGAAGGGAAGGAGTGATACTGGGTGTTTGAAAAGCAGATTTTGCTGAAATAGTTTTCAGGTGTCATGTTTCATTTGTAGAGCCCCTAGAGTACCAATACAATGGAATCCCTCCAAATATGACCCCATTTTGGAAACTAACCCCCTCACAGAATTTATAAAGGAGTATACTGAGCATTTTGACCCCACAGCCGTTTCACAGATTTTATTAACATTTGGATGTGTAAATGAAAAATTACTAAATTGTCATTTTCCCCTGAACAAGGCAGTACCCCATATGTGGTCATAATCTGCTGTATGGATACATGGAGGTACTTGGAATGGAAAGAGTGCGATTTGGCTTTTGGAGTGCAGATTTTGCTGGAGTAGTATTCGGGTTTCATGTCTCATTTGCAGAGCCCCTGAAGTACCACTACAGTGGAAACCTTCCAAAAGTGAACCAATTTTAGACACTTCAACCCTCAAGGAATTTCTCAGGGGGTATTATCATTTTGAGCCCAAGAGTGTTTCACAAAAATTAATTAAGTGAAAATTAAAATTTTTAAAGAAATATGCCATTTCAATGCCCAATATGTTTTGCCTACTTTATGTCATCAGAGACACGCACTCCTAAAACTAAGTGGGCTATCCCAGGTACTAAAAAGTTGTATATAAGGGCGTAAACTGCTGCTTCGGCACACAGGAGGGAATGAGCAGTGTGCTTTTTAGCTTTTGGAGTATAGATTTAGAGGGGCTTTCTGGACACCATGTTGTTTTTGCAGAGCCCTGGAGGTGCAAATAAATTGGAATTCCCCAAGAAGTGACACCTTTTTGAAGGGGCAATTTTAGGGCCTCTGCAAAAGTGATATGACATCCAAAAAACAATACGTCTAAATCTGTGCTCCAAAAACCAAAATAGCGCTCTTTCCCTTCTGTGCCTGGTAGTGTGACCAAATAGCATAGAGTATAAGTAACATGTTACCTTTATTCAGCAGGACGTTATGATTAAGGAGATACCTACTGTAATTCATATTGTTTTTATGCATTACTAGTTTTGCAGAACAAAAACCCATTTGGGGACATAAATCAATTATTTTTGCATCGCCATCTTCTGAGATGTGTAACATTTTTATTTTTTTGGTTGACAGAGTTGGTTGAGGGTTTATTTTTTACAAGACAACCTGTGCTTTTTATTGGTACTGTTTGGGGTACATATGACATTTTGATCACTTTTTATAGCATATTTTGTAAGGTGAGATGGCGAAAAAAGAGTTCCAGCGTTTTTTTTCCTTTTTTTTTTTTTTGACATTCACCGTGTATGTTGATAAATGTTTCAGTTTTATTGTATGGGTTGTTATGGAAGTGGCAATACCAGAAATGTATTGTTTTTTTTTTTTATTTTTAGGTTTTTTTTATATAATTAATTTTATATCGGAAAAGGGCATTTTGGGGGCTTTATTCATTTATTAATTTTTTTTGCACACTTAGTGTTTGATTTTTGCACTTTTTTTTTAACTTTTTTTATGACCCACTAGGATCACTGGTTCAGTGCTATACACTGGAATACACGTGTATACAAGTATATTGCAGTCTATAGAGGAAGTCAGCCTATGCAGACACATAGGCTGACTTCCTCACATCTCGGCAGGATCAACCAGGTGCTGGGGGCTTCTAGCAGCCCGGGGGCACCCTCCAATCTTACCATAGGGGATGCCGATGCAGCTCAAGAGCTCTGCTTTTTATTTATATTTTGGGTTACAAATGACTCTTTGATCACTTTTTAGAGTATATTTTGTAAGGTGAGATGGTGAAAAAATTATTAGTTCTGGAGTTTTTTTTTTAGTTTTTTTTTTTCCGAAGTTCACCGTACACGTGACATAATGTTTCAGTTTTATTGAATGGATATTGAAAGGGTCACTGGTCAGACCCAGGGATGCTGAAAATATGTATCAGCTTCCCCTGATCTCGCTGCGTGGGGGCTGATGGGGTACATTAGAGCATCAGAATCCCTCAGATGCCACGGTCATGTTTGACTGCGGCATCTAAGAAGCCCATTTAGATAGTGAGCGTGTGGGCGACACAGGGCATAATAGTGTGTCAGTGGTCATTAAGACACTGGCAGCCATTACATGCTATTGCATTCTTCGTCGCTAAGGGGTTAAGCATGCAGTAATTAACTTGCTACATTGTCGCTAGGTGTTCATTCTGGCAATATTCAGACCCTGATTCAGACAATATTTAAAACCAGGCACATTTATGTCGTTTATTTATTTCTATAAGAATATTAAGGTAAAGTAAAGTGAATAAAAACTGGCAAGAGATTATTGAATCCCATCTCACAAGCAAAGTAAGGAACGACATTACAGAAGATAGTCTATACATGTTTATCCAGACAATTCACTCCTATACTTTCAATCCTTTTTCAACTAGAGATATGCTTTTAGCATCCTAAAGCAGAAAAATGCTACTCACTGCAGGAAGCGACGGTTTGATCATGGGTCACCAACCCTTAGTTCCCTAGCAAAGATGGCTATACAAACAAGATAAAGGCTGCATGAATTAACTTGTTCTTGACCATTTTTGCCAACCATCAAGCTCAGACTGGCCCACAGATGAATAGGTACATCCCTGAGGGGCAGGGCCGGTTTTAGACAAAGTGGGGCCCTGGGCAAAATTAAAAGCGGGGCCCCAAATGCTGATATGCAAACAACACCATCGTCTTGCAGTGGCAGCCCCTATAATAACGCCTCCTTTCTGCCAACAAAAAAGTAATAACAAGCCCCATTTTACCACACACAATTCAAATGAGCACCTTTGTACCACCTAATAGATTTTTGCACCCAGTCATCAGTTATTATAGCGCCTCCTTATAAATAATATTACACCTTTATCAGTAATAGCGCCCTTATAAATGATAAATAGTGCCCTGTATCAGTAATATTCCCCCTTATCAGTAACAGACACCCCGTAAAAATAATACTGCTCCCTTATAAATAATAGCCCCCTCATAAATAATAGTTACCCTTATAAATAATAGTCCCCATTATCACTAATAGCCCCCTTTATAAATAAGCCCACTTAACAATTATACCCCCTTATAAAAAGTTCCCCTCTTATAAATAATAGCTCCCCCTTATAATGGATGCCTTATATATAATAGTTCCCCCCTTTTAAATAATAGCCTATCTTATAAATAATAGTTCCCCCTTATAATAGCCCCCTCATACTTAAGTTTCCCAATTATATATTGTAACCCACCCTTATATATAATAGTTCTCCGTTATACAGTGTCGGACTGAAGGGCCTTAGGCCCACCAGAGGATCTTGTTCTGGGGCCCCACCCAACAGCTTCCTGCTAATAGCCTACACCCCGGCTCCTTCACTGAAGTCTTACATATGTGCTGACTATCTGGTGTTACTGAGTATGTTCCCAGTATAGTCAGCCCCTATAATACTTTGCAGGCCCCAATAACTCCATGGCCAGCTCATGCACAGTACTGTATGGGGAATGACATGGCCATGGGGCACTACACGTATGTGCAAGATTATAGTGAGGGAGTTGCTCCACATGGTATATAATGCTCTACAGTATAAAATGCTCTCCTGAGCCCTCCACTGTTTCCCCACATGGTATATAATGCTCCACAGTGACCCCACACACTATAAAATGCTCCCCTGAGCCCCCCATAGTGGCCACACATGGTATGTAAGGCTCCACACAGTATAATACTCCACAGTGGCCCACACAGTATACTACCCCTTAGTGGCCCCAGACAGTGCAATATGCTCCCCAGCAGCCCCACACAATATGCTCCATACAGTATAATATGCACCCCACAATGCCCCCCCAGTATAATGCTCCAGTGGCCTAACACAGTATAACATGCTCCATAATGACCTCCACACAGTATAATATACTCCCCAGAGGGGTTCCCCCAGTATAATGCTCCACAGTGGTCCCCCACAGTATAATATGTTCCCCACAGTCCCCCCCAGTATAATGCTCTACAATGGCCCCACAGAGTATAATATGCTCTCGAAAAGCCCCACACAATATAATATACTCCACAGTGGTCCCACATAGTATAACAGGCTCCCCACACTGTACCTTCCCCCAGTATAAAGCTCCACAGTGGCCCATAGTTTAATATGCTCCCCAAAGGGCCCCCGCTAGTATAATGCTCCACAGTGCTCCTCCAGTATTTTGCTCCACAGTGGCCCCACACAATATATTATGCTCCCCAGAGCGTCCCCCCAGTATAATGTTCCACAGTAGGCCCCACGCAGTATAATATGCTCCCCAGAGGGCCCCCTAGTATAATGCTCATTAGTCCCCTCCGAATAATGCCCCACAGTGGCGCCACGCAATATAATATGCTCTGCTGATGGCCCCCCCAGAATAATGCTCCACAGTGAACCCACTCAGTATTACATGCTCCAGAAATGGCCTCCACACAGTATTATATACTGCCCAGAGAGGTTTCCTGAGTATAATACTCCACAGCGGCCCAAAACAGTATAATATGCTCTCCAGACCAGAGCCCTCCAGTATAATGCCCAAAACAGTATAACATGGTCTCCAGAGCCCCCCCAGTATAATATACTGGGGGGCCCCTCTGGAGAGCATATTATACTGTGTGGGGAAACCGTGGAGCATTATACTGGGGGGGCTCTGGAGAGCATATTATACTATGTGGGGCCACTGTGGAGCATTATACTGGGGAGGGGGCCCTCTGGAGAACATGTTATATTCTGTAGGGCCTCTATGGAGTATTATAAAGTGGGGGGCTCTGGAGAGCATATTATATTCTGTGGGGCCACTTTGGAGCATTATACTGGGGGGCCCCTCTAGAGAGTATATTATACTGTGTGGGGCCACTGTGGAGCATTATACTGGGGGGCCCCTCTGGAGAGCATAATGCTCCAAAGTGGCCCCACCTAATATAACATTATCTCCAGAGCCCCCCCCATCATTATAATTTTCCACAGAGGCCCCACAGAATATAACATGCTATCCAGAGGGCCCCTTCCCCAGTATAATGCTCCACAGTGGCCCCAAACAGTATAATATGCTATCCAGAGGGGCCCCCCAGTATAATGCTCCACAGGGGCCCTACAGTGCTATTATTATATTATATTCTGGGGTCTCTTCAGACCCCAGAGTATAATAATCGAAGGCCCGGGGGAGGTGAGGGAAAATAACAAACAGTTATACTCACCTTGCCTTACCTCTCCTGGGCCTCCTCGCGCTGCTCCGCTATCTCCGCTGGTGCTGGCTTCCTCTTCTCTGCGGCTGACGTTACGCGTTGTGGACGTCACAGCTGAGACCTGTGATTGGGCCTCAGCGATTACGTGAGGCACGCTTTCAGCACGCCCCACGTGATCGCTACTGCTGAGGCCTGGCCTCAGCGGTGATGTCCGCAACGCCAGAAGATGACGTCGGACGCAAGGAAAGGTGAGTAAAAATGTTTGTTATTTTTACTCACCTCGGAAAGGGGCCCTGCGGCACATGACGCTGGGTCCCTTTCGGTCATCGATTTCGCCGGTCCTGACTCCGGGATCCGGAGTCATCAGGTTTCGGATCCCGGGGGCCCCTTTGGGGTCGGGGCCCTGGGCAATTGCCCAGTTTACCCCCCCCTAACGCCGGCCCTGCTGAGGGGACCCCAGTTCACCTTGGTATGGCACAGAACACTCATTGTACTTCATATAGATACTCAATGTACAGCATTTCAACTAAGTTATGTATAAGTGTAATACACTGGGTAGATTATTTAAAAGACTGCCTGGTTTATTTAGACACACTGATCGGCTTGAGTTGACATCTAAGTACAGAGTTGGGCCACCAGTACCCCTCCTCTCTGGTTCCCTCTTCTTAATCACACTGCAGGGGCCCCAGTCACTATTAATATTAATAATTAATAATAATATTAATAATAATTATAGATGAGCGAATTTCTCAAAAGTTCGATTCACCAGTTCGAGTCGAAGTTCCCCAAAAATTTGCTTCAATCCGAATTACTTTGCGGCGAATATCGCTAAAAAACACCTATTTCCTAGCTTCAGAGAGGCTGTATAGTAGTATAGAAAACTGTGCCTTGCAGTAACATGCATAGGGAGCCTATTGTGGTAGTCAAACAATACTGTGACGCACATGACAGGTGTCGCTCTTAGAATCGATGCACACTTCACTTATTTGGAAGGCCATACAGTGACCCAGTGGCAGCAGCATCAGGAGGACGCAGAGTGACCCAGTGGAAACGGCATGAGGAGGCCATACAGTGACCAAGTGGCAGCAACATAAGGAGGGCATACAGTGACCCGGTGGCAGCGGTATGAGGAGGCCATACAGTGATCCAGTGGTTGTGGCACGAGGAGGATATACAGTGACCCAGTTCCTCCCCTGTGTAACTTTGTTTGCCCAGGCAAACGAAGTGTAGAACAGTGTGACATCGTTGTGCCCTGCACATGTGGTATGCTGGAGGAGCACTGTGAATTGTACCTGCAGTGGAGGCTGAGGAGACAGTGGAGAATGAAGTGGACATTGTTGCAGGACCAACGGTGTGAGAATGTGGAGGCGGAAGCGGCGCCACCTGGCCAAGTTGCTGGTGACAAGGTGACAATGTGAAGTTGGCAGCAGCATGAGGAGGGCATACAATGACCCAGTGGCTGTGGCATGAGGAGGCTATACAGTGACCCTGTGGCAGTGGTATGAGGAGGCCATACAGTGACCCAGTGGCTGTGATATGAGGAGGTCATACAGTGACCCAGTGGCAGCAGCATGAGGAGGGCATGCAGTGACCCAGAGGAAACGGCTTGAGGAGGACATACAGTGACCCGGTGGCAGTGGCATGAGGAGGGCATACAGTGACTCAGTGGCAGCAACATGAGGAGGGCATGCAGTGACCCAGTGGCAGCGGCATTAGGAGGGCATACAGTGACCCAGTGGAAACAGCTTGAGAAGGACTTACAGTGACCCTGTGGCAGTGGTATGAGGAGGCCATAAAGTGACCAAGTGGCAGCAACATGAGGAGGGCATGCAATGACCCAGAGAAAACGGCTTGAGGAGGATATACAGTGACCCGGAGGCAGTGGCATGAGGAGGACATACAGTGACCCGGTGGCAGTGGCATGAGGAGGGCATACAGTGACTCAGTGGCAGCAACATGAGGAGGGCATGCAGTGACCCAGTGGCAGCGGCATTAGGAGGGCATACAGTGACCCAGTGGAAACAGCTTGAGAAGGACTTACAGTGACCCTGTGGCAGTGGTATGAGGAGGTCATACAGTGACCCGGTGGCAGCAGCATGAGGAGGGCATGCAATGACCCAGAGAAAACGGCTTGAGGAGGATATACAGTGACCCGGAGGCAGTGGCATGAGGAGGGCATACAGTGACTCAGTGGCAGCAACATGAGGAGGGCATACAGTGACCCAGTGGCAGCGGCATGAGGAGGGCATACAGTGACCCAGTGGAAACGGCTTGAGGAGGACATACTGTGACCCGGTGGCAGTGGCATGAGGAGGGCATACAATGACCCAGTGTCAGCAGTATGAGGAGGCCATACAGTGACCAAGTGGCAGCAACATGAGGAGGGCATACAGTGACCCAGTGGCTGTGGCATATGGAGGCCATACAGTGACCCAGTGGCAGTGGCATGAGGGAGCATACAGTGACCCAGTGGCAGCAACATGAGGAGGCCATACAGTGACCCAGTGGCAGCAGCATGAGGAGACCATACAGTGACCCGGTGGCAGCGGCATGAGGAGGGCATACAGTGACCCAGTGGAAACGGCTTGAGGAGGGCATACAGTGGCTTGGTGGCAGTGGCATGAAGAGGGCATACTGGGACTCAGTGGCAGCAACATGAGGAGGGCATACAGTGACCAAGTTTGGCTGCCCAGTAGTCCAGCAGATCTTCGAGGACAGGTGGCAGGGTGCACTCTAAGTATTTCACCATCTTCTGGTTCAACTTCTGCTCTGTGTCTAGCTGCTGATGAGCAGCTTCTTCATTATTCGGCTGAAGAAAACTGCTCATTAGCAATTCTAGGCTAAGGCTGCTGCTAATGGAGCCAATACTGCTCCTGCCACCCCCCTTACTTCCCACAGCTGTCATGCCAGTGCAAGTTGAGTGCTCAGGGCCCCCCAGCCGGACATGTGAGAGAATGGACGATGGCGGAGATAGACAGCGGCCACATTGCTACTTAGCCTGTCTCTATAGTTGGCCAGTTTGTCCTCCCTCTCAGCGGGTGTAAAAAAGGCCCCATTTTTCCCCGGTAGCGAGTGTCTAACATGGTGGATAGCCAGTACTCATCCCTCTGCCGAATGGTGACAATTCGGCTGTCAGTGCGCAAGGAAGTCAGCATGCATCAGGCCATTTGCGAAAGTGACTCCGAGGGACTCCCTGCATCCATCTCCACTGTATACTGCCACGTTGTGTCTGGGTCATCTGCCTCATCCTCCTCATCTCCCTCTGTCTGTTCTGGTTGCTCCTGCTCCTCCTCTCCATCCATTTGACTACACATTGTTTGTGTTCCAATGTCCTCCTTATCCTCCTCCTCCTCCAGTTCAGCCCCCACAGGGCTCATGTGGCCTTGAGATGTAGACGTCACATCTCCAGTCCCCTCACCAGCCAGATTGAAAAGCATCTTTTCCAGGATGTGAATCAGTGGAATGACGTTGTTCATCCTGTAGTCCTGGTGACTGACTAACAAAGTGGCCTCCTCAAAGGGAACTAACAAACGCAGGTGTCACATATGAGCTGCCACTGGCTGACGATAGAGTTACACAGGGCAGTGTCTCTGTCCGCTTGGATCATCAAGAAATCGTTTATGGCTTTTCTCTGTTCATATAGTCGATCCAACATATGGAGGGTTGAATTTCAACGGTTGGAAACATCGCATATCCGCCTATGTTGTGGGAGGCCATTCTGCTGCTGCAGCTTAAGGAGGGTGTGCTTGGCGGTGTACGAGTGGCTGAAGTGCATGCAAAGTTTCCTTGACATTTTTAGGATGTCTTGCAGATGGGTAAAACACTTAAGGAAACGCTTGACAACCAGATTGAACACGTGCGCCATGCACGGCGCATGGCTCAGCCCTCCTTGACGCAGCACCGACACCATGTTCTTCCCGTTGTCGGTCACAATTGTTCCGATTTTAAGTTCTGTTGGAGAAAGCCAGGATTCGATTTCTTGATTGAGGACATGGAGCAGTTCCTCCCCTGTGTGACTTCGTTTGCCCAGGCAAACGAGGTGTAGAACAGCGTGACACCACTGTGCCCTGCACATGTGGTATGCTGGAGGAGCACTGGGAATTGTTCCTGCAGTGGAGGCTGAGGAGACAGTGGAGGATGAGGCGGACATTGTTGCAGGACCAATGGCGTGAGAACGTGGAGGCAGAAGCTGCGCCACCTGTCCAAGTTGCTGGTGTGTCTGGGCAGGCACCACATTAACTCAGTGGGCCATAAATGACATATATTGTCCTTGACCATAGTTACAGCTACACACGGTGGCGCTATCGTGCACTTTGGCAGACACCGACAGGCTCAAGGACTGGCCCACCTTCTCTTCAACATATTTGTGCAGGGCTGGTACTGCCTTCTTGGCAAAGAAATGACGGCTTGGGACTCTCCACCTTGGCTCGGCGCAAGCCATCAGTTCTCTGAAAGGCGCAGAGTCCACCAAGTGGAAAGGGAGTGACTGCAGCACCAGCAACTTGGACAGGAGCACATTCAGCTTCTGCACTGTTGGATGATTGCACGCATACTGTTGTCTCTTAGATACAGATTCTGTAATCGATTGTTGATGCAATAACTGACTAGGAGGAGGAGGAGCAGGAGCATCACGACCAGCAGATGATGGGAAGGACACACAGCTTCCTTCGGCTGAGGTGGTGGAGCCTTGACTGCCTGAAATGGGGTGCATGCCACTGGGTGCTGCAGCGGTTGCTGCGGCAGGCTGGACCACTACATTGGAGCCACGGCTCTCCCAGGCCACTTTATGGTGACGCTGCATATGTTGGCGCAGGGCTTTGGTGCCAACATTGGCACCCTGGCCACGCTTCACCTTCTGCCCACAGATTGAACATATGGCCATGTTCACCTTCCCCGGCGGCTTTACAAAAAACTGCCACACCGCCAAGTAGGTGATTTTACTCCCAACACTCCGCAATAACTGACTACTACTGCCACTGACGTCGTGAACCCCTTCACCACTACTTTCTGGGCAGGTAGCCTGCTGCAAAGCGGGTGGTCTAACCCGGGCACGTTTAGCTCCCGACCTCATACTGCTGCCACCCTGCTGACTCCCCCGCTGCCTCATGCACAAGCTGCAACCCTCTTCTCCTGATGACGATGAGGCCCCTTCGTCACCCGGTTCCCAATTACGATCGGCTACATCGTCATCCACTACTGTCTGCATGTCACTGATGTCCTCCTCAGCACCAGCTCCCATGCCACTCTCCTCATCACTACTTGCCCCTTTACCGCAGGAAGTGGCGGCTGTCTCCTCCACATCTTGGCTGAGCAGTAGCTGCTGAATGTCCTCTAGTACCTCCTCCTCACTGTACAGTAGATCTGAGCCGACAGCATAGAATAGTTCTCTAGCTGAGGGAACAGAAAAGGACAGAGGCAGGTTGAGGACAGGTGAGGGTACAGGGCCTGCTGCCGGACCATGTCAACTAAGGGTTGTGTCTGACGAACTCACCGACTCTTTGCTGGGGGTGTCTGATGTGACTTGGGATGAATTGGATGACCGAGTCAACCAATCTACAACTGTTGGGTTGCTGGTCAAGACACGACCACTACTTGCGCTGGGTCTCTATAATTGACCCCTGCTGCCACGCCCCCTTACTCTGCTGCAACCTGTGCCTGCGCCAGAAACATTTAGGCCTGCGGCCCTCCCCTGTGCATGGCCTCTCGCTTTTCTGTCTGACATACTGTTCAATGAAAAAACTTAATTGTAAAGGGCAAAAAGGCCTGTTATTTTCTACTTTGAAGAGAAAGGCAAATATGCCCCTTATTTCTTCACCCACTTATGAACACCAATAAAAAAAGTGTGATAAAGGCAGAGATTTGTAGCTCAGAATTATTTAATTATTGACAATAATATTTATAAATGGCCAGCAACTTTATACTGGTAATAAAATCGTGAATATGGTCCTTTTTATGTGTTTTGACACTAATAAACACCTTTAAATAAGTGATAACCGCTAAGAATGATTGAATTATTGAATTAATATTGACAATACTGTATTGAAAAATGGCCTGCAACTTTATACTGGTAACAAAATGGTGAATATGGTCCTTTTTATGTGTTTTGACACTAATAAACACCTTTAATTAAGTGATAACCGCTAAGAATTATTGAATTATTGAATTTTTATTGCCAATACTGTTTTTAAATATTGCCTGCAACTTTATACTGGTGACAAAATGGCGAATATGGTCGTTATGTCTTTCCCCATGTTAAAGGTCTTTATAACAGATAAGTGCAGATATTATTGGATGATAATTCAGTTTTCTTTGGCACAATAGTACTGAATAATGTTATGCCTTGTAAGAACAGTGAATAAGCCCCTTATAATAAATACCTTTAAATAGGCTTTTTTTACAGATACGTGCAGATATTAGCGTATGATATTTCACTTTTTTTTTGCTGTACTGCACTGCAAAAGGATCGTTGTGTTCCACCTTGACGACACAGATATAAGTAATGAGCAGGAGTATAACGGCAGTGAGTGCTGCAATGTGAATTATGCTGCAAATTCTTGCTATAAATGAGCCTGCAACCACCCCAAATTCTTCTCTCAATTCCTCCCTATGCTTTCCCTACAGTTCTAAGGCTCAGCCTCTTTCCCTGAACTTCTATCTGTTGTCTAAGTCTTTCCCTAGCTCCTGCCAACGTCTGTCCCTACAGTAAGAGCAATGTGGAATGACTGTACCTAAAATGGCTGAGGGTTTTTAAAGGGCTGTGACATCACAGGTCCAGCTGGCTGCTGATTAGCCGCACGCTTGGCATTGTGGGTGATCCCACGCTCCCAGAGTTCCTTCCCCCTTGTCCTAACATGTCCGGTGGCCATTTTATAAAAAAAATGCGATTCGATGCATCAAAGCATGAGGAAATCCGGAATCGTGGTGAATCGAAAATTTTCTGAAATTCGGATCGAATTCCACTTCTGCAGAAGCTATAATAATAATCATAATAATAATTATTGTTATGATTATTATTATTATTATTACAGGGTCCTAGTTTAACCCCTTCCCACAGCAGGCATTTTTTTATTTTGACTCCCAACCTTCCAAACCCCATAACTATTCCATTTTTCCATTTACAGAGCTATATCAAGACTTAATATTTGCAGGACAAATTGTACTTTGTAATGGTACCATTTATTATTATGTACAATGTGCTGGAAAGCTGAAAAAAATCTGAATGGTTTGTAATTGGAGAAAAACTGCTTTTGTGTGACTTTCTTACAAACTTTGTTTTTAGGACATTTACTGTGCAGCCAAAATGACATATGACATGTATTCTATAGCTTACTTAAATTTCAGGGATGCCAAATTTGTATAGTTTTTTTATGTTTTGACCCCTTACAAAATCCATATTCTGACACCAGTAACTTTTTTATATTTCCATGTACTGGATGCATAAGGTAGCTTTTTTTTTTTTTTTTTTTGGGGGGGGGGGCAGGTGTAGTTTTTATTCATACCATTTTAAAGAATGCCTGATCTTTTTATTCAAATTTTTATGGGAGACTAAATGGCAAAAAAATAGCAGTTTAGCTCTTTTGTTTTTTTGGGCTTGAACCAATATTTTGATTGTATATCCCATTGACTGGGATATGGGAGAGTTGCTACATAGCTATTGAGGCAGGTCATAGAGCAGCCTTAATAGTTATATTCCTATGACAGGCCCCCAGAGTCTTTATTATGCTCCCACAGGTGAAACATGGTCGTGTGCAGCTACCTTTACACTAAGCTTCTGGCAAAAACCTGGGTCCAAATCCAGCTCAAGACCAACAAATCCCACACACTGAATTTCCCCATGGTGGGACTATTAAAGGATTATCTTATCTTATCTTTTGTGGTAGGCTCTGGTGAAGACTAGAGATGAGCAAATCGAAGCTGACGAAGTGGAATTCGATCCAAATTTCAGGAAATATTCGATTTGCATCAAATCCGGATTTCCTCATGCTTCTTGGTAACGAATTGCATTTTTTCCTAAAACGGTTGCTGCACATGTTAGGACATGGGGCAAGAAACTCTGGAAACGCGGGATCACTCCCAATGTCATGCATGCAGCCAATCAGCAGCCAGCCAGCCCTTTGATATCACAGCCCTATAAATACCCTCCGCCATCTTGGATTCAGGCATTTTCCAGTGTACTTAGTGCAGGGAGAGACGTCAGCAGGCGCTAGAAAAGTGATAGAAAAGACTTGAAAACTGATATTTTGCTCAATCGATGTTCAGGGAAAGAGCATTAGGAGTGTAGGGAAAGGATAGGGAGGAATTTATACAGAGTATTGAAGAAGAACAGGGTTCATTTGAGGTGTTTGCCGCCTGGGTAATAGGAACAATCCTACTACACCTTGCTGCATTGACTGCCATTATATTGCTGCTCATTGCAGGTTTTCAATAGATCATACCTGTGTAATTCAAATTATTGGGGTCTTATTAGTCCTTGTGCGGTGCAGTTCACACTTGACTTAGTTGGTCAGTTTTGGCCCCGTAACTGGCCAAATAAGTGAAGTGTGCAGTGGTTCTAACAGCGACGCCTGTCATGTGCGTGTCATACTGACTCACAGTATTGTTTCACTACCACAACAGACTCCCTATGCGTGTTACTGCAAGGCACAGTGTTCTACACCACTATACAGGCTCTCTGCAGCCAGGAAATAGATGTTTTTTAACGCGATTCGCCGCAAATTAATTCGGATCGTATCGAATCGTTTCTGAAAATTCAGTGAACCGTCCAAATCGAATTTTTGAAACATTCATTCATCTCTAGTGAAGACATTTGGGTTGTCTCAGAATCTTTCAGTGCTGTGTGAGATTTAGGTAGCTTGTTGTACTATTCTCGGGTATCTGCCAGTTTCTGCATTTTTTGGAAAATTGCTCCTTTGGCAATTTCATAATAATAGTAGAAAAAAAAACGTGCAGAATTCATTGTATGCTGAGAATTTTCATAGTGCAGTATGCCTGGCATGTTGCATACTACCACAGATTTTCACAGTGTAATTATGTAATTTGCTCTTCGCAAGAATGATATCCATTGCAAATCAAAATCTGCTGAAAAATCCTCTCGTTAAAAAAACCTGTAGATTTTTCCAATTTTATTCTGCAGAGTTGCTTTAGATTTGTGGCACAATTTATGGAAGAAAATCTGTGCTTTCACTCCTTGACAGTACCCATAAGAAAAAGGTCCAAGGTTTACTGAAAAAAAAAAAATGTTTTTTTCAGATTTTTAATGTACAGTAAAGCGACTTTTACAAAACTTATGACGATTTACAATTTGGTTGTCATAGGCCATATTTGATTAAGAAACGTTTGATAGAGCACATTTCTTACACGCGTGAAAAAAATATATTTGATTCTGAAATAGTCACTTCCATTATTTATGCCAAATATCTGTTTTTAATGGTTAAACACAAAACATGTGTTAATCTTTTATTCACTTACTTAAGGAAATTAATTAAAGTATATTACTAATGACTTCTTTAGATTGATAATGAATAGATGAAAAATTAAACATTGATGATGTTTACTAATTATACAAATATATTTTCCTGGCCTAAAACAGGCACCCACCTACTGGGATATCCAGATCCAACAATGGATTGTTTTGAATGGTGATACATTATGCAATGTTTTGATTAAAATTTAGCATGCTTTTGCATTCTGATGATCTAATCAAGAGAAATAAAATTCCATCATGACTTTTATATTCCCCCTGGCTTTCTTAAGCATTCTCCAAAAGATTTCTTGCTAACAAAAATGAGCTAATACTCACCAGTAACTACAGCAAGTGAAGGTCAAAATTTCTGCCATGCTACATACTTTACAGTATATATAAAGCAATACTAAAAAGGAAGACAAAGAAGTAAAAGGCACCTACATACAGATGTGTCCTTCCTTACTGTTTTTATTATTTAAGATATCATATACTAAGATAAATGCCACAAGGTGATCAGCTGAAAAAATATAAGGTTTTGCTCTTTTCACTGTTGTGAGTAATTCAAGATTTCAATGTTTTCAAAGCTAATTATCTCATATCTTGACATATCTCGAAACAGTCAAGAAATAAGGACAGACACCACATCTTCTAGATTTTGTACATGTAATTAGAGATTAAAGGTGCATTCTATTTTTACCAAAGGAATGTTATTTTTTTATAATGATGTTATAATAGTTTCCACTATGTCTTAATATCTCATGGTTTTCAAGACCTGTGCCTGTAGTCAGTCAGGAAGAACCTTCCTTATTTACTTCCAGGTGATAAAAATGTGCATGTCTTGTTAGAAGGTATGTCCATGGCTAACCTTAGCTATGAAAAACCTGTGCGGTCCCACAGGGCAACAGACTGTAAAGGGGACCCCTCCAAACTCATTTTCCTTCTTTGAATTCAATTGTATAGGTGTCCCTAAGATGCAAAATATAAGTGTGGTGCCGTTAATACTAGCAGGGCCATTTTAACACATTGGTGGGTTCTTTTTTATGATTTCATGAATAGGCCCCTTCCTAATAGTTTAGTGTCTTCTCAATTCATCCACACAATATAGTGTGCCCTCAAGTATATTACATACAAATTCAAGTTGTACAGTGCTGCGGAATATGTTGGCGCTAAATAAATAAAATTTATTATTATTATTAAATTCAGAAAGTTATACTCATCTAATCGCGTTCCCACAGAGTTGCCTGCAGGCTCCAGCTTTAGTGATGTTTCCAGATCATCGCGCCTCCTTGCTGCAGACATCATCAGCCGCAGCATGAATGGTAGAGCACAGAGCTGTTAGCTCCGTGGTTCACCATTTTCTTCAACTTTATCTGCGCCCTAAGGGGGCGTTTACACTACCGTTGCTGACTGTCAGTAGTGTCCGTTGCTATTGCCCATTACAAGATTTTAGCATCGGACACTAGCTGAACGGTCAGAAATCCGTTAAAATTTCCATTCATTTCAATTGTTTTTTATATTGTGTCCGTTAGTGTCCGTTTGTGTCCGTTTGTGTCCGTTTACACCAAATCCGTCAGAAGTCCGTTTTTTTCGCAGACAAAAAATCCTACATGCAGGACTTTTTATCCGTTTGAAAAAAACGGATTCTTGACGGACAGCAAGTGTCCGTTATTTTTTTAACATTGAAGTCTATGGGTAATGGACTTATAAAGGACAGTAACTGATAGCCATCAGTTACTGTCCGTTATTTTATATCCGTTTTTTTTCCTGCGCATGCTTAGAAAGGAGAAAAAACGAAAAAAAACAGACAGTGTTAAAACACGGACACTAACTGATGCTAACGGACACTAGCTGATGCTAACTGATGCTAATGTGTCCGTTTTTTTAACTGAACCATTAATTGGATCAGTTAAAAAAACGGACACATTAACATCAGTTAGTGTCCGTTAATGCCTGTTATGATAGGTGTCCGTTTTTTTTTTTTTAACGGACACCTTCATAACGGACTCCAACGGTAGTGTGAACCCTGCCTAATAACACAGAATTGAAATCGTTACTTCCTGCCTAGAACAGGGACTGTTCAGCTTGATCTCGGTCGGCTAAGGGGGCCCCCAATACTATTGGGCCCGCTGCAGATGCACCGTTTACCCTATGGTTAAAGTAGACCTGAAAAATGGATCATGACTAGATTTCCTGCGCCAGCATCTAGAATCTTCTTCATGGTACAGGTAACAGTATGATTATCCAGCAACACCCTATAAAAAGGGGGAAATTTGCAAATTTACACTCCATGATATAATTGGTTATTACCTGCATTTATTACTCATATGAAGAGACCTAAGACTTAATATGCATTAAAATATTATTAAAAATAGGAGGTTGAGGGGGCGTGGCTAGTGCTCGACATGGCCGGCGGTATGTGAGCGGAGCTCCGTCTAGAGCCGCGTACATTCATCCTGAATCCATCCTGTATCACCGGTGCCTGAGACGTAAAAGAGTGGAACATAACAGCGGGGGTCTGTCTGGCCTCGGAGAACCCTGTATAGCCGATCCTGCTGCCGGGGGGCTCCGGTTATACGCCGGCTTCGGAGCGCTGTGGAGTGACCGGCGGCAATTTTGTGGATGTCGAGGCCCACACGTGTGCAGGCGCTGGTCTGGGGAAACTCGCTCTGGCATCACCTGGATTGAGAGGGCCTGCTGTCGGGGCGCTCCTGCGGCCTTCACTGATCGGTGGCGGCTTTCCTCCTCCGGCCCCCCACCTGTCTGAGACCTTCGGGTCCTGCGGCCTCCGCCTGTCTGCGGTCCCTGGGTCCTGAGGCCACCGCATGCCGCGGCTACCTCCTGCCTACAGCCATTAAGGATTTGCGGCTCCTCATCCTCTGCCCGGAGATCAGTGTGGCCAGCTGGTGAGTGGGGGTTAATACCCAGGTCTCCTGTCACCTAGACCATCCCCTGGTGACCCCCTTGCTCCCTTCTTCCTCCTCCCTCTGGACCGCGGAGAACCCTATCTTAATTCCTCCTGGCAATGGCTGTGACCATAACAGTATGCTAACTACTGTCTTACAGAGGTTTTGCTTATAATCCAGAGACGGAAATTGCCAGTGCCAGTGGACTGTTGAGTTACCGCTTGTTACCGGCTGGTCATTGGGACTGGTGGTTCTGCATGCTGGGACCCCCTCCTAACTCCTCCTGGCAATACCTGCTTTCTACTACTTCACGGACTGCCGTTATACGGGGGCTCCACTTATACTTCAGAGAGATAAATTGGGCCACTAACATTGGATTGCTGAGTCACCGTTGATTTCTGCTGCCGGTCGGTCCCACTGGATTTACCTGCGGGATACCGGGGCCCTCTCCCAGTCCCTTCGGACACCATATGCACTCTTTATACAGTACTACCTGTTGTCTTACAGAGATTCCGCTTGTGATCCAAAGACGAATACTGCCGGTACTACTGGACTGTTGAATTACCACTATTGCATATTATCACCTGGCATCATACTTTCTCTCACGACCCGCAAGAAGTTCGGTCGCCGACTCCCCAAGATGAGACACCCGCAGCCGGCCTCTACATCCGACCGATTAAGGGGGTTTGCTAGAGCTGCCCCTGCTCCGGTGCCTTCGCTGCCCGAGACATCCCAGCCGGCCCTGTCGGGGGGGGGGGATTCTGAGCCTACCTTGAAACAAGTCACTAAACAGCTACTAGAGGCGATCCAGGCCAGTACCTCTTCATTGACTTGGAAAATAGAGGAGGTAAAATTAGATCTTGGTCTGCTCCGCCAGGACTTCCAGACTCTGCGTGGCAGGGTACGAGAGGTGGAGGACCGGGTTTCCCAGGTGGAAGACACTGTAAACCCTATTCCGGCCAAGATTCAAGATCTGGAGAGGGCTGCCAGCCTCTGGACCCAGTGGGCAGATGATCTGGAGAACAGACTGAGACGGAATAATCTCTGTATCCTGGGCCTACCGGAGCGAGCGGATGGTAATGACCCTCGCACTTTTATGGAGAAATGGCTGCGGGACACCTTACCGGAGGCCCACTTCTCGCCCATATTTGCAGTGGAGAGGGCCCATGGGGTCCCGGCCAAGCCACCCCCCCAGGGTGCACCCCCTCGGCCATTGCTGCTCAACAGCACAGATCAAGACACGGCGTTGCGGGCGGCATGCCAGGCGGGTGAGATAAAATACAATGGAGCTGCGGTGGCGATTTTTTCCGGATTTCTCGGCGGCTCTACAGAAGACCCATGCATCCTTTGTAGTAGTAAAGAGAAAGCTGCGGGAAAGGGCTATTCAATATTCTATGGTCTATCCTGCTCAACTTTGGGTCGTCCATGAGGAGAGATTCTTCACCTCACCTAAAGACGTGGAGGACTGGCTGTCTCTTTTGCCCCGATCTCCGCGGCGCTGATCCTGACGACAAGTGGTGAGAGGGCCGGCTGGACCACGTAGATGAACTCAGGTTCTGCGACTTGTTGAAATATCCTGCATAGTAGTCATATGAACATTTATAGCGATGTTGTTATACGAGAATGTGTTACTTTAGTTGCCCTAGCGGGAGATCCCCGGGGCACCGGTGTATCTTATTTTATTTTATGATATAGGCTCTATTGAATGTCTATTTCCTAGCCAAACGTTCATTGATATTTAAGATAGTGCCCCATTTAACAACAATTCTGGGTGCACATCTTACCCCCGTTAATTTGTTGCCACGAATCTTTGTACGAGTTCTGGTTAAAATATACGTACAGAGCGCTGCACCCACTAAGGGTGTTACATTATACTTGATTTATGTTTATGTTTTTACTTGGTTTCTGGTTAGCCGCACACTGCCTCGCACCTTGCCCGGCCATACACAGCACGGTCCTGCACAGGTCACTGGGGTAAGGACTGCCATAATTTTATTTCTTAAATACCATGGCGTTATTTTGTGTTCTTTCCTGGAATGTGAGAGGCCTGGGCAGCCCATGGAAGAGGTTGATGGTCTTCTCCCAGATTAGGAGGATTGATCCGAGCCTGGTGTGCCTCCAAGAGACCCATTTGGTGCCGGACAGCACTAAAAGGCAGCACAGTTTGCTGCACAATTTCCTGAGGCCATTGTACTCTGCTTGGGGGACTTTAATAAGGTAATGGATGTAGCCATGGATCGGTTCTCTATAGAGCCAGATCCCCTGTCTCCCTCCCGTCCCACTACTATGGCCAAGGTAGTCCACGAACTGGACGGGCAGGATCTGTGGCGGGTGCAGTTTCCTGGGGCTCGAGTATTCTCATGCCACTCTGCCCATAGGCACGCATTGTCCCGGATTGATTGTGCCTTCAGCAATATTAAAACCTGTTCTATA
Organism: Leptodactylus fallax; assembly: GCA_947044405.1. Lineage (NCBI taxonomy): Eukaryota > Metazoa > Chordata > Amphibia > Anura > Leptodactylidae > Leptodactylus > Leptodactylus fallax. Next base: position 1,548,962 of record CAMRHE010000424.1, read on the forward strand.
TTGCAGCCTATATCCTATTTGCCTAGGGCGGTGTCAGATCATTCCCCATTGCTGGTCCAACTCAATAGTAGCATGGCTGTCGGATCACGGCAGAGTTGGCGGATCCACCCCTTCTGGTTAAAATTATTCACACCCCAGGACAGAATACCTGACCAAATCCAGATGTTTTTGGCCATTAACTCCCCGGACACTTCACCTCTCCTACTGTGAGAAACTACCAAGGCATATCTCAGAGGTTGCATTAGATCCTCTATTTCTTTTGTTAAAAGGGAGTCCTCGCAGTTGGAGACTAACTTGGCGGCTCAGTGTACCTCACTTGAAGCTGCGTATGTGGCCAACCCGACTGATGAGGCTAGGTCTCAGTGGCTACAGACGGGACAACAGTATTTACATGTACTGCACGAAAAGGCCCATAGGTCCCAGTTCTTTAATAAGCAAAAATTCTATGAGCTGGGAAATCAATCAAGTAGCCTGCTGACACAGTTGATACATCAGAACACAGCCTCCCCAGCAATATTGCGGGTGCAATCGGTAACGGGAGAGATACTGTCTGATAGTGCTGACATCTGTGCTAGATTCCACCAATATTATAGTGAGTTATATCAATCTAAACTTGTGGTGACTGAGCGGGAGCTTGCGGCCTATTTGGATTTGATTCCCTTCCCGGTCCTGTCAGAAGATAAACGTGCCTTTATGGATTCCCCCTTAACACTGGAAGAGCTGTCGGAAGCGTTGAAAGATATGGCAATTGGCGAGTCCCCAGGCCCTGACGGCATTCCAGTAGAGGTATATACCCAGTATAAGGATCTTCTGCTTTCAGTGTTGCTCAACTGTTATAGATCTGCCTTTGTGGGCCGCAGTCTCCTGGAGTCCTTCTATGACGCCATTATTATCCTGTTACTTAAACCAGACAAGGACCCACTGGACTGCAGCTCATATAGGTCTATATCATTACTTAATATAGACTATAAACTACTTACTACGATGTTGGCGAATAGGCTTAACTCTGAGGTCTTAGACCTGATTCACCCCGACCAAACTGGCTTTATGCCCGGTAAGTCCACATCAGACAATCTCAGGCGGGTCCAGGTGGTGACCCAGATTGGTGCAGCCTCTTCAAACGACTGGGCGATAGCGTTGTTAGATGCGACTAAGGCGTTCGTTTCGGTCGAATGGCCTTTTCTGTTGCAGGCACTGCGCAGGTATGGTTTTGGTGAGGGGTTTACTACCTGGATCTTCATCTTATATAGCTCCCCTAGAGCAGCACTGTTGATTAATGGTACACTGTCCCCATATTTTCCCCTGGGCAGAGGTATGAGACAGGGTTGCCCGCTGTCACCGCTATTGTTTGCTTTGGCGATGGAACCCTTGGCGATCCTGCTTCGACAGGACCATGTATATAGAGGTATAGCTATAGATTCCCAGGAGGAAAGGACCGCACTATATGCGGATGATCTGCTACTGTTCATGAGGGACCCATCTCAATCCCTACCCAGAGCCATGGCTATAATTGACGACTTTGGCAATTATTCTGGCCTGCGGACCAATTGGACCAAATCCTCCTACATGCATATTGGTCGGATCCCGAGAGATACAGAAGGGGACACCGTCTGTGGGTTAAAGGTGGTATCAGCCTGCAAATATCTGGGTATCATTATATCTAAAGATCATAAGCAATTTTTGGAACAGAACATCTTTTCCCTCATATCACACTTTAGGTCCAAGTTTCAGGTTTGGGCTTCCCTGCCTCTGTCAGTGGCCGGCAGAATTAATTTGGTAAAAATGGTAGTGTTGCCTAAGTGTTTGTATGCTTTGAGTCACTCTGCTGTGTCAGTGCCCCTTCGATTCTTTAAACAGATGGACTCTCTTATTATTTCTTTTGTATGGGGAAATTCTAGATCCAAGGTTAAGTTGTCTTCTCTGCAGAGACCAAAACAGTTGGGGGGTGCATCGTTTACCGATTTATTTCTCTACAAACTGGCGGGACAGCTTCGTTTTATAAAACCATGGCTCTCCCGTGATCCCCTTCAGGGACCAGAGGCACATCTGGCTCACTATCTGGGTCTGAGTATACTGTGGCCGATACTGGAGAACCCGAACCTATTCAGGGGAAAGTTGTTGCCCATTCATGTTTTGGCAGGACGTGATTGGCATATTCTGACGTACCTGCAGAGACACCGCTGTGGGGCAATCCTGGACTGCCGGCACTCTTTGCCCTACCTGGCGCACAGTCCTGGTCACAATATGACGTGGCCTCTCTTAGTGACCTACATACCCAAGGCGTTTTTAGAACATTTGATTCACTAAGCACCTCCCGTGATATTCCTAGAAGACAATTTTTTAGATACCTCCAAATTCGTCATGCACTCTCCTCCCTGTTCTCTGATCAGCTGAATAATGTTTCTGAGTACCCGCTTATCGGAGTGCTTCGCTCTCAGGGCCCTGGAGGTCTAATATCTACCCTATATGCACACCTGATTCAGGCAAAAGTGTCCCTGTCGGACGCCCCGGCCCTGACAAGATGGCGTACTAATATCCCCGCTCTCACAGATGAGATGTTTCAGGACATGCTTGAATCCTCTCAATACGTATCACCCTCAGCTAATAACAGACTCATCCAAACTTATATCCTACACCAATGCTACCTGACCCCCACCCGGTTACATAAAATGGGACGACTTTCCCATCCAGGTTGTCTTAGGTGTCCATGTCTACAGTCTGACTTTTGGCATATGATTTGGGTGTGTCCTGTTATACAGAGTTTCTGGAAAGGGGTTTTGGATCTCCTGGCGGAAGTTATAGGTGTGCCTATACCATTCACACCAGAAGTGTGTCTCTTCGGCATACTAGATGAGGAACTATGGCAGCACCATGTTAGAATCTGTCTGAGGGAATCTTTATTTTACGCCAGGAAAGCCATCGCATTGCGATGGATGGCTGAAAGACCTCCATCAGTACCTCTATGGAGGAAGCTAATTAACTCTGTACTCCCATTCAATCAGATTATATATAAAGGGAGAGGGTGCCCCCAGAAGTTCCATAAGGTATGGGGGAAATGGTGCAGTTCTTCTGTAACCCAGTATACGGCTCCTTCACTACATGCCGCTATAAATTCACCGTGAGGGGGAGTGAGACGCCAGGAGGGTTCAAAACCTCTAAGTATTTTATGATGTACTATAGCGAATATCATGGAACTGCAAAATATAATACCTGTACCAAATAATATATGTTCTACTAAACGACTATCCTTAATTGGGTATGTCTGGTGGTCAAATGCGGTGTCATCGGTGTGGTGGGTGGGCTGTGGACAGATCGGGGTGGAAGTGCAGTATTTTGGGTGCTTATGTATCTGATTGTTCCCTGGGTATGAACTGTTTTCTGTATTGACCTGTTTTGATTATGTTGGAAACACAAAATTCAATAAAACGAGTTAAAAAAAAAAAAAAATAGGAGGTTGAGGTGTGCCAGAAACAAAATCAGTTTCTTACAGTATGTGGCCATGTTATTGCACGAATGCCTAAACTAACATTGAATTAAAATGTATGCATATCTGCTACTGTGGTCCACTTGTCTTAACCCCTAAATGACCACAGACGTAATAGTACTCTTAGGAACAAATGCAGTTTACACTCATTTTACTGGGAGAGGTCACAAAACCAGGACTACCAACTACTATGGCAAAATCTGCTACCAGAGATACTGCACAACTAAATTGATACCAAGCCACCTCTGTTCTGGGTCCGCGCAGTATTATGCTCCATAGTGGCCCCTGCACACGGTATTATCCGCTCCATAGTGGCCCCTGCACACGGTATATGTCCCATAGTGGTCCCTGCACACGGTATTATGCTCTATAGTGGCCCCTGCACACGGTATTATGCTTCATAGTGGCCCCTGCACACGGTATATGTCCCATAGTGGTCCCTGCACACGGTATTATGCTCTATAGTGGCCCCTGCACACGGTATTATGCTCCATAGTGGCCCCTGCACACGGTATATGTCCCATAGTGGCCCCTGCCCCCCAACCCCTCACACGGTATATGTCCCATAGTGGCCCCTGCACACGGTATATGTCCCATAGTGGCCCCTGCACACGGTATATATCCCATAGCGGTCCCTGCACACGGTATTATGTCCCATAGTGGCCCCTGCACACGGTATTATGCTCCATAGTGGCCCCTGCACATGGTATATGTCCCATAGTGGTCCCTGCACACGGTATTATGCTCTATAGTGGCCCCTGCACACGGTATATGTCCCATAGTGGCCCCTGCACACGGTATATGTCCCATAGTGGCCCCTGCACACGGTATATGCCCCATAGTGGCCCCTGCACACGGTATATGTCCCATAGTGGCCCCTGCACACGGTATATGTCCCATAGTGGTCCCTGCACACGGTATCATGCTCTATAGTGGCCCCTGCAGGCAGAAGCGCCCGAAGAGTACAGAGCGGCTGCGGAGCGTGGAATAGTGAGTACATTGTTTTTTATGTTTGATCATCTCCCCGGGGGGCTCCGCTTATTATACTCGGGGGTCTGAAGAGACCCCACAGTATAATAATAGCAGTTTCGTTTCGGCCGTGTTTGGTCCGATCGAAACTGCTGGGTGAGGAGTCCGCTGCCGTGCCAGGGGAATAAGCCACTCTTGGCACGCGTGCCATAGGTTGCCGACCCCTGGTCTAAGGCCTCAAGCACACTAGCGAAAAAAAATTGCGCGAAAATCGCATCGCAATGCGATGCAATTTTTTTCTGCGATTTGCCAATGTATTTCAATGGCACCAAGCACACCTGCAATTTTTTTTCGTGCGATTTTTTTCATAGGTGCGATTTTCCTGCGATTTTTTTTTTTTTGTGCGATTTTTTTCGTGCGAAAAAATCCCAGAGGAGTGATCTATATGACCAATGGGACAGATCACAAAAATATCGCAAGTAGCTGTGATTTTTTTTGCGATTTTTTTTTTTTTTTCTGCACCCATTGACTTGAATCTAAATATACAAAAATGTAAATATACAAAAGAACAACTGTTATTTGTTTCCATGCTTTTTATTTTTGTTATGAAAATAATAAAAAAAATACAAGGAATAAAACAATTCCACACATATTTACAATAGGCTGCTGTGGGGGGCTGCGTGTGTGTGTGTGAGTGGCATGTCCTTCTTGTGTGACTAGCATTTCAGCACTCACTCAGCAGTCTGTCTGCACTGTCGGAACATACCTGGCACTGCCTGGGTATGTCCCTGGTACATTTGCCACACGTGTATTTGTAGCAGTAAACACATCTCTCAGTTGCACAATTGTTCGTGCATCGATGGTTGACCTGACACTTCGCCCTTTTGCCAGGGCTGGGTGTGGAAGGTTGTTGCCGAAGGAGTTTCTCCTTGCGTGCCTTCTTTTCAGTCACATGAGAGCCACCTAACTCTTTTGCAAGCTCAACCAGGAAGTCCACCCGTCTCTCCTGCACCCCAGTGCATGCCTGATAAAGAACATGAGCATTCAGTGCTGCCATGTCAATCATGTTGTAGAACACGGCGACTGGCCATCTCCGTGTTCCTGCACGCACGCTGTACTCCCGCACCATTTGGTCCATTACATCCACACCGCACTTTGTGTGGTTGTATTGTGTGACCGTGTTTGGCTTCCTTTTGTTGGTATCCTTAGTCTCAACCACACTGTGCATGCTGCTGAGAATGTAGACGGCCTTCTTTCGTTTGGGTGCATACACTGTCAGTGTGGCATCAGTGGTTGAAAACACCTGAGTGGTGAATTCAGTGCGGTCCATCTGTCTAGCGGATTGAGGAATTTCCCGGCGACTCTTGTTGACTGTGCCGAGGATAGTGGTTTTCCGGCTAAGCAGTCATTGTGCAAGTGACAATGATGTAAAGAAATTGTTCGTGGTTACAGTTCTGTCCTTGTCCATGAATGATTCCATCAGCCTCATCACTACAGTTTCGGACAGTCTCTCCCCGCTGGGACGACTGGGGTCCTTGCCAAGATATGGGAGGACATTACAGATGTACTTTGATTTCAAGTCGCAGACTACTTTGAGAAGCAGTCACATCCCCCACAGCACAAAAGGCTGCATGCAAATTTGCTAAGGTGTTAGCAAATATTCCCAGCACAACAATGCAGCTGGGGGGTGAGCAGACACTCAGGAGCAGCTTACATTCTTTTGTTTACACTCTCTTACAAGACCTGAGGTGGATCAACACAATTCCCCCCTGCAGATTCCTCAGACAATGGCCACATTTACAAATGAAAGCAAATGCTAATTGGAGCCATCAGAGTTGTCAGTTTGGACTAAGGGTCATTTGACCCTCTTTCAGGACTTCAAGGGGGAGCTCCAAATTTCTGGGACTTCTAGTGTTAAACTTCCGACTGCCGCAGTAATGGGGCGTCCTGTGGCGGTTCACCAAAAACTAAGCCCCATACGCGATGAACGCGACTTATATGCTAGCAGCCCCATTATGGAAGCCGAGCTGGAGGGCCAGAAGGTACTCTGCCTAGTTGACACCAGATCAGAGTGCACCCTGATGCCTCTGGAGTTCTTCGAGAGACACTTCGGACATATGATGGAGCCGGAAGATGGAAGTGTCATCAGGTTGACAGCTGACAATAATGGTGCAATGGACGTACAAGGGATCGTCTGGATGCGGGTTCGGCTGTTTGGGCAAGACATTGGCAAAAAGGGATCGTGCTGGTAGACCATCCACCCAGAAGAGGATTAGATGTAACACTGGGCTTGAACGTGCTGAGAGACCTAAATCATCACCTTTATGCCAACGAAGGGCCTAAATACTGGCAACGGGCCACCACACACCGGCCAACTCAGAAGGTCCTACAGCAGATGGTGAGGAGCTGTAGTTTGCAAAAGAGCATCATATCAGGGCGCTCTATTGGGAACGTGAAGGTACCGCTGAGTGCTCCAGTGAAGATTCCACCGCAACAGGAGAAAATTTTGATGCTTTCAGTGGGGGCTGGATGACAACTGAATAGACTAGAGGTCCTGATAGAGCTTGCTCTGCAGTGAGAAATGAAGACCCGCCCTCTGGTAGCCAGAGCACTCGCCACTGTGAAAGATGGCAACGTGCCTATACGCTGTCTCAATGTCTTGGACAGTGAGTTCATCATTCCTGGGAATACCCTGCTGGCTGAAGTTTATGTCCCCAAGGGCGACGTCCTTTGCTGGAAGAGCTTCACACTACAGCCTGATGGGAGGTCGGCTTGGACCTATGCTGTGGAGGTCCAGCAAAAACAGACTCCAACAGCAGAATGGAATGGTCGAGTGATCATGACTCTGATGGGAGTGGACCCCCGGTCTCTGACCCCAGGGCGACAGAAACTTCTGGAAGACACTCTGTGGGAGTTCCAGGAGGCGTTGTCAAGACATGATGAAGATTTCGGGTGTGCTACCGCCATTGAACATGAAATCCCTACCGGCGACGCTGCGCCAATTCGGGAGCGGTACAGGCAAATCCCGCCCAAGATGTATCAGGAGGTGAAAGATATGGTGGCCAGCATGCTAGAGAATCAGGTGATACAGGAGAGTAAAAGCCCGTGGGCTGCTCCGGTGGTCCTGGTGCGGAAGAAGGACGGAAGTCTCAGGTTCTGTGTAGATTACCGAAAACTGAATGCTCAGACCGTCCGCAATGCCTATCCTCTTCCACGGATCGAAGAGACACTATCCTCCCTGGGTCGTGCCAAGTATTTCTCCACGCTTGACCTGGCCAGTGGATATTGGCAAGTGCTAGTGGCCGAAGAGGACAAGGCGAAGACAGCCTTTATCTTACCCATGGGACTCTATGAGTTCAACAGAATGCCGTTTGGTCTGTCCAACACTCCAGGGACATTTCAGCGGTTGATGGAGTTCTGTCTGGGTGACCTAAACTTTGAGTCAGTACTGATATATCTGGATGACGTTGTGGTGTTTGGGACCTCATTCGAAGATCATCTTCAAAAGCTGCGGCAGGTCCTAGAACGACTGCGAGACCATGGGCTAAAAATGAAGCCCAAGAAGTGCCAACTGTTTCGGCAGCTAATAGAGTACTTGGGACATGTGGTCACTCCGGAAGGGGTACAACCAGCCCCCAGCAAGGTGGAGGCCGTCCAGAACTGGCCTCAGCCAAGAACCCATGGGAAGTGCAGGCCTTTCTAGGATTGGCCGGTTATTACATGAGATTTATACCAAAGTTCGCACATCTTGCTGGTCCACTAAATGAGCTGCTGAGAGGCACAGCTGGAGGACCCAAGAATTGCCCCATTGAGTGGCGGCCAAGACAGCAAGGAGCCTTTGAGGCGTTGAAAAGAACTCTGACCAGTGTCCCGATCCTGGCCTATGCACGGTTTGATAGTCCGTTCTTGTTGTACACGGATGGAAGTCTACATGGTCTTGGAGCCCTGCTATCTCAAGTTCAAGATGGACGGGAGAGGGTGACTGCCTATGGCAGTCGGTCTCTAAGGGAGTCGGAGCTTAACCCTGACAACTATAGCTCCTTTAAGTTGGAGCTTTTGGTGCTGGTATGGGCCATGACTGAAAGATTTGCAGAGTATCTGATGGGTGCAGAAGTGATTGTGATGACGGACAATAACCTGTTAGCGCACTTGGAAAACGCCAAGCTAGGCGCCCTTGAGCAGAGATGGGTGGCTTGCTTTTCCAAGTACCAATATCGCATCCAGTTCCGGTCAGGAAGGGAGAACGGCAACGCTGATGCCCTCTCCTGAGTCCCTGTAGGATTGCCGACCAAGAGTGGGGACGAAGGGCTAGAAGACATTGAAATCCCACACCTCGGCAGAGTACCACCATTCCAGAACATAACACATTCAAGTGGGGTGGCTTCAGGGATGCCGATGGTGTTGGGGAATACGTTGGAAGATTGGGAAAGGGTTCAAAATAGCTGCCCGAACCTCTGGAAAGTGAAAGAGTGGATTCGGACTAACATCTTGCCCCGCCCGGATGTGCGGGCCAGCCTAACTCAAGAAGGTCAGAAGTCACTGAGACAGTGGGATAACCTGAGGGTTACCCAGGAGCTCCTGTGCCGGACCATATACGTATAGTCAGAGCTGCAGTACCTGCAACAGGTTGTCATCCCTATGTCATTGGGACCAGCGGCCGCTCAGGAAGCCCATGAGAGGGGTGCTCATTTTGGGAGTGCTAAGACGTACCAATGGCTTCAGCGATTCGTATATTGTCCAGATTTGTGAGAAATGGTAACCGAGGCATGCCTCAAGTGTTGATCCTGCGGGCTGATTAAAAGCCCCGAGCAATGGGCCCCTGTACAAACTATTCGAACATCTGCCCCCCTAGAAATTTTAATGATTGATTATGTACAGATTGGGTACTCTACCTCAGGACACTCTTACTATTTGGTCATGACGGACCACTTTACAAAGTATGCAGTGGCTGTACCCACCAGGGATCAGACAGCTGAATCAGCTGCTGAGGCAGTCTGTAAGCACTTTATACAAGTGTTTGGGTGTCTGCAGTGAATCCATTCAGATCAGGGGGCATGTTTTCAGGGTGCTTTGATGAGTGAGCTGTATCAGCTCTATGGTATCGAACGTTCCCGCACGACCCCATATCATCCGCAAGGGAAAGGGTCATGTGAGCGGTTCAACCACACCTTGATACAGATGCTGCGGACTTTAGAGGATAATCAAAAAGCTCGGTGGCCAGAGTACTTACCTGCGCTGTTGTGGGCCTATAACAATAGAGTACACAACACCACTGGTTACTCTCCACACATGCTGATGTTTGGGAGAGCAGGCCAGGAGATTGAGGATCTCCACATGCCAGATCCAATGCAGCCTCCACCGAGGAGCACTACTGCATGGGTGCAAGTGCACCGATGCCGACTGAGAGCAATACACAAGGTTGTGGGTGAACGCCTGAGACAAATAGTGCACCCCAACCCAGGGCCAGTGCAGAGGGATGAGTATGCTCCAGGTGACCGTGTGATCGTCAGGGCCAAGAGGCCAACTGGAAAATTGGATGGGCGGTGGGAGGCGGTTCCGTATATAATGAAGCGGGGGGTAGACCCTGATATCCCAGTGTATGAAGTAGAGCCAGTAGGAACTGGGGAACCCTCAAGGAATCTCCACCGTAATATGTTAAGACTCTGTAACTTTGAGCTACCAGTGGCCAACGAGGAGGTGCTTGCTCCTAACCCTAGTACTAGGCAACCTCCCTTAGACGATGAATGGTGGGTTGTTCCTGCCCCAGTCACTCCGGGGACCCCAGTTGGGACGAGTTTGCCACCCAGGGAGAGAGTTGCACAGCCTGCAGAACACCCACCATTGGATGTGCCCTGATACCCCTGATCCTGTGACTCTGCATAGGACGGCCAGGTCCAATGCTGGTGTACCCCCACAGCGCTATGCGCAGGATGAGGTTGTTTCGGTAGATAAGTTTATTTTTTTTTTATAAACTGACATTTGTTTGTTTGACCACAAGAGGCCACTGTTACCTCAGAAATATAAGAGGCTGTAATTCTGTAATTCCCTGTAGTAGTGACGTGGAAACCCTGTTTTGCAGAGGTGGGTCAAGATGCAGCAGAGTGTGTCTGGCAGCCATCTTAGCTGTGTGTGCTTCTGAGCTTTTAGAAGAAGAATGGCTGAAGTGAGAGGAAAAACATTCTTAAAAGATTAGAGACATAACAAGAGTGTGCTGAAGCAGAGACTGTTCCAGGGTTTGTTCAGACAGCATCCTAAGTTGAAGATTGCTATCAAGGACCGGCAGAGAAGTGGCCCTGTCAGTGAGACCGCATGTTTGGATGAACCCTGCTTTCAGCGGTTCCAGAGAAGAAGCTAAAAGGTACCCAACAAATCTGGATCAATAATAGAAGTAATTGTGCACGCACCGCATTACATTTTTGGCGCAAATTGCTTGGGACTGAGTAAAGGCCTGTAGTTAGATTAGATAGGCATCCTCATCTTCACAGTCCACACTACTGGTGAATTATCTACCTATTCGGTAGTAAGGATTAGTACTCAGAGAATTCTATTGATTTGTAACTCCCAGAGAGGAGCTTCTGAGGAACTCTAGAAGCGACATTTTATACGTTGTCATATTTCTTTGGCTTGCAAGCTGACCTACTATGATATTTACTCAGTTATACTTTGTTTGTGGGGAATAGGGGTATTGTGATAAGTTTGTAAGCTCTTGTGTTACACCGCCGGTGCCCCTATCACACTCATTGAATTGTTCCTGTGACTAGGGTGATAAAAAGGTACAAGCGGCTGGTTAGTAGCGGCCTGCAGATAGGTAAAAGCTTGGAGTGTTTTGGAGCTTCACATAAGAGGGCACCGCGCTGTATAACACCAGGGTCTCAGCTTACTGGCTGAGTGTATGTAAATAGTTGAGAGTGTTTTTCTGGTAAATAGGTGTTATTACACAAAGTAAAATCTTGTATTTTTACTAAATTGATTTGGAGTCGCTTCCTTTGTTCGTGACTTCGCTGTACCCTGGGGAGCCCACCCCGGTACACGGCTTATGTGGCATCCCAGAGCTGGCTATGGCTGGGCTGAGGGTGATCTCTGTGCATTGTATCATTTCCTGTTGCTTCATAGCTTGTGTGACATAGCAGGGGGTCCTGAGTCTCACACAACACAGCGCCACCTAGTGAGCCTCACACATGCATTACACCTCCCATAGGATTGAATAGTAACCAAATGTCCAATGGGAGGACATCGCCTGGGAAAAGGGGAGGAGTCAGCTGATCACTGGGTCCCCATGGTAACACCCCTGCAGGAAGGTCCTGCGTGTGAGGAGTTAGAAGTGTGGAGTGTTAGGAGGAGGAGGTGAGGAGATAAGTGTGATGTCCTGTGAAGAAAGCAGTGAGTTTAGTGCAGGAATCTCAAGTCCTAGACAGGCCCAGGAAGGTTGGAGAGCTGACATCCTCCAGCTATTCAGAAGATCCTGTCCCCTGTCTGCCTAGCCATCGCCCTGAAGGAAGTCAAGCATCATTATCTTGTCAGCATGAGACTGTGGAGAGAACATTCTGGAACACGTGCTCCATAGCAAGTATCACAGGATCCAGGGGCCAAGGCCAGACCTGTGGAATATCCTGCCACCCTGACTATTGCACCCCGAAACTCTGAGCTATCAGGACCACATAACGTGAGTGGGGAATATTATGTACTAGTATCATGGTGGGCATCCTCCTATGAGCCAAATAGGAACCCAGATGCACCTTAGGGCTGTAACACTGAAGTATAAGGGGCTAGGAACACCTTTCATCAAGTCTACCCTGCACCCCAGGACTTTGCTGTGTCACCAGGCGTACCCCGTTGTTTTGTATTGAAGAAACTGTTTAAGCATTTGTGCCTCCACACCCATGGAAGTAAAAGTTCAACTTTACAACCGTTTCTGTGTCTGACTCTGCACCGACAACATCAGGGCGCCCCAAACACCACCAGTCGGCACAGTATAGGGGAAGCGCCCCGGGGGAACAATCACCACCAACATTTGTGCAGCCCCCTCATCACCGGTACCAGTGGTGGTAACGTGGGACAGCACCAGCGCTGCGCCCTCGTGCCCAGAGACCGTGACAAGTCTGCGCTGTTTGCACACCGCAATCCCAACTGCAGCGTTACCTTCCATCTGGTCACCGCAAGAAAAACTGGCGTCACGAACAGGATACGGGTGTGTGCCATTTTGAGAAAGTCGCCACGAAAAGTGCGCCAAATTGTCTCCAGAGCATCGGTCTTTATTGTGGACTTTGCTAAGATCAAGTTTATTCCCTGAGAGTGCTTGCCACAAAGAGGGGGAGCCCTAAACCCCTGAAGTAAGCCCTAAAGACTGTCCTCTCAGTGTGTTACAGCCCTGGAAGAGTTAAAACGCCCAGGACTTGTTTGCTGCGCCACATCGCTGTGTAAGAACGCCCACAAAGGGTTAACTGTACCTTGCAAAAGTGCGGGAGATTTTTAGCACTGCCCATGAGGCCAGGAGACCCATCTGCCGCCATCTTAGGAGAGCCCAGAATGCTGAGCGCAATGCTCCAGCGCACCCATACAAGAAAGTGAAAGGCGAACGTGCCAGCGCCATTTCTGACTCTCCGGTGCCGCATCACCGTCCCTGCTGTGCACCGCTGATCTCTGGTCCACGCTGCAGTTGCTGTCAGTGAGTACTGTGCCTCCCTGTCCTTGTCTTCAGTCCTCCCACGGCCCCAGCGAGTGTTTTCCATGTACAGTGTCCGTGGGGAGTGCCACCATTAAAGAGGGGGAGCACACCGTCAGCCTGCATCACAGTGACTCTGTTAATAGCTACAGCATTCTTAAAGGGACAGCATTCCAAGTTGTAGTCTCCATTCCCTGCCAGCAAGCAGTTGAGTTTCTTAAAGAGACGGCGACCTAATTTCAGTCATACCTGCAAACAACATGACTGAGCAAAGTGACATTGTGCCATCTGTTTCTAGTGATCCAGCAGTGCCCATGGCGAGCAGCCTACCATTCTCCATGCCATTTTACCCTGGCGCACCATGGCTGCCGCGCTACAAAGGGGAGGCGCATACCCTCAGGGACTTTCGTGAGAAGATGCTGTCTCTCTTCCAGTTCTATCCTCTGAATACAGAACAGCAGATACAGATCCTGCTGGGCCAGCTTGAGGGTGCTGCAGCTAGGGAGGTCAAATCCTGGCCTGCCTCTGACAAAAGAACCCCTGGGCAAATTCTGGACAAACTCCAGGTGAACTTTGACGTGCGATCTGTCTCCGAGGTAAAGATGCGCTTCTTTTCCAGACGACAACTACCTGGTGAGACCCTGCGGGACTATGCTTTATCCCTCCAAGAGGCGTTCAGAGCTGTGGTGCAAGTGGATCCACGTGAGAATGTGGACTCTGATAAAATCTTGCTTGACCGCTTCATAGAAGGGGCAGGTACCACATTGCTCCAGAGTCAGTTGCGAATGCTTGCTGCACAACATCCCAGCATCACGTTTGCTGACTTCAAGGCCCTTGCCATCCAGGTCTTGAGACAGGAGCAGCCCCAGCCGAGCCCAGTCATCTGTGCTCCCTCACCTGGACCCTCAACAAGCATTGCTCCAGTTGTCCTGCCACTACCTCTGGGTACCTCACCTGCTGCCCAAACTGCGCAGACTACACCAGCAGACTCCAGAGATGACCTTCTGGCCCGAGTGGATCATCTGACCCGTGCCATGGAACAGATCACCGTCCGTCTAGATCGTCTGACCCAGCCGTCTTCATCGTCCAGTGATCCTTTGCGAAGTCTCAACATCTCACCTGAGTCGCCACCCAGACGTCCGTCTTCAGTGAAACCTCCGCAGCGTGAGAGGCCATACTGTACCTATTGCCATAGATATGGACACACCAGGCCTCAGTGTTTTCAGTTAAACGGGCCACCCCCGAGGCAGCGGGCCGCCCCTCGGGAGGAAAGAAGAAGGGCCCAGGTAAATCTTCAGTGCCATTGTCACGCTTCGTCTCAGCCTGCCCACACATCACAATCCGGGTGAACGGCGTCCCTCTGACAGCGTTGGTGGACACTGGATCTCAGGTAACAACCCTGCGCAAGCAGGTGTTCCTTGAACATTGGGATTTAGGTGTGTTGAATAGAACACCTGACACATGGATAAATCTGTGTGCCAGCAATGGACAGCCCATACCACAGCAGGGTTATTGGGAACCCACTATCCAGATTGGGGACTTGAAACTGCCTAGACAGGGTGTAATTGTCACTGATGTAGAGGATGATAGGTTTGCAGTTGTAATATTAGGCATGAATGTTTTACGCCATTGCTTTGCAGAAGTGTTGGATGCCTTGCATGCCTCTCTCCTTACAGCTTCTCCCAGTGAACAGCAGACCATTCAGCGGGCCATTCGTGTACTCAATGCCCAGCACAAGTTCGCCAACAAACAAGGTGAAATTGGTCGAGTCCGGATCCAAGATACCCGTCCAGTAACCCTACAGCCTGGAACAGAAACTATGGTGTGGTGCCGTGCCCGTCCGGGCATAGAAAATCAGGACTACGAGGCCTTGCTACAACCCATACAGGTAGATGGCCAACCACTTGTCATGGCTGCCCGCAGCCTTGTCACAGTTTCCAATGGACGTGTTCCTGTCCGCTTAGTCAATTTGGGCGATGCTCCCGTGAACCTCCACAAGTTCCACTCTGTGGCCCTGCTACACCGGTTAGCACCAGAAGACATTCTCTCTGGTGATTCTACCGCCACACAGCGTTCCACCCAAGCTGCTGAGAACATTCAGAATGGAGCCACGAAGTCCTGGTGGGATGAATTGAACGTGGGAGACGCCAATACTCCTATAGAGCACATCAATGGGGTTCGCAATGTGGCCAAGCGTTACCAACAGGCATTCAGCAAACACCCATTGGACTTTGGTAAGACCACGACCATACAACATCGCATTCTGACTGGCGACCACCATCCAATCAAGGAGCGTCACCGTCCAATACCACCAGCGATGTACCAACCGGTGAAAAAGTTGATCCAAGAGATGCGAGATGCTGATGTCATCCGGGAGAGTAACAGCCCCTGGGCAGCCCCGCTAGTCCTTGTCAAGAAGAAAGACGGAACCCTACAATTTTGTGTGGACTATCGTAAACTCAACAACGTCACGCACAAAGACGCATACCCATTGCCGCGGATTGAGGAATCTCTAACGGCTTTGGGATCAGCTACCTGTTTCTCGACCCTGGACTTAACCAGTGGATACTGGCAAGTCCCTATAGCGCCTGAAGATCGTGAAAAGACTGCGTTTACGACCCCGATGGGACTCTTTGAATTCAATAGTATGCCATTTGGGCTATGTAATGCCCCAGCCACATTCCAACGGCTTATGGAGAGGTGCCTCGGCCATGAGAATTTCCAGAGTGTGCTACTGTACCTGGACGATGTTATTGTATTCTCCCGGACATACCAAGAACACCTTCGTCACCTGTCCGAGGTATTCAAGGTACTTATACAGCACGGCCTAAAGTTGAAGCCCTCCAAGTGCTACCTGTTGAAACCCCAAGTTCACTACCTTGGGCATGTCGTGAGCGCACAAGGCGTCCAACCTGATCCTGAAAAGATCACTATAGTCCAGAACTGGCGAAGACCAACTACCGTCAAAGAAGTCCGAAGCTTCCTTGGATTCGCAGGTTACTACCGGCGTTTCATACCGCCCAAGTAGCCGAGCCTCTGAACGAGTTGTTGCGCGGTTGTCCCAGAGAAAACTACAACCGAAAGCTTCCGGTAGACTGGACAGCGCGTCAAGAGGAAGCCTTTCAAGCGCTTAAAGCACTTCTGACGCAACCACCAATTCTAGCCTATCCCGACTACAGTCAGCCATTCCGCTTGTACACAGATGCAAGTCACCAAGGTTTGGGTGCAGTGTTGTCCCAGGTTCAGGACAACAAAGAGCGAGTCATCGCCTACGCCAGCAGGAGTCTGAGAGGCGCGGAGAAGAACGACCAGAACTATAGTTCTTTCAAACTCGAACTTCTGGCGCTTGTCTGGGCCGTGACAGAGAAGTTTAAAGACTACCTGGCTGCCACACCCTTTACCGTGTACACAGATAACAATCCGTTGGCGCATCTGGACACCTCTCGACTGGGAGCCCTTGAACAACGGTGGGCCTCAAGACTCGCGAATTACAAGTTCTCTGTCAAGTATCGCAGTGGCAAGTCCAACGCTAACGCTGATGCACTCTCAAGGTTGCCTGTGGGAGAAGAACCACCCCGAGAAGACATCTGGGAAGAGGTGGAGATGCCACCATTCTACAACAAGTTTGCCCAACAGGTAGCTATTGGTGTCCCTGTAGAAGGGGAATCTCTGGCGAAAACAGCTGCCGAATCCCTCCAGGAGCCATCTCTGTGGAAAACGTTCCAAGAAGAGAGCAGAGTTTTAGGAGAATTGTCAGATTTCCTGCTTACAGGAAGAATACCAACCCGTGTAAAGAGAGGTCTTCATGACGTGGAATTAAAACGCCTTTGGCGACAGAGGAAGCGCCTGTTTGTCCAACAAGGCCTGCTACATAGAAACACTCTTGATCCTGTCACAGGTGAAAGGCTTCATCAGATCCTCGTACCAAGAAGAGACGCACAGATGATACTTGAGGCGTATCATGACAGATCCGGTCACTTCGGGGTACAAAAGACCGAAGCTACCATCCGTCGTCGCTTCTATTGGGTTGGGATGAGGAGTGACATTGAGAGTTGGTGCCGAGAGTGTCCCGCCTGTAGTATCACCAAGGAAGGTCGAAGAGATCAGAAGGCCCCTCTACATCCAATTAAGACTCAAAAGCCGTGTGAAATTGTTGCTCTGGACCATGTGAAGTTGGGTCCCACACGTTCCGGCTACAGCTACGCTCTGACAATGGTGGATCATTACTCCAAGTTCCTTGTCATCGTGCCTGTCAGAGATCTTACAGCAAGAACTACGGCTGAGACCTTCTACGCAGAGTTTGTCCGCCATTACGGTTGTCCTGAGCATATCCTCACCGACCGTGGATCGGCGTTTGAATC